>CM051268.1:18286717-18864695 GCA_027921565.1 Artemia sinica | reverse complement strand
GGGTGTGTCGGTGTGTGTTGCGTGTGTGTGTGTGTGTGTGTGTGTGTGTTTTGTGTTGTGTGTGTTTGTGGTGGTTGTGTGTGTGTGTTGTGTGTGTGTTGTGTGTGGTGTGTGTGTGTGTGTGTGTGTGTGTGTGTGGTGTATGTGTGTGTGTGTGTGTGTGTGTAGTGTGTGTAGTGTGTGTGTGTGTGTGTGGTGTTGTGTGTTGTGTGTGTGTGTGTGTGTGTTGTGTCGTGTGTGTGTGGTGTGTGTGTGTGTTGTGTGTGTGTGATTGTGTCGTTGGTGTGTGTGTGTGTAGGTGTGTGGTGTGTGTGTGTGTGTGTGTGTGTGTGTGTGGTGTGTGTGTGTGTGTGTGTGTGTGTGTGTGTCGGTGTGTGTGTTATGTGTGTGTGTGGTGTTGTGTGTGTGTGTGTGTGTGTGTGTGTGTGTGTCTGTGTGTGTGTGTGTGTTGTGTGTGTGTGTTATTAACAAAATTTGTAATTTATTATACATTTTTTGATAAAAGAAAAGTGTGTTATAATTGTGATAAAACTTTCGTCAAAAAAAAAAACTTAATCCATTCATTTTCTAGTTTCAGGGGAAGCTGTGAAAACTTCTGCCTTCCCCTGGTCCAGGACTTCAAAGTATCATGGGTAATTGTCCCCACTCGCCGGATGTTAGTGATGGTACGTTATTTGATATCCCCCTGGATTTTCAATTTACAGCTGAAGAAATGGACAGTCTTATGCAAATTGTTGGGCCTAATTCTTCCGGGGACATTTTAAACGGCAACTTTACTATTAGTGAATTGGATCCTGAACAAACAGGGACAGGACTTGAAAAATAGTGCTATGTCCCCGGAATTGCGTGAATTTTATTTGTTAGAATCTGCTCTAAGTCATTTGCAAACATACAGGGTAGATTTTAGCCTTCCCGAGGAAAACGCGGGCATTATTTTAAATGACCCCGCGAAAGTTCTCCATAGCTATATCGACAGAATTCGAGCAAAAATTGAGATTCAGATTCAGAATTGGGGGGGGGGGTCAGGGGGGAATTCTAGCATCGGTGAATCAAAAAGTTTATTTACAAAAGGGGACATCTGGGGATATTTCAACTTTGGACACGTTTCATGAGAGGGGTAGTGGGTCCACCATTTTATACATTGAACGCATGGATCTGAATCTCAGTAGATTTAAAAAAAACTTCATTTTAAGGGGGGCGAGGGCTGCTCGACGAATAAAAGCGGGAATTCTAGCATCGGTGAATCAAAAAGTTTATTTACAAAAGGGGACATCTGGGGATATTTCAACTTTGGACACGTTTCATGAGAGGGGTAGTGGGTCCACCATTTTATACATTGAACGCATGGATCTGAATCTCAGTAGATTTAAAAAAAACTTCATTTTAAGGGGGGCGAGGGCTGCTCGACGAATAAAATGCCACCCAGATTTGACGGCTACGGGGGGGGGGGGGTTCAAGGTTTCAATTTTGAAACGGGGCTGCAATGTTTTAAATATGCATTTTTAGTGGCAGCCCATAAAACATTAAAAAAAAAGAATCGTCAATAAAAAATCTCGACAGACTTGCACGCAACGGTGGAAAAAATTTCCATAAAGTAAATTTTGACTGTTTAGAAGGAAAGTATCTGGTGTCCTTGAAAGAAATAAGCATATTCGAGAAAGCAAATGAAAATCTTGGGGTGGGGGTGGATGTTCTCCAGTATGACACTGAATTTGTAGATGGGGGAAAAAAAACCAAATATAAAAGGGGCTTTGTATTCAGTGAGGACGCCGTCAGTAGATAATGATAAAAATTGGGTATGGATTATTTACGAACCTCCCAAAGATGTAAATTCCTATGGTCATTTTTTTCCGTTACGGCAATAAGTCAACTCCGATCTCAAGGCGTTCAGAAAGGGGAACGTTTCTATTGCCCCATGTGCCTTTCCCCATTTAGATCTGAGCGAACATTCTCAGACCACACGGGGCATTGCAAAATTCATGGGAATCAAAGAATTGAAATGCTGGCAGAAGGCAAAGACACTTTACAATTTAAAAATTTCCAAAATTCCTTTCTACAAGCTGATAAAGTGTGTTTGGATTGTGAAACAAGACTGGTTGAGGTATCGGATCCATCAAGGCCAAATATAGTCAAGGAACACAAACTAGTTGCGTTTTCCTACGCACACGCTCGTCGTGATTCCAACAATAAAATGTAATTGGAAGAGTTTTTTTGCTATGGATGAGGAGGGCAGTATGGAAAAGTTATTGGTTTCTTTAATAAAAACAGCAAACAGGGCAATTTCACGATTACGTCATACCAACTATCCAATGACATTGTCAGATAAAGAGCAACTGGCGTTGGAAAAGGAGACGATTTGCTGGGTATGTAGGGGTGCCCTTGCCCCAAAAGACGCGGTCCAGGACTACAATCACCTTATTGACCCCAATTCAACGGGAAAAAGTAACTTTCGAGGGTGGGCTCACAATTCATGTAATTTAAAAATTAAACAGCAACTTTTTCTTCCTGTTTTTTTATACATAATGCTAACTACGATCTAAAGTATGTGCTACCAGCATTGGCACATCTTCAAAGAAATGGAACAATAGATGATGCATGGGTGATAGACAGCTTTACCTACAAAATCATACCTAAATCAGCGGAAAAGTTGCTTGTTTTGGAATTTATGTGGAAATTTGTTGAAGCCGGCGTTGAGTATACGAATAAAATTCGCTTTTTAGATTCATACAGTTTTTTCCCCAAATCATTGAGCGAATTAATTCAAGTGCAGAAAAAACGATGACGGTTGCAATGCTTTCCCCCTTCTCAAGCAACAATTTCCAAATGATTTATATGATTTGTTGACGGTCAAGGGCATATATCCTTATGACTATTATTGTTCCATGTCGAGATTCGCCGAGGAAACTATTCCTCCAATTGAATCGTTTTACGACAGTCTTCACGATCGTAGTTGCACCCCCGAGGAATACAGTTTTGCTAAAAAAGTTTGGGCAGAGGGAGGGTGTAAAAATGGGTTTGACTACTGCAAGCTGTATTTGTCGAGTGACGTGTTAACCCTGTTAGACATTATGTGTAAAAATACGGATAAAATCTATGAGGAATTTAATCTTGATTTGGGCTATTATTTTTTCTTCGCCTCATCTAGTGATGGACCTCATCCTAAAAATTAGTGGGGAAAAATTGGGCTAATTACAGACATTGATCAGCACCTGTTCATAGAAAGATCAATGAGGGGGGGTTTTGTTTTTCACGGGGACCATATCATGGAAAACTGGTCCAACAGGAGAGAAGAGGGGGACAAAATTGGATGCAGTTTTCCTCGATATGAATTCTCTCTACCCCTCGGCCATGTCCCATTATGCACTACCTTGCGGTGACTATAAATGGCTCAATGACCCTCAAGCTCCCCATTTCCCCAACATTGACAGTGTTGAGGAGAATGGCCCGATTGGATGGTTTTTGAAATTGATGGAGAGATACCAGTCGAGCTTCACGATTCAGTAAAGGATTTTGTTTTCCCATGCATCAATAGACCTGTGACTAAGGACTCTTTGAGCCCTCGCAATAGGCGTTTAGTCGAGGTGGACGGATTGCATTGGACACCTTCAAAACAAAAACTTATTGCTGACCTTCTGCCGAAAAAAAAAAAAAAAACATAGTTGTACATCATGTAGCTTTAAAATGGATGTGCAACAACGGTTTCAACGTCACAAAGGTTCACCGAGCACTCCAGTTTAGTCAAAAACCCTATTTGAAAATGTTTGTTGACACTTTTGTCAGCAAACGTTCTGAAGCACAGACGAAGGCCGAAAAAAGAAATTTATAAACTCATTTTGAATTCGGCTTTCGGCAAAATGTGTGAGAGTGTTCGTAATAGGAATCGTTGTGACGTCGTGACCGATCCTGAACAATGTGCTCGAAATATTGCCGATCCAAATTACACTTCCTTTACAATCATTGGCCCGGACATGGTACTTTTGAATAGGAAAAAAAGACGCATTGTCTTGAATAAAAATATTGCCGCAGGCAGTGCTATCTTGGAGATCTCAAAAAAGCTCATGTTGGAATTCTACTACAATGTGGCTAGGGTACAGTGGCCTGAAAAGGGGCAAGTAGAGGTCTGCTACGGTGACACGGATTCTCTACTGTTAAAAGTAAAAACCCCAAATCTAATTGATGATTTGGCGCACGGTGAAATTATCAGTTCACGGATGGACTACACCAATTGGAATGGTCTTTACCCTGAGCTAGTAAAACGTCGGGCACCCAATCAGCTTTTATTTTTAAATCAGAAACGGGAAGCGACTTGATTTCCCGTGGTATGTTTGTAGGTCCGAAGGTGTACTTTATACAGACACACGACGAGGAAATCAAGAAACGTTGCAAAGGAGTACCCACGCGCTATGTGGATAAGAATTTCGACATGGACATTTATAGGAATTGCATTGTTGAAAATACAATTCCACGAGCCAAATTGTTATCAATTCGTTCTCTCAACTACAAGAACTTTACTGTAAATGTAGAAAAAATTGCCATGAGTACCATTTCCGACAAGGTCTATGTTTGTCAAGATGGTGTGACTACCCTCCCCCTTGGACACTATTTAACTTCAGACCGGGCCGAATGTATTGCCCATAGGGAAAGTCTCGGTTTAAATAAAGTCCTGTAAATTATTTCCTAAGAACCTTTGGGGGGGGCGCCTTGCGGGCCCGGGGGGGGGGGGCTCGCGGCCCGGGGGGGGGGGGGCTGCCAGCGGGGGGCGCATCGCCACAATATCAAAGTTATCCTTTTTGACTTAGAGCAGATTTTTTTTTGTAAATGTTTCATTAAAAAAAAGTGTTTTTTTTTCAAGTGCTCTCTAATTTAATGTTGTATTTTTTTTCTCTATAAATAAACAAAAAAAAGTGTTTTTTTCTCTCTGTGCACCCATGTAAATGTTGTATTTTTTTTATTATAAATAAATTTTAAAAAAGTGTATTTTTTCATGTTTAATGTGCTTTTTAAGTATTGTTACTTTTTATGTATATAATAAAAGAAAAATATGATTCTTTATTCGTCTTCTTCTTGAAGAACAGAGTAGTAGGGAAATTATTTAGTCATTAGACAATTAGGGTCTACAGTTAGTTGTCCAGGTGAACTGTTGAAGGGAACATGTATCAATTTAAAACACCATTCAGATCGTTTCTGTGTGGGCCCTCAATGTCGGGCAAAACAACACTTAACTAAAATAATTAAAAATGTGATAAAATGTTTGTGGAAAAGCCGAAAAAAAATACTATTGCTATAGTATTTGGCAGGAGTCATACGATAAAATAAAAGCAATTGCTGCCACCATGGGATCGGTGCAGATACAGTTCATACAGGGACTTGATGTTTTCAACATTATTGAACCAAACTCTTGGCTGATCATTGACGATCTGGCTGAATCTATTGAACAATGGTCCCAGAAAATGCTGCAATTGTTCACTGTTCGCTCTCATCATGAACAGATTTCTGTTACTCTGGTTCTACACAATCTCTTTCATCAGAGCAAATGTATGCGAACACTTGCTTTGAACTGCACCTACTATATCATCTACAGAGTTGTTCGTGATTCTAGCTCGCTAATAACCCTCAATAAACAAATCTATCCAGGTGCCCCTAAATTTCTGCTCTCAGCATACAATCAGGCAACTAATAAACCCCACGGTTATATCCTATTGGATCTTAATCAAAATACACCCGAGGATCTGCGTGTAGTCACAGATATTTTCGACAATTAAATTACAGTATATCTCCCCGTGAACGCTAAAAAGACCTATTAGTCGCTATCATGACACTGAAGAAACTACATGAAAATAGGCACTTGTTTTCAGTTCTAAGCACTTCAAAACCTCAGCTTAGAAAAGCAATACTCAAACATAGTATTGACAATGATTTCATTAATCTAATATCTGAACTTTGTTTAAATTTGACCGAGGGTAATGTTCAATTGCCAGAAGTAGTTAAGCAACAGGCAAAACAACATCGTTCCATTGTACGTACATTGGCCTCTAAAAAGAAAGGAAAGAATTTTAAAAGGAAACGACTTCTTCAGGCAGGCGGTAGCTTTTTCACACTTTTACTGCCAATAATTGCAGGACTTGTAAACAGTTTTCTCTAGTGAGAATGACAAAAACCCTATAAATTGACTCCAATAGAACTCGCTCTCTCACCCGTGGAACACTTTGAGGACAATCTGAGTAAATTCCTTGACAATGAAACTATTGAGGATGATAAAAAACTGATTTTACTTCAAGATGCACTTCGCCGAGTGGACAAACACAGGCTCTATCGATCGAAGCCCAGTGCTGCTGATCCCAAAAAAGAATCATCTCCTCAAGAGTCTGCTGCTGCTACTGGAACACAATTAAAGAAGGAGGAATTGGATTCGATTGTATTGAAAATTGGAAATCTAATGCCCCTCTCATATCGTGAACAAAGTAAACGACTCCTAACCTATCTTTGGAAAGCGTTCAAATTCAAGTTGAGAGCAATGGGGAAAGGATTATAATTCAGGGCAAGAGCTATAATCTACTTGATTTAATGTATGACATGGTTACAAATCGTAAAGGACTATTATCATTTGACACTCATCTATACAACTTTTTAAATACATTAAAATTCCCCAAAAGTCTTATTGGAAATAGACAAATTCTAAAAAAATTAAATGAACATGCATCATCATCATCAACATTAAAATATGAACTTGAAGAAGAAGAAGATTTTAAATCAATTTTGTAAAATACTAGCACACCACTGATAGCTAGACAAAAGCGAAGACGTATTAAGTCAACGTCGCCACCACCACCAACAGCCAGTATACAAAAGGGTAGCGGACATTACACAACGTGTTTACGTTCAAAATGGCTGAAGTTCTGAAAGGTGTTTAGAAAATATTGGCGAGGTGGGGAGTTTAAGTTCCCCCACCACTCTTTCCAAAGTCACGGGTGTTCGCACTAAAAGTGTACGAGACTATCTACAAAATGAACCAAGTTACGCTCTGCATAGAAATCATAGACTTCGTGCCAATCAATATCGAAAAACTAAAGCCTTTTACCCATTGCATATAATGCAAGCAGATCTTCTGACTCTAGATGAGCTTCAAAGACGTCACAATACACCGTACAAGTACATTCTACTTGCAATCAGTGTTTTTAGTCACTATGCATATGCAATTCCATTGCGATCAAAGAGAGGTGTTGAAGTTGCTCAGGCCATTGAAAGTATTCTCGAAAAGGATTCATATAAAAAAATTCAAACGGATCGCGGTAGTGTGAATTTGTTAATCCTCATGTTGCAAAAGTACTAGAGAAATATAGTACGCTGCTCTATCATAGTCACAGTCCTATAAAGGCTGCATTGGCCGAACGATTGATAAGAACTATTCGACTTTTAATTTCAAGATATTGTACATTGAAAAATACATCGACTTTTATTCATGATCTAGATAAAATCATGTTGATTTATAATCAACGACCTCATCGATCATTGTCCAACTCTACACCAACGGAAGTTCATCATTCTGATCATGATACAATTGACACCTTTCTTAAACAATATTCCAATGAATCAAATGTCAAGAAGAAGAAAAATAAATTCAATGTTGGCGATACTGTTCGAATTAATAGAACAACTAATGTTTTTGAAAAGGGGAATTACTTGTGGTCCACCGAACTTTTTAAAGTGGCAAAAATCCTAGACACTAAACCCATAACTTATCGCCTGCGTGATACCAAAGATGAAGAGATTCTCGGCGGCTTTTATGACTATGAATTGCAAAAAGTTAAAAATGCTAGTGAAATCTACCAAATTGAAAAGATATTAAAGACACGTACTCGCAGGGGTAAGAAACAGTTACTTGTTCGGTGGCTAGGATGCAACTCTGATTTTGATTCTTGGATCGGTGTTGAAGATATTGACAATGCCCAATGATTTCTATGTAATTTTCATGTCCAACGTTTCCAATCCTCTCTACAACGACTTGAATACGACAAGTGATTTTTGGACAAAACTCTCCCCTGCCATCAAATTTGACGGTGCATATGAAGTGGCTCTTGTCCACTGTATTCTCAAAAATACCTATGACGTCCTGAGAAAGGATCGTAAATATGAAAAAAACTTATACCATTCGATTGGACTATGAATGGGTTGGGCTATGCAGACTATGAATGGGTTGAAGCACTTAAAGCTAGTGACTATCCACATGTCAGATTGAAATATATTGAATATGATAATATGGGAGATTTGTGTCGTACAATCAATAGAAAAATCTTATATCGTCGGAATGGTACATTCCATTTTAATTATTCATTGGAACATGATAGGATTTACATTAGCTCACCTGTTGACACTGAAACAATTATTCTCAATGATAATCTGAGAGATGTTCTTGGCTTTAAACAGAATATGATCCATGGGAAAAATGCTGGCACCGTTTACGGGATGGATCAAGTTATTTTTGCTGATTATCCACCTGGTTTTGCCTCGGACTCTTGCATATTTCTCTATGCATCTTTTGTGGAAACGTCGAGAGTCGGTAATTCAAATGTCCCCCTCCTACGTGCTCTTGAACGAAAAACAACTCATGAACTTGTTCATCACTATAATATAAAGCATCTTCAGTATGTTCCTGTAAACACTTCATATTTGGAACTCTGCCAGTTAACACTAAGAAGTGAATTGGGTGATCCTCTAGCAATAACAAAAGGCTTAGCAATGATTACATGTCATTTTCGACCCATTGTCAACGACGACGGCACAATCACCTAAAATGAACAATAGGAGAATTCCATTTGTCTGTCCCGATATCGATTGCTATGTTGGTGCTTTGAGTCCACGTCAAATAGGCAATGGATTGGACTACTACAAGGGGCGTACTACAATGTCTGGCTATGGTCTTGGTAGCTGGTTTGCTAGGCTAATTCATTCTGCACTACCCCTTGCCAGAAAATATCTTGTACCTGCTGCATCAAATTTTGCTGCCTCCACACTACAGGACTGGGGGTCGGGCAAGAATTTCAAGGAGAGTGTTAAGGAAAATATTAGATCTTCAGCAAGAGCCGTTGGTGAACAATTAAAATCTCGACAAAATGGGGAGGGATTGAAAAGGATGCGTTCGCGTCATTCACTCATCAGTCTCCACCCAGGCAGGAAGCAAAGGACATCAACAAGGACTTTGAGAAATAAAACAACGAAGGCCAATAAGAAGAAGAAAAAGAAAAAGATTGTTAGATCAAAGAAGGATTTCTTCTCTTAGATGACTTATCTCCCCCACAAGGAATCATATCCATCAATCAGTTCCTCATTGAATCTATTCAATGCTGAAAATGTTGATGTCAGTGTCAAGTATGGCTACTATAAACAATTTCACCCCCAAAACCCCTCTCGGAAAATATACACTTTCAAATATTTTCAAATGAAGACTATTTCATTGATTTGTCGTCAACATTTATTGATTTAAATGTTGTGGTGAAGAAAAAGTCAGATAATACAACTCCAAATGCCGGCGATGGTCTCTCCTATGAAAACTGTATTCTACACATCCTATTCAAACAAATTAATGTATTTATTAATGGAACATTGGTGAGCACTAGCAATAAATTATCAAACTATGCAAGCTACATACAATTCATGATGATGACGCCAAAGGCGTACAAGGAGATGAGAGGACAATCATTGGGCTATGAATATCGAACAGGTGTTGATACTGACGGTGAGTTGACTACTGCAGTGACCCAGGAGTATCATCTAGTTGGAAAATTAAATCATGAGATATTCAATATATCCCAATGGCTACCCCCCAATGTCAAGATTGACATAAAGTTAGAGATGGCACCATCGAATTTCATTTTGAGAAAAACACTTCCTGCTGCACCCGATGCAAATGTCATTATCACATCGGCAATTCTCCATGTCCGAAAACAACAAGTTATGAGCTCTGTTGCATTGGCAGTGGAAAAGCTAAGAGCCAATGGCAACAACATTAAACTTCTTGTCCCCCATACAATCACCAATCAACGTCACATTGCCGCCGGTTCTCGTAGCTATAGCGATTCATCATTTATCAATGGAGAAATCCCATCAAAATTGGCTTTGGCCTTTGTGAAGAGTGGCAGTGCCGTTGGATCCTGGACTGAATCCCCCCATGATTTTAATTTTTTCGGTCTATCTAGCCTTGTGTGCAAAGTGAATGGTATTCCACTGTACACTCTATCATTTGACGAAAACCCTATAAAACTCTGTACGAGTTGACCATGCAATCCCTAGATCATGACTCTCAACTATTTGAAAATGGAATAACCGATTCAATGTTTTCAAAAAATCATGGGGTTATTGTTTTGGACTTGTCAGGCACACAGGATATGAGTATAGTACGAACTGGGAATGTACGTTTAGAGTTCACATTTGCCAATGCTCTGACGGAGAGTATCACGCTAATATCACTGAGTCAATTTGAAACCTATTGGGAAATCACACCCGACGGCAGTGTTCTACTAGACCTTGCACCATGAACACAAACCAAATAATCAATGTATTTAGTATGGATCCATACATTTCCCCGTACAAGTCGTATTGCATACCTTCGGACTTCATTGAAAAAATTCCAAGTGTTAACAATACCCTAATCATTGTTAATAGCAGTCCATCGACTTTGAAGACCGTTCATTGGCTATGCATCTTTCAAACAGCGAAGAATATTGAATTTTTTGATCCTCTTGGCCTATTGTATAAATTCTACACGCCATACATCAGCAACTTTATTGAAAGCAGTGGGAAAATCATTATTCAAAATCAACGAAGAGTACAGGATTTAACGACTAAGACATGTGGCTTTCATGCACTACTCTTTTTCATGTTCAGATGCCATGGCTATACCTACAAGCAGTTTCTCAACATCTACGTTGACTTACCTCGATTGAACGACTTTCTAGTGGAGAATATACTTACAAGTGTATATTTAATATTGATTTTAGTGCCCTAAGAATAAAATGTACTAAAGATGTATGTGAAATTGTTTATTAATAAAAAAAAATTTATATACATGATAAAACGACTTTTCTACTCTTTAGATTTCATCCACTACTAGGTATTTGTCGACAACAACTAGTGCAGGTAGATTATCTGAATTCACAGTGTACTGATCCTGATGTAATGTAATGTCAGGGTCACATTTTCTACAGTAGAGTGTGACTTCACTCTTGTCATATCTCTTTGTATAGTCAATGGTACTATTCTCATTCTTTCTATAGAATTCACATGTTTCAATTTGCGTATTTGAAGCAATTTCATAAACAGTGTCCTCAAGTGTCGAATCACATTCCGTCACAGCCAAATAAAAATCAGTGGGCTTATAATCAAAACACCCATTGTCTTCACAACAATGACGTAGAAACCATATTCTCTTGTTGTTCCAACAGTTGAATCGTTGACCTGGTTCCTCCTCACAGAACAATCTAAAACCACGACGATACCAATCTCGTAGCAATAAACTAAAATCACGGTTAGGATTCTTTCCAATCATACCGGGATATGTACTCTCCCACTGCTTACATTTATCATAATGACAATTGGAGCATAGGTAACCTCTAGGATGAGAGTCACACACCTCTTCAAGACAGGAAGTACAACCTTTAATTTGTACAGCATATCCTCTATGCAATTTACACGGGTTGCATAATCTACACTTTTCATCATACTCATCAATCATTGTGCAATTCTCACATGATGACCAGCTGCCCAGTGAGTACATACATAGTGGACATGTATGGAACATTTTGTCATGTGTTGACACTCTCACTGCCACAATGAAACTGAGCTAGCAACATCAAAAATTGTCTGAGATAGAGAGAGAGAGAAAGAGAGGAGTAAATCATCCTTGAGCACCATCTTTCTCATGAAAAAAGTCCTAAATTTCTAAACTAATGTTTAAAAGCATATCCACAATATCATTTTGTCGTGTCGTGATCAATATATCAATAAATTGTGTAAATGCATTTGGACCACAATGTAGAAGCTTCATACAATAGTCTAATGATGGAGAATCAGTTTTCATTATATCTACAAGCATTCCCCGAGAAAATATCTTCCTTTGAATAGACAACTCTAGAAAATTGTCATCTAGAATCAAACGTTTTTCCATAAACATTAGATTCCTCATGATTCGATCTTTCTCGAATCTATCCATTTTTTAGAGTCCTAACTCTCTCACAACCAGCTTCAGACTAACCAGAATTTTTTTCTACTCTAAAAAATATACGCTAGTCTACTATAGAAAGAAAAAAAAATACCATTGATTTAGAAACGGTTTTATTGAACATAATTACAATAATAATAATCACTGATGCATTTTGTTCTCATCAATATATTTCGATAGGACATCTAATGCTGACCGAAGTTTATTTATATGGAGAATATTCACTTTTCCAGCAAAACATAGCTGCTCCTCCTGCTTAAATTTGCTTAATGATATCACATATCTGGCATACATAGTGTCCCATTCAAGACATAGTCTACAACCAGCGGTTATTTCCACAGCCACATTAGGTACTCTTGCATCATTGTTGCTGTTGTCAGCTCCATCATTAATCTCCAATAATGTAAATGCACCACTCATTTTTTCCTCTACTAATATCCTCGCAAATAAACTATTTCTCTTTGAATTCAATTCTCTTACTAATATGAATTGTAAAGAAAACTAATCCTTTTATTCAAATCCCAATCACCAATCAAGTTATACTCACCCTCTTTGAAAAGGTGTATACAAGTCCCAGAATAATGTTGAAATTGCTATACCTCCGAGCAAATCCAGAAGGCCATGTGAGGGAGCTCTGAATCTCTTTGAAAAGGTGTAGAGCTTCTATAGAAAAGTTTTCCTATAGCTTCTATAGAATAACATGGTAATTGCTATATACCCGAGCAAATAGCATGGTCCTATAGCTGCAAGCAAATAGCATGGTCCTATACCTGCAAGCAAATAGCATGGCAATTGCTATACCTGCAAGCAAATAGCATGGCAATTGCTATACCTGCAAGCAAATAGCATGGTCCTATACCTGCAAGCAAATAGCATGGTCCTATACCTGCAAGCAAATAGCATGGCAATTGCTATACCTGCAAGCAAATAGCATGGTCCTATACCTGCAAGCAAATAGCATGGTCCTATACCTGCAAGCAAATAGCATGGCAACTGCTATACCTGCAAGCAAAATGGTACCTTGGTTACTACTGGAGGGCTAGTTGCCACCCCCAGTCTCTTTTGATTCTCAAAAACTGAACTAGAAACTTTCAATTTCCAATCAAATAAGCCCTCTCAGAAGTTTATACAAGCATCCCTTCCATAAGAATCATATGTGCCCCCGCGGCATAACTTACAACGCCTGTCCCGGGTCCTGGTATGCTGCGTCGACCCCAAAGTTTTGTTATATGATATCTGAACTATTTAACAAAAAATTGGCTGTCTCAAAGTTCTTATCGGATGGGTTTGAGGAAAAAAGGGTGTGGGGGGGGGGGGCTAATTGCCCTCCCATCTCTTTTGCCTCTTTAAAAAAGTATAGCTTTCAATTTCCAATCAAATGAGCCCTCTCTGAAGCTTCAACGAGTTTTCCATCCATAAGAACCGTATATACCCCCAGGGCTTTACTATTATTCTCCATGACCACACTGCCTTTTCTATGACGAAAACAATAAGAATTCCAAAAAGGGATAGGTCCTTTTAGTAACGTCTTATATATGGGGATGACAAACCAACTTCAGAATCAGCAACATTTCATTTGCTATTAGAAGAATAAACTGACAAATTTAGCACCTGCAAATTCAGCATTATTTCATTTTTAATTAGAAGAATATTCAACGCAGAATTACAAGATTCAAGAACAGTTAGTGAACTTTCTAAGTCAATGGACCGGTAACCTGCTTTGACCTGCAATTTCGAAGAAACTTGTACCGCCTTTACTCAACGCAGTATTAAAAAATTCAAGAACAGTTAGTGAACTTTTTAAGTCAATGGACCGGTAACTTGCTTTGACCTGGAAGTGATTATTTTGTTTAGTATAATGCAGTTTGTTTTAATTTTGATAAGTTAGTAACTCTACTGATGATGATGACCGACTGTGTCATCGAAATATTTAGAGTCTTTTTTTTACATTTTCGTTTCGCTGTCTAATAAAAGGACCTATCCTTATTTGGAATTCTTATTGTTTTTTTCCCCCAGGGCATAACTTACAACGCCTGGGGGTGTGTTGACCCCCAGAGTTTGTGTTATATGATCTTTGAACTATTTTTGAAAAAAAATGGCTGTCTCAAAGTTCTTATAGGAAGAGTTTGAGGAAAAAAGGGCGTGGAGGGGGGGGGGGATGATTGTCCTCCGATGTCTTTTGACTCTTAAAAACTGAACTACAACTTTCAGTTTCAATCAAATGAGCCCTCTTTGGAGTTTATACGAGTCTACCTTCCATAAGAGCCATATATGCCCCCAGGGCATAACTTAAAATGCCTGCTCCCAGACCCTGGGGGGCTGTGTTGACCCCAAAGTTTTCGTTGTAGGATCTTTGAACTATAGAAAAAAAAAATTGTTGTCTCAAAATTCTTATTGGATAGGTTTGAGGAAAAGGCGTGGGGGGGATTGCCCTCCGACTTGTTTTGACTATTAAAAAATGAACTATATCTTTTAATTCCAATCAACTGAGTCCTCGCTGAAGTTTCTACGAGCATCCCTTCTATAAAAACCATATATGCCCCCTGGGCATAACTTACAACCCCTGCCCCCGGGCCCAGGGGTTTTTGTCAATACTTGAATTTTTTAGATGATCTTTGAACTATTTATAACAAAATGGCTATCTCAAAGTTCTTAACGGAAGGGTTTGAGGAAAAAAGGGCGTGGGGGGACTAGTTGCCCACCGATCTCTTTTGACTCTTATAAAGTGAACTATAACTATCAATTTCCAATCAAATGAGCCCTCTCTGAAGTTTATACGAGCATCTCTTCCATTAGAACCCTTTATGCCTCCAGGGCATAGCTTACAACGCTTCCCCGGGGCCCTGGGGGGTTGTGTCGACACCGAAGTTTTGTTATATGATCGTTGAACTATTTTTAACAAAGTGGCTATCTCAAAATTTTTATCAGATGCATTTGGGAAAAAAGGGCGTGGGGGGGGGCTAGTTGCCCTCTGATCCCTTTTGAATCTTAAAAACGACGCTAGAACTTCCAATTTCCAATCGAATGAGCCCTTCCGAGACTTATGCGATGACTTCTTCCTTATGAAGTGTCACTGGGGAAAAAATAAATAAATAATAAAACTACGTCAATAAGACGAACATATATTAATTTAAAAAACTGTTTCCACAAAACAAGTTTTTCAAATAAAAGTAAAGAGGTCCAATAAAACCAAAAATAAGCAGAAATAAAGTCAAATGATCTTCCAAGCGTAAAACTAACACGAATCACCATCAATAAGTAAGTGAAACCCGAAAAGAACAGAAATTACAATAAGTAACCGAGTCAAACTCAAAACGAGCAAAAATTAACATGAGCAACCTCCATGCCTTCTCAAGATCAGAACAAAATTTGCACTTTACTGAAAACAAAACACATAAAAAGTATTTTCACTTTTTGAGTTTAATAGATAAAAAGTTATTAAGACTTTCAGGAATAAATATTAGTATATGTACATTAAACTGACTTTCCACGATCATTCGTTTATTTTCATGACATTAAAGGAATTTAATTGGTATAGTATATATATATATATAGTTTACGAAAATTCACGTTATTATTAATACTTTTTATCTACCACATAGCTGCAAAGAATTTAATCGAATAAAAATAACTACAAACAAGAGTTTGGGTATCGTCTCACTGCAGAAGCCTAAAACCTACTGCGTCATTGGCGCTTTACTGAAAACGAATTATATACAAATGTTTTCTTTTGTACTTAATATTGAAAATATATATTAAAATTACAGTAAAATTTTTGAACTGATGAGCTTTTAGCAATTAATATCATTATGCATCAAATATTCAGTTTAATTTATTAGTTCTTTTCAAGATTGGTCAAGACAATTATAGTTTCACTACAAGCAAAATTTGGATACTGCCCCCTTCTTTAACCATAAAAAACCTAAAGCCTTCTACGTCATTGGTGCTTCACTGAAAACGAATTACTCGTATATTACAAATTTATTATTTTCCAGTTCTTACAGCATTGAAAATGAAAATAAAAATTACAGTGAAAAAAAAAACTTGAACTGATTGATCTTTCAACAATTAATATCATTATATATCTAATATTCAATTTGATTTTTTTATACTTTCTAAGACTGTTCAAGACTCATAAAGTTTTGCCATTTTTTTTAACTGTGCCATTTTTTTTAACTAATCGTGTTAGTTTGTTATGAAAACATTCTATGGCCCCTAGACATTTCTTTTTGAGTGTTAAACTGCACCTCAAACTTTGCGGAACATGTATTTTCTTACATGAAATACCAAAATATAATAAAATGTCTCGTTTCGGAGTGTTCCACCACTCGCAAGCAAGTACCATTGGTATTTTTGAATCCGCATGGTCAATTTAGGGGGTGGAGGGTAGGCTAATTCTCTAAGCAGCCCCATTCCGTCGTGGTATGGTTCACATTTTCAACACCTGGCGTCCAGACTATCATATAATCTACCAGGCATACAACTACCCCAAATCAGTAACAATAAATAAATGAAACCCAAAGCGAACAATAATCAAAGTAAATATTAGAGTAACGAGCATAAATTAATGTGAGTAGGGTTCAAAACCCCTATGCTTTCTAAAAACCAGAATATAATTTGTACTTTACTGAAAAAACATTCAAATGAGTTTACTGAAAAAAATGTGCATTATCAATTTAATATACATATGCTGATATTTATTCCCTAAAATCTTAATTAAGTTTTGAATTCTTAAAGTTACAAAAGTCAAAATATTTCAAAGAATTGTTTTCAGTAAAGCGCCAATGACGCAGTAGGTTTTAGGCTTCTGCAGTGAGACGATACCCAAACTCTTGTTTGTAGTTATTTTTATACGATTCAAACTTGATTTGCATATTCAATTTAAGTTTCACTCGCTGTAAGATTTATTTATTCATTTACATTAATATATATTGTATGTTTGTTCGCATTGATTGTTTATTTAATTTCTGTTCGTTTTAAGTTTCATTTATATTTTAATAGCAAAATATTTGTTTTTGTTCTAAGCTAGATTTTCATATTCAATCCAAGCATTACTCGCTTTAAGATCTATTTATTCATTTATACTATTACTTGTTGTATGTTTTTGCTAGGATTGTTTATTTAATTTCTGTTCGTTTTGGGTTTCATTTATTCTTTAATAGTAATTTCTGATCGTTTTGAGTTTGAATTTTAACAGGTATTTGTATCTCCTGGGGTTAAGTTTAAAATGCCTTTACTTTTCTTTGAAAAACTTATTTTTCGGAAAGTTTTTTTTAATTAATTTTTGTTCGTTTTTGATTGCAAAAAGTATCAAGTTTTTTTTTTGGCATGGGGGGGGGGGTGCTTAATTGCACCCCCCCCCCCCCTCCCCCATTCCCCCCATAACACCCATGGGGGTATTATTCTTGAGTTTAAAAAACAGATCTAGAACTTTCAATTTAAATCGAATGAGGCTTTTATCAAAGTCTATACGATTACCTCTTTGATAAAAAAAAAACTTATATATGAACAAAAGACAGCTTCCATAACTTGTGGACAGCGATTGACAACAATGAATGGATTGAAAAAATAGCTACAATAAGGGGGTTTAGACCATTTCACTTGCTGACACAAACGGATCACGGCTGCTTGGGATTGACCTTAATAGGAATTTGTGTGCCAAAGCAATTTTGCATCTAGCACAGATTATGTATTTTAACCTTATAATTGGATAATTATAATAGATTTCCTATGTGTTCTTCCCACACAAAACCCCTTCCCATAAGTTATAAACCCCCCTTAATAAGTTATGCCCTAGGGCATAACTTACAACGCCTACCCCTGGGCCCTGGTGGGCTGTGTCGACACCAGAATTTTTGTTATCAGAACTTTGAACTATTTTAACAAAATGTCTATCTCAAAATTTTTAGCTGATGCATTTTGGGCGTGGAGGAGGGAGAGGGGCTAGTTGCCCTTCAATCTCTTTTGACTCTTAAAAAGTGAAAAAGAACTTTCAATTTCCAATCGAACGAGCCCTCTCTAAAGTTTATACGAGCTTCCTTCCATAAGAAATAATATGAAGGATTTGGAGAATCATTAAATTACAACCCTTGCCCTGAGGGCTTTGGGGAGTTGTAATCCACAAAGACCTAATTTCCAGAACTTAAAACTATGTTTAATAAAATGGCTGTCTTAAAATTTTGATTGGATGTGTTTGGGGAAAAGGTGGACGTGAGAGGGGGGTTAGTTGCCCTCAAATCACTTTCGAATATTACAAAGGACACTAGCCCTCGGAATTTACAATCGAATGAGCCTTTTTTGAAGTTTCTACGACACCGCCTTCTATAAAAACCTTATATGCCCCCACGGTATAACTTAAAACCCTTGCCCTGAGGGTTGTGGGGGATTGTCCTCCTCAAAAACATATTTTCTATCTTGAAATCAACTACGCTGAACAAAATGGCTATCTCAAAATTTGATTGGATGTGTTTGGGGAATGATGGGCGTAGGGGGGGGGGGCTATTTGCCCTCCAATCAGTTTCGACTATTGAAAAGAGCACTAGCCCTTTGAATTTCCAATCGAATGCGCCTGTTTTGCAGTTTCTACGACAACGCCTTCTATAAAAACCTTATATGCCCCCAGGGCATAACTTAAAACTCTTGCCGAGGGTTGTGGGGGAGTGTCCTCCTCAAAAACATATTTTCCATCTGGAAATCAGCTACACTGAACAAAATGGCTATCTCAAAGGTTTGATTGGATGTGTTTGGGGAAATAATGGGCGTAGGGAGGGGGAGGGGCTAGCTGCCCTCCAATCACTTTAAACTATTAAAAAGGGCACTAGCCCTTTAATTTCCAATCGAATGATTCTGTTTTGAAGTTTCTACGACAACGCCTTTTATAAAATCCTTAAATGCCCTTAAAACCCCTTGCCCTGAGGGTTGTGGGGGAGTGTCCTCCTCAAAAATATATTTTCAATCTGGAAATCAACTACGCTGAACAAAATTGCTATCTGAAAATTTTGATTGGATGTGTTTGGGGAAATGATGGGCGTGGGGGAAGGGGAGCTAGTTACACTCCAATCACTTTTGACTATTAAAAAGGGGCACTATCCCTTTGAATTTCCAATCGAACGAGCCTGTTTTGAAGTTTCTACAACAACGCCTTCTATAAAAACCTTATATGCCCCCAGGGCATAACTTAAAACTCTTGCCCTGAGGGTTTTGAGGGAGTGTCCTCCTCAAAAATATATTTTCTATTTGGAAATCAACTACGCTGAACAAAATGGCTATCTGAAAATTTTGATTGGATGTGTTTGGGGAAATGATGGGCTTGGGGGGGAGGGGAGCTAGTTACACTCCAATCACTTTCGACTATTAAAAAGGGCACTAGCTCTTTAATTTCCAATCGAATGAGCCTGTTTTGAAGTTTCTACGACAACGCCTTCTATAAAAACCTTATATGCCCCAAGGGCATAACTTAAAACTCTTTCCGAAGGTTGTGGGGGAGTGTCCTCCTCAAAAACATATTTTCTATCTGGAAATCAGCTAAACTGAACAAAATGGCTGTCTCAAAGGTTTGATTGGATGTGTTTGGGGAAATAATGGGCGTAGGAGGGGGCTAGCTGCCCTCCAATCACTTTCGACTATTAAAAAGGGCACTAGCCCTTTAAATTAATAATGGGCGTGGGGGGGCTAGTTGCCCTCCAATCACTTTCGACTATTAAAAAGGGCACTAGCTTTTTGAATTTCCAATCAAATGAGGCTTTTTTGAAGTTTCTACGACAATCCCTTCTATAAAAACCTTATATGCCCCCAGGGCATAAGTTAAAATCCTTGCCTTGAGGGTTGTGGGGGAGTGTCCTCCTCAAAAATATATTTTTCTATCCGGAAATCAACTATGCTGAACAAAATGGCTATCTTAAAATTTTGATTGGATGTGTTTGTGGGAATTGTGGGCGTGGGGGGGCTAGTTGCCCTCCAATCATTTTCGACTATTAAAAAGGGCACTAGAACTCTCGATTTCCAATCGAATGATCCCCCTTTGAAGTTTCTACGACAACCCCTTCCATATGAAATGCCTCTGGGAAAAAAAATAATAATAATAAATAATAAAAAATAAAACATTGGCGCCGTATGGCCTTTACTATAGGCAACGCTACAGCGTTGCCTCTGATATTTCTCAGGTTATTTCTCAGGATATCAGTCGGTGTAGTAATGCAGCAAGTCGTATGATGAATGACCAAGGCCTATAACTGCCAGTGAGATGATATTATCTTGCTAGCCTGAAATCAAATATATTCACTTAATTAATATAGAATTTTGATCATAATACCTATAGAATATTTCTGTTTAGTTTAGCCAATAAAAAATACACAACCATGATCTGATTTTCCAAGGGTAAAAGACAAAATCTAGCTTTGCCGTGTTCCAAAAAAATATCTGAAATTACAATTCCGATTTTAGACAAAATTCTATGAATATTCTAACCCTCAAAAAAGTTATAGGTGAGCACAACCTTTGTTTAGGAAAAGTTATATTGTTTTTGTCGGTTTAATAGAAAGGCCTAAAAGAATTTACTTCGCAGTCATTTTGAAAGAATCAACCAAAAAACCCTATTTGTAATTCGTTGACAAAAGTTGAATTAAGGCCCTATGAATCTCAAGGGATTTCTTTGATCATTTTTCAAGAATAGATGTTTATCTTCTTGGCATGATTCACATCATGGAAATTATTCGACTAATGGCAATATGATATAAAAAAGGAATAAATACAAACGCTAATATTAACAAATAATTTATCACCAAACGCCATCTATGGCTTCAGCTTTAAATACCAAATGACATAACATCTCCAAAAACAAAAGGACGTAAGGCAGGTGTGCGTCTGTAATAGGTTAACTAGGGGCACACTTGCTCTATATAAATTTTCTATGTGAAATATGTCTTTTAAAGCCAGGATGATGTCTAAATAAAAAAAGGGGTCAGACTGTGGACCCTGTTGCAACCTAGATCTCCTGTCTCTCGTCGTCTTATATGATATGCATGGTCCGTAATTTGAAAATCTCATGACACCTATAGAACCCCACCTAGGATGAGTAAGGGCGTTGGCTTATGATGAGCACTAACAGAGAAAGGAACTTCCGGTAAATACAATAATCGTGTTTTGACACCATTTTTGCAGGCTGGAGAATTAGACACCATACAATACTGTATTTGCAGGGACGGATAACATCACTTATGATTGTAATTTCGAAACAAATATTTGTACGTTGAGGGTATAATTAAAATTATATAAACCAACTAGATATTGGAATGATTTTAAATCAATAGCAGATAGTAACACATAAAAACACATAGACCTTATATATTATTTTATAAATAGGACTATTTATCTTCAAAGCCAATTGATAAAGCCTTTTTTCTTGCTTTTTTTCGTGCGAAGGTGCCTAGGATGTTACCGTGCGGTATAATGATGTCAATCTGTCGTGGCTGATCGAAGATCTTAAGTAGCTCTTCACTCGAGAAAGGGTGGAGAAGGATCTTTCTCCTGTGTAGTTTATGTCAAGGACACTAAGAACCATATCTAAGACAATGGCCATGTTTGGGCAGATGTCAACTGCATCACAATGACCCAAAAACTTGCTAATGTTAGTTAAAGTCATACTTTGTTTTAGTTCATCAGTATTTTGCACCAAGAAGGGTTTCAAATGTAAGCATTCATCTACAAATCATAGACTCAAGATCGTCGGGATAAAAACTTAATAGCTCACTTGCAGGCTTCGTGATTTCTGAGGTGGTGGTGGTGGTGTGGTGACGGAGGTGGAGATTTGCGTGGTGGCAGAGTGCACCTGAAATTTTGATGATAAATCACATCAGTCCTGTTCTTGTTAAAGAAAAAAAAATCCTGGCCTGTGCGTTTATGAAGGATTTCATTATATAAATTTAACGTCGCAACATGTAAAACTGGATATTTTTTTTATTAAGACAAGCAATCGATTTTGGCCTTGTGAAAAATCACTTTGAGAAAGTGGATACTATATGTTTGATAATGCTAAACAGTACAATTGGACTTGTTGTTTCACAACTGGGATAATAGTATGTGCCTTTCATAAGGCTTATTGCTGAGTTCGCACACGTAATCAGACTTTTCTCACTGCCTGATCTTTTTATATATTTTTTTGCATTTTCATTTTGAACATGATACATTTTCAAAAAATATATTTTCTACCAAAAATGACTTGGCTGTCGTAATAGCTCAAAAACAAAAGAAAGCAGGCTACATACAGTATTTTGAAGCAACCAGAAGTATTTGCTTGAATAAAATTGCTTTAGAATATTGTATTTGGATTTCGAACGGCAGATGCAGGACTAAAATAAATACTGAACTTCAAGTTCAGTATTTAAATATTTTTTATTCAAACATGGTAATTTACTGGTAACTTTTTCAGCTGCTTCACACAGAAACATAATATTTCATGGTTTTTAATAAGTAACTTTTTCATCCGTTTTGCTCAGGATAAACTTATCAAAAATGATCCGAAACCGAACTTTTATTGACCGGAAGACATCTTCTTCATCTCTTGACAAGCAATCCAAATGCGAAAGAGACTTTTTGATCTTATAAGAACCTAAGCATGTGCAATATTATTGTGAAGGCAGAGTTTTTTTTTCTGCCCCAAAACATATAAGCTCCAAATGCTACTATAGCAATGACTACACCTATGATTATCAGGAACATTTGCTGTAAGGAACCTTTTCCAATACTGTGGAGAGCATTCTTATTTATGTTTGCATTGGTGTCAAAAGTGTTCATCAGCGGCAATTTTGAGTCTTTCTCTAACGCAGGAAGTATTCGATGCACATTATCACTACTTCCCACAGGAGTTTCCCTCAGTGTCCTATCATTGTTCCTCAGTCCTCCCTCAATCTCGTTTTCCATCCTTCATAGCTTGCAATAGGATTTCGGATCACTATCCCATCATTGTTCCTCATTCTCTGTGAATCATTCTCTAAAGCAAGTAGTGTATCCGAAGAAAGGATTGGTTCATCCAGGGGCATTTTTGATATTCCATTCTTCAAGTTTCTTAGCTTGTATTGTAACGTGCCAGCCTCCTTAACTTGTGTTAGCTTTACTTGTAAAATTCCACCTGGATTTTCTTTTGTGGCATGAAAAGGATCATGGTGATAACGAAGTTTTCACAGATGAATGTGAATCTCCTTCTGTTGTTTGGACTGAAGATTGCTCTTCTGAGAACAAGTGTAGTTAGTGATTTTTGCTTACCTTTCAAAGATTTTAAATCTTCAAGCAGGATAATTAGCTTGACTTTTGTTCTGATTTTATTCACAATTCATTGGATGCTTTCAGCATTCTTCAAATAATCTTCACAAGTGACTTCAAAATATTTGTGCATTGAGAGTTTCATCTCCTTTCTTAACGAGGTCAATTCACTGACTAGTAAATACTGATGCTTCAATAGATCCCTGTTTGTTGGAGCTTTTGGCAACATTTTCATTAGTATACGGTTAAGGTATTTTGTGGACTCTATTCTCGAAACTTCGAACCATCTCGATCTATATTAAAAAACGATGCGTAAGATCATCCCTGTCTTTGTGTCAATTCTTTTAAAAAGCTCCATATGGATTGGAATTTCGTTCTTTGACACAAATTCAAGCATCCGCAGGTACGAATGGAGAATTTGGAATGCTCTTGATGTTTTTTGGATACTTCTGGGATTTGTTCTACCATGTACATGCTCAGCCCTCTTTCACTGTTATTCGTGCTGACCCCATCTGTTCGATTTACTTCAACCAAAACTTCTCTTGGTGGCTCTGTCACCAAACACTTTTCTTCTTCTTTTTTCTCTTGTTTTCATAATGATTTTTTAATTACAAAAGGCAGTAGATGTAGTAATTTCCTTTAGCATGGCCATTAAACATCTCTCTACGACATTCCAGCTCCAGCACCAGGCTAGCTGATGAGAAAGAAAAAATGGAAAAAAAAGATGCCGCTGATGCAGAAAAACGTAGTTCAAGCAAGTTTTCTTGTTTTTAATGCCAACATATTTTCTTTGTTGTTCGAGCCAAGAGACTGTAACTTTCAAATATAAAAGTCTTGGACAAAGTGGCTCTAAGAGTGTACTTTGTGTTTCGATCTGACACTATTTCTTAGAAGTTATCTGTTTTTGTATTTCTTAGTATGGGAATTGATCAAGAGGCAGTTCTCTATGTGAAGGAAGAACACGAATCAAGAGAAAAACAGTCTTTGAGGAAGGAGAAGCTTGGAGCCTAAATGCAACTAACACAAAAACTCTATGATTTACCATCTCAGAGTCTTATCTTTGTTGATACATCCGGGGAAATCTGAAATATGGCATTTTGACAGTTCCACTAACGTTTTGTCGGTCCATACATTATAACTTTAACAATTCTCAACAAACTTATTTTAGAATTTAAAGATTCTCAACAAACTTATTTTAAAATTTCGGTTACTATGGGACATAATTCGTACTTTAATGTATTGTAATGAGCAATTTTGATCCTTTGTGCAATGATTAAAAAGCTGATTGAAAATCAGCATCGATAAATAAATGAAACCCAAAACAAACAGAAATTACAATAATTAACCAAGTCAAACTCAAAACAAGCAGAAATTAACATAAGTGGGAGGGAGGGAGTAGAAGGGGGATTAGTTTCCCTCCAATCCCTTTCGACTATGAAAAAGGGCATCAGCCCTTTCTATTTTCAATTGAATAAGCCCTTTTCAAAGTTACCACGACAACTCCTTTGATACGAAGTGCCCTGGTCTAAACAACAACAACAACAAAAAATAATAAATTACACCCACATCGATCTTTACTATAAAAATGTCAAGCCTTCCAATCCCTTTCGACTATTAAAAGAGCACTAGGCCTTTCAATTTCCAATCAAATGAGCCCTTTTGGAAACGACAGCACTTTCTATAAATACCTTGTATGCCCCAACGGCATAAATTACAACCCTTACCTTAAGGTCTGTTGTCAGGCCTATTTTTTGGTGGTTGTCATCCTCTAAGACCAAATTTCCAGAACTTTCAACTGCGTTACACAAACTAGCTATCTCAAAATTTGATTGGATGTGTTGGGGGAAACGGTGGGCGTGAGAGGGGTGGTAGTCGCTATCCAATCACTTTCAACTATTAAAAATGGCCCTAGCCCTTTCAATTTCCAATCATATGAGCCGTTTGAAGTTTATACGACAAAACTTTCAATAAAAATCTTAAATACCCCCAGGGCATAACTTACAACCCTTGCCCTGAGTGCTGGGGGGGTGTCATTCTCAAAGACCTAATTTCCTAAGCTTCCTACTACGTTGAACAAAAATGCTTTCTGAAAATTTTGATTGGATGTGTTTGGAGGAATGGTGGGCTCGAGGTGGGGGTTAGTTACCCTCCAATCACTTTCAACTATTACAAAGTGCACTAGCCTTCTCAATTTCCAATTGAATGAGCCCCTTTTGAAGTTTTACGACAACTCGATCTATAAAAGCCTTATATGCCCCCAGGGCAGAATTTCCAACCTTTGCCCTTGGGGCTCTAGGGGGTTTGCCATCCTTAAATAAATAATTTCCAGAACTTTCTACTACGTTGAAGAAAATGGTTATCTCTAAACTTTCATTGAATGTTTTTGGGGAAATGGTGGGCGTAAGAGGGGGGTTAATTACTGTCCACTCACTTTCGTCTATTAAAAAGGGCAATTTCAATTTCCAATCAAATGAGCCCTTTTTGAAATTTCTATAACAACTTTCTATGTAAACTTTATATGTCCCCAGGGCATAACTTACAGCCCCTGAACTCGGGGCTCTGAGGGGTTTATCATCCTCAAAGACCTAATTTCAAGAACTTTCAACTACGTTGAACAAAATGGATATCTCAAAATCTTGATTGGATGTGTTTGGGAAAATGGTGGGCGTGAGAGGAGCATTAGTCGCTCTCCAATCACTTTGAACTATTAAAAAAGGCACTAACCCTTTCAATTTCCAATTGAATGAGCCCTTTTGAAGTTTCTACGCTTTCAATAAAAACCTTATATGCCCCCAGGACATAACTTACAACCTTTGCCCTGAAGGCTGTAGGGGGGGGGGAGGGGTTGTCATCCTTAAAGACCTAATTTTCAAAACTTTCAACTACGTTGAATAAATGGCTATCTAAAATATTGATTGGATGTGTTTGGAGAAAAAGATGGGCGTGAGAGGGGGTTAGTTGCCCTCCAATCACTTTCTACTATTAAAAAGGGCACTAGCCCTTTGCATTTCCAATAGAATGAGCCCTTTTTAAAGTTTCTACGATAAAGATTTCAATAAAAACCTTATATGCCCCCAGGGCATAACTTATAACCCTTGCCCTGAAGACTCTGGGGGGAGTGTCCTGCTCAAAGGTATAATTTCCTGAACTTTGAACTGCGTGGAACAAAGTGGCTATCTAAAAATCTTTATTGGATGTGTTTGGGAAATGGTGGGCGTGGAAGGGGTGTTAATTACTTTCCGATCACTTTCGACTACTAAAAAGAGCACTAGCCATTTCGATTTCCAATTGAATGAACCCATTTTGAAGTTTCTGCGACAACACGTTATATAAAAACCTTATATGCCCCCTCAGCATAATTTACAACCCTTGCCCTGAGGGCTGTTGGGGTGTTGTCATCCTCAAAGATCTAATTTTCGAACTTAAAACTACGTATCTCAAAGTTTTGATCAGATGTGTTTGGAGATAAGGTGGGCGTGAGAGGCGGGTTAGTTGCCCTCCAATCACTTTTGACTATTAAAAAGGGCTCTAGCCCTTGTAATTTCCATTCGAATGAGCCTTTTTGAAGTTTTTACGACAACGCCTTCTATAAAAAACAGTATATGCCCCCATGGCATAACTTACAACCCTTGGCCTAAGGGCTGTGGGGGACTGTCCTCAAAAACAAAATCTTTATCTGGAAATCAACTACGCTGAACAAAATGGGTATCTCAAAATTTTGATTGGATGTGTTTCGGGAAATGTGGGCGTTGAAGGGGTGTTAGTCGCCTTCCAATCACTTTCGACTATTAAGAAGGGCACAAGCCATTCCATTTCCAATTGAATGAGCCGTTTTCCAAGTTTCTACGACAACTTCTTCGATACGATGTGCCCTGCTTTAAAGGTTAAAATTAATAAATAATACATTGTGCCAACATCGTTCTTATTCCCCCAGGGCATAGCTTAAAACCCTTGCCCTGAGGGTTGTGGGGGAGTGTCCTCCTCTTTACATAGTCCCCGAATGTTGTCTCGCTCTCGAGTATCCCCGTTCTTTACATAGGCAGCGCGATCGCGCTACCTATGATTTATACAACAACTTTCTATATAAACCTTATATGCCCCAGGGCATTACTTTCAGCCCTTGCACTGAGGGCTCTGATGGGGCTATCATCCTAAAAGACCTAATTTCCATTTAACACTGAATTTCCACAACGCTTTCAATAAAAACTTTATATGCCCCCAGGGCATAACTTACAACCCTTGCCCTGAGGGTTGTGGGGGAAGGGGTTGTCATCCTTAAAGACCCAATTTCCAAAACTTTAAACTACGTTGAATAAAATGGATATCTAAAAATTTTGATTGGATGTGTTTGGGGAAAAGGTGGGCGTGAGAGGGGGTTAGTTTCCCTCAAATCACTTTCGACTATTAAAAAGGGTACTAGCCCTTTGAATTTCAAAGCGAATGAGCCCTTTTTCAAGTTTCTACAACAAAGATTTCAATAAAAACCTTATATGCTCCAAGGGCATAACTTATAATCCTTGCCCTGAGGGTTGTGGGATAGTGTCCTCCTCAAAAATATATTTTCTATCTGGAAATCAACTACGCTGAACAAAATGGCTATCTCAAATTTTTATTGGATGTGTTTTGGGAATAATGGGTGTGTGGGGGGCTAGTTGCCCTCCAATCACTTTTGACTATTAAAAGGGGCACTAGCCCTTTGAATTTCCAATCGAATGAGCGTTTTTTGAAGTTTCTACGACAACGCCTTCTTCAAAAACCTTATATGCCCCCAGGGCATAACTTAAAAACCCTTGCTCTGAGGGCTGTTGGGGAGTGTCCTCCTCAAAAACATATTTTCTATCTGGAAATCAACTACGCTGAACAAAATGGCTATCTCAAAATTTTGATTGGATGTGTTTGGGGAAATGATGGGGTCGGTGGGGGGGGGCTAGTTGCCCTCCAATCACTTTCGACTATAAAAAGGGGTACTAGCTCTTTGAATTTCCAATCGAATGAGCATTTTTGAAGTTTCTACGACAACACCTTCTATAAAAATCTCATATGCCCCCAGGGCATAACTTAAAACCCTTGGCCTGAGGGTTGTGGGGGAGTGTCCTCCTCAAAACATATTTTCTATCTGGAAATCAACTACGCTGAGCAAAATGGCTATCTCAATATTTTGATTGGATGTGTTTGGGGGAATGATGGGCGTGGGGGGGGGGGGGCTAGTTGCCCTCCAATCACTTTAGACCATTAAAAAGGGTACTAGCCCTTTCAATTTCCAATCGAAAGAGCCTATTTTGAAGTTTCTACGACAACACCTTCTATAAAAACCTTATATGCCCCCAGGGCATAATTTAAAACCCTTGCCCTAAGGGTTGTGGGGGAGTGTCCTCCTCAAAAACAAATTTTCTATATGGAAATCAAATACGCTGAATAAAATGGCTATCTCAATATTTTGAATGGATGTGTTTGGGAGAATGATGGGCGCGGAGGGGGGAGGGGGGGCTAGTTGCCCTCCAATCACTTTCGACCATTAAAAAGGGTACTAGCCCTTTGAATTTCCAATCTAATGAGCCTATTTTGAAGTTTCTACGACAACACCTTCTATAAAAACCTTATATGCCCCCAGGGCATAACTTAAACCATTGCCCTGAGGGTTTTGGGGAGTGTCCTTCTCAAAAACAAATTTTCTATTCGAAAATCAACTATGCTGAACAAAATGAGTATCTCAAAATTTTGATTGGATGTGTTTCGGGAAATGGTGGGCGTTGAAGGGGTGTTAGTCACCTTCCAATCACTTTCGACTATTAAAAAGGGCACAAGCCACTCCAATTTCCAATTGAATGAGCCCTTTTCAAAGTTTCTACGACAGCTCCTTCGATACGAAGTGCCCGGTTATGGAGAAAAAACCAAAAAAGAAAAACACATTGTGCCCACATCGTTCTTTACTTAGGCAGCATTAGCGCGCTGCCTATGATTTAAAATTGTATATTACTTGCTAATGGTATTATAGCAGGTGGCACCAAGATTTAACCTGATAAATAAATCCATTATTTTTGTATGTTGATTAATGACTTTGCACTAATTAAAATAATATTTATTTTTATGCCTAAGTTTTTGAGATAATTTTAGTTGTAAACTGAAAGATCACAGCTCGAGCAAGAGTATGAAACGTGTTTTAGACTAGTTTATTGTTGTGATACTACATACTAACTTTTGATTCCTAAATTAATAATCTTGTTTTTTATAGTTATTTTTTTGTGTTCCAGTAAATAGCTAGTTTTTTGCAATCCTACAAGCATAAGGAAGTATTACCAGTTGGTTTATTTTCACCAGTTTTAATAGTATTTGTTCGATAGGCTGCGAAGTAATAATTTTTGTTTGTTATAAGTTTCAACTTCGCTCTTCACTTCCCCTCACAGTAAATTTTGCTTTTTTAAAATTAATCTTTACCCATTTATTATAATAAAAAAGAAATCACGTGAAAAAAAATATTTGTTTAAATAGAGAGACGATACTGTATAATAGACTCATTTTTATAAACTTGGCCTATTGACCATAATGCTTGATTATCTGAAACTTATCTTCAAAGCTTCACTCTTTACACTAAAGTTTTTTTTTTTATTACTTTAAACAGCTTCTTATTCTAATTAAACGGCCCTTGTGTTGCAGGAATCGTTCTTAAAGAGTTGGGACAATGAATCAAATTTTAGCTTAATGAGCGGGGTATTGAAGTAGGAGCTGTCTTTTTCATATATGGAATAATGCATGTTTGTTTTAAGTTTTAATTTAGCTCCTTATTTTCTGTTGGAAAAACGTCCTTTAAAATAAATATAATTTCTCATCATATTTCACTGCCGTGATTTTTATTTAATTTTTTTCTACGGAGGGGGGGGGGGGGGGAGGGGGCAATGAAAGCAAACATAAAGCACTATTTGTCATTATTGTTAACTAGTGATAAAAGTTTCCTAAATCAATCTTTTCTTTATTGTTTAATATTACTGTAAATGCAATAGATGTTACATTAATGTAATATCAATGTAAGTCTACTAACTCCTTCCGAGGGGGGATTGGTAGTGCTAGCTAAGGAATATAATGCTGGCAAATAAATGCAATAAGCGAGCGCAATTTCCTTCGTCAAGATGAAAAAAAAATGAAAGAGAATTTTGCGTTAAATGCTGATAAAAGCGGGAGTCCAGCAATATTGTATTGTTTCTCCTAAGACGCATTGAAATAAGCTTTTCTCACTTAATTTTGACAAAAGTGATAATCGACCACAACTCTTTGGTCCGAAATTCTGTCAGAAGAATAAACAAATAAAAGAAATAATTTACTATTTCTTTTTTGAGGGAAAGGAAATATAAGGAGATATGACAGAGCTACTGTTAACCACCCAATTATTTCAGAACTCTCGTTTTGACGTTCCAAAATAGACTTAAAATTTAGCTAAATTTAATTTTATCACATTCCTTTTGTTTTTAGATAAAGAAAGTGGATTGGATTTTTGATCTTATATCGATCTTATGATATTCGAAAAATATTAGGCGGGTCTTAAAAAATGACTTACAATTTTCAATCAAATGATCTCCTTTCTAAGTTGCTAAAGCAGCACCCTCCATTTGAATTGGATCGAAAAAATGTTTGGCACTTTTCTCGCCCTTTTTTTTTACTGTATTTTTTCCTGGGAAGCAGTATTTTTCTCAGCATTGAGGTTCTCTTATCCCAAAGTTTTCAAATAATCAGGCTAATTAGATCAATTTGACCCTTTTTTGAGAACGCCTTGTTAAATGAGGGACGGGTGCTTTGAATAATTTTTGTACATTAGTCTCTTTGGCCCAAGGACTTACGGCTGTAAGTTTCAAACTGATCTGGAAAAATGTTTTTGTGACTCATTTTCGTACCCATAGCCTCTCTGTCTTCCCACAGTGACATTTGAAAATTTTTTTTTCAACAAGAAAATAGGGTCTGAAAGTTTCACGCCTCTTGACTCCTGAGATCAAACATGTCCCCTCCCTCTTTTTTACTCTATAGAATATATCTGTAAAGAATTTTAGTATGCATAATTTACAGTCCTTATGCCAGGGGCTTTTGGGGTTGTGTCATCATTGTGTATAAATTTATTGATATTTTAAACTAGTCAGAAGAAAATAGGTACTTAAAAATGCCCATTAGATATTCTAAGAGCTTACAAAAGGACTAGATTAAGAAAAAGACTCTAGGAAAGGGGCTGGCTGCTTTCCAAACACTTTTGACTTTTAAAAAAGACACTATAACTCTCAATTCCTGATCTAATGAGCACTCCACGCAGTTTCTACGACCTATATATATATATATATAATACCTCGTATTCTCCCAAAATGCATCCGATAAAAATTTTGAGATGGCCATTTGTTGTCGTAGAAACTTTGAAAAAGACTCAGTCGATTGGAAATTGAAGGGGTTAGTGCCTCTTTTACTAGTCAAAAGGGATTGTAAAACTTAGCTTATTTAGCACACCAGAGCTATCGAGAAGCAAAAATTGACATTCATAACTGCAGCAGTAGCTGCAACCTAGTAAAGAACACACCATGGTCCAATGTATTCTTTATAAGGAAATTCACTCGTTGTTAGTAGTTACTTAAAATATTTGCTGCCAAAAAGAAACTTGCTATGTCAAAGTTGTGAAGCCGTGAATATTGAATTGGCTAGTGTGCTTGAAATTGTTGAGTGAGACGAGAAATTAGATTTACAACAAAAAATCCTCCACATGATTAAAAAGTTATGTCAGGTGTGGGATTCGAACCCTCGACCAGGTCGTTTCAGAACCCGGACTTGTCAGGCGCCGCAACCACTATGCCGCTATGGAAAATTAAAATTTAAAGGCCGGAAGTTCTATATTCAGAATCAACATAATCACCCAAGGTTGCTCCTTATTTTCTGTTAGAAATATGCCCTTTTAAAAAGATAATTTCTAATCATATTTCACTGCCATGATATATTTATTTGATTGTGTGTCTATGTGGGAGGGGTAGGGGGCAATAAAGGCAAATATAACGCGTCATTTGTCATTATTGTTGGCTAGTGATAAAAGATTTCTAAACCATTCTTTTCTTTAGTATTTAACATTACTGTAAATTTAATAAATGTTACATTAATGTAATATCAATGTAAGTCTACCTTCAGAGGGGGGGGGGTGATTAGTGCTAGCTAAGAAATATAACACTCGCAATATTCTGGCAATGGCTTGTTGTCGTACAAACTTTGAATAAGACTCAGTCGATTGGAAATTGAAGGGGTTAGTGTCCCTTTAATTGTCATTAATCAAAAAGTTTTTTATCCCCATCATTTTCCTTTTAAAGAATGAAGCATAGCAATGCATATGACAGTAAGGCTTTCCTTCTCTTTCAGCATGGCTTCCAGGAGTTAGCACTTTATTACATTTCCTACACCTCAAACGAAGAGGATACAAATCTCTTCCACAATAAAAAGGTTGCATTTTAAACAATTGTCTCCTTTGTAATGTGTCTGTTTGTAAACGTAACGAATCACTCAAAGCAAAGGAAAGCCAAACTAATTTTTAAATTTTCAGGAATTTTTCTGGTTTGAATTAAAAAGTTAAAATTATTGCTCAGACACCGCAAATATTTTTGTTGTTTGTACTTAAATAAAATTATTTTAATAACATATTTTTGGAATAATTCTAGCTTCAGTTGAAGAATCAGATTTTTAGTTAAAAACCCATTTTTTTTATTAATTACAACACAAGCAGATTAGAACCTTACAAAAAGGAAAACTAATTGAAAAATTGTCAAGTGTTTTTCGAGTTTTAATTGAAAAAATAAATTATTCCTCAGACACCATAAATATTTTTGTGGTTTATATAATAACCTTAGCAATCCTAAACTGAAAACTAAAATGAAAAAATGGGAATTTGCTTATCTAAATACACATTAAATGCGACGTCGTGTAGTTAGAACCTAACAAAAAATAAATATAATTTAAAAATTTTCCGGTATTTTTCTAGTTCTAATTGAAAAATTTAAATTATTCATCATACCAGAAATATTTTTGCAGTTTACATAGTAACTTTAGTGATCCTGAATGGAGAAAAACAGGAAAAATTCTACGGCTTTTCTTGTTTGAAATAGTAAGAAACGAACCTCAAACAATCAAGTAGCTAACTAAGTCAAAGGGATTGAATCCCTTTGCATCAATCCCTCTGTAATCAATCTCTTTGTAAGTTTCCTATATAGTGGTTTCATACAAGGTAGTTCTAATAGTGTACTTCTTGTTTTGATCTGACTTATTTTTAGGAGTTATGGGTTATTATATTTCTTATTGGATGTGATCTTCTCTTAATAGACTGCTAGCTACCGCTACAATCTGGATTCGAATGTAATTTGTGTTAGGATTTAACCATATTTTTAAGAGTTAGTAATTACAAACAGGAAATTGCCTATGGCTTTTTCTTAATTGTTGGAATAGTAAGAGATGGCCTGGCTACAACCTACGATTATCGCATCATTGATTAACCTTTAACATGACTTAATGCAAATCACAACATCAGTCTCAGCGTATCAGAACACCTTACTGTAGAGGTTTTAAGCTCCTATCTGCAAAAATGTGGAATTTGGTGTTTTTTAGCAAAATTGCTTAAAAAATCAAATATCTTTGAAAAGACTGCAATATGAAAAGATAAGTGATAAAAGAGAAGACAAGTGACAAATGGGATAAAAATATAGTTTTTGTAAAAAGTTATTCTATTTTTAATTTTTTTTTTTGATTAAAAGAGACATTAAAACTTTTAAGTTCTGTTCAAATTAGCCATCTTGCAAAATTTTAGGACTTCTGGGTCGATAACGATCACCCCTGGTAAAAAGAGAAAGGCAAATAAATACGCATCCGTGATCTTTCTTCTGGCAAAAAAACTAAATTTCACATTTTTGCAGATAAGAGATTGAAACCTCTACAGTAAGGTTCTCTGATACGCTGAAACTGATGGTGTGATTTTCATTAGGATTCTATGACTATTAGGGGTTGTTTTGGCCTTTTTTAAAATGAGGCAAATTTTCTCAGGCTCTTAACCATTGATAGATATAAGTAAACTTGATGAAACTTATACATTTAAAATTAGCATAAAAATCCGATTTTTTATGTATCTATTGATATTAAAATTCCGTTTTTTAGAGTTTCGGTTTACTATTGAGACGAGTCGCTCTTACTATACAGTTCGTTACCACGAACTGTTTTATGTTTATATATACACGCTTTATATTTTCTCCGAAAATTTCATTGCGTGGGCAACAGTTCGGTCTTTAATATAATTATTGTATTTCTTAGTATGGGACCTGATCGTCTCTTACAAGGTTGTTAGGTACCACTTCAACGTGGATTGATTAGAACTGTTTCCTAATAAATACTTATTGAAGTTCTCTGGCCTCAGAGATAAGTTCTTTCAAACAACAAAATGAACTTTTCCACACCGTTGAACAAAACATCTATCTCAAAATTTTGATTGAATGTGCTTTGGGAAAAGGTTGCCTTGAGAGGGGGGCTAGTTGCCCTCCAATCACTTTCGACTATTAAAAAGGGCGCTAAATCTTTCAATTTTCAAGCGAATGAGCCCTTTTGAAGTTTCTATGACAACACTTTCTATAAAAACCTCATATACCCCCAGGGTAAAACTTACAACCCTTGCCCTGACGGGTATGGTTGGGGGGGGGGGGGTTGTCATCCTCAAAGACCTAATTTCCAGAACTTTCAACTACGTTGAAAAACATGGGCATCTCAAAATTTTGATCAGATGTGCTCGGGGATATGGAAGGGTGAGATGGGGTTAGTTGCCCTTCGATTACTTTTGGCCATTAAAAGGGCACTAGCTCTCTCAATTTCCAATCGAATGAGCCCTTTTTTGAAGTTTCTACGACAACACTTTCTATAAAAACCTTACATTCTCGAAGGGTATAACCTACAACCCTTGCCCTGAGGGCTGTGGGGGGAGTGATCACGCACAAAATGTGAATGACCTCGTAATAGTGGGTTAAAAATTAAAAATGACGTTATAGTAAAACTTTATGATGACATAAGTTACAACTGGGGTTCGTTCTACACTCTATGATTACAAACAAGAAAAAGCCTACGGCTTTTTCTTCTTTGGAATAGTAAGAGACAAACCTCAAACAATCAAGTAACTAACTAGGTTCAATGTATGCAATGGTTTGTTTATTCCAATGATCGTCTTTTAATGTAATTAGTCAAAACAAACTTTTTGCACAAAATAATTATTACAAAATAAAGTAAAGAACTCCATTAAACCAAAATTGAACGAAAATAGAATCAAATAATCGACCAATCATACAACTACCACAAACCAGCATCAATAAATAAATGAAACCCGAAACAAACAGAAATTAAAATTAGTCAAACTCAAAACGAGCAGAAATTAATCCGAGTAGGATTCTAAACCCTATGCTTTCTAAGAGCCAGAATATAATTTGTACTTTACTGAAAAAAATTCAAATGAATTTACTGAAAAAATGTGCATTGTTACTTTAATATGCATATGCTGATATTTATTGCTTAAAATTTTAATTATTATTTGTTTTCTTAAAGTTATAAGTGAAAATATTTAAAAGATTTTTTTCAGTAAAGTACAAATTATATTCTGGCTTTTAGAAAGCATAGGGTTTAGAATCCTACTCGGATTAATATCAACTCGTTTTGAGTTTGACTGACTTTAATTTCTGTTTCTTCCGGGTTTCATTTCTGCTCGTTCGTTTTCGTTTTATTAATTTCGTTTTCGTTAATTTCTGTTCGTTTTATATTGACGTTAATTAAAAACAAACTTTTTCACAAAACAAGTTTTTCAAAGAAAAGTAAAGAACTCCATTAAACAAAAAATGAGCAAAAATAAAATCAAATAATCTACCAAGCGTGAAACTACCAGAAATCAGCATCGATAAATAAATGATACTCAAAACGAACAGAAATTGCAATAAATAACCAAGTCAAACTCAAATCGAGCAGAAATTAACATAAGTTGGGCTCAAAACCCCTATGCCTTCCCAAGGCCAGAACATAATTTGCACTTAACTGAATAAAATATAAATGTTTTTACTTTTATAACTTTAATAAATCAAATAATATTAATATTTTGATTACTAAATATCAGTATATGTATATTAAACTGACAATGCATATTTATTTGTATTTTTTCAGTAAAGTGAAAAAATTATTTTCTGGCCTTGGGAAGGCATAGGGGTTTCAATTTCCAATCAAATGGAAATTTCAATTTCCAATCAATTTCGATTTCCAATCAAATGAGCTCTTTTGAAAATTCTACGGCAACGCTTTCAATAAAAACCTTATATGCCCCCAAGGGATAACTTACAACCCTCACCCTGAGGGCTGAGGGGGGGGGGGGGGGGGGTTGTCATTCTCACATACTTAATTTCCAGAACTTTCTACTACGTTGAACAAAATGGCTATCTGAAAATTTTGATTAGATGTGCTTAGGGGAATGGTGGTCGTGAGAGAGAAGCTAGTTACCGTCCAATCACTTTCAACTATTAAAAAGGGCACTAGCCCTCTCAATCTCCAATTGAATGAGCCCTTTTGAAGTTTTTACGACAACTCTATAATTAAAAAACCTTAAATGCCCCAAGGGCATAAATAACAACCTTCGCCCTGGGGACTCTGGGGGGTATGTCATCCTTAAATACATAATTTACAGAACTTTCAACTATGTTGAACAAAATGGCCATCTCTAAACTTTGATTGAATGTGTTTAGGGAAATGGAGGGTGTAAGAGGAGGGTTAATTACTCTCCACTCACTTTCGACTAATTAAATGGACAATTTCAAATTCCTTTCAAATGAGCCCCTTTTGAAATTTATACAACAGCTTTCTATATAAACCTTATATGCCCCTAGGGCATAACTTACAACCCGTGCACTGAAGCTCTGATGGGGTTATCATTCTAAAAGACCTAATTTCCAGAACTTTCAAATGCGTTGAACAGAATGCATATCTCAAAATTTTGATTGGATCTGTTTGGGAAATGGTGGGCGTGAGAAGGGGGTTAGTTACCCTTCAATCACTTTTGACTATTAAAAGGGCAATAGCCCTTTCAATTTTCAATTGAATGAGCCCTTTTGGATGTTTTTACAACATCAATTTCAATAAAAACCTTACATGTTCCCTGGGCATAACTCAAAACCCTTGCCCTGAGGGTTGTGGGGGGGGGGGGATGGGTTGTCATCCTTAAAGAACTAATATCCAAAACTTTTCAACTGCGTTGAATAAAATGGCTATCTAAAAATTTTGATTGGATGTGTTTGGGGAAAAGGTGGGGCTGAGAGGGGGGTTAGTTGCCTTCAAATCACTTTCGACTATTGAAAAGTGCACTAGCCCTTTGAATTTCCAATCAAATGAGCCCTTTTTCAAGTTTCTACGACAAACATTTCAATAAAAACCTTATATTCCCCCAGGGCATAACTTATAACCCTTGCCCTGAAGACTGTGGGGGGAGTGTCATGCTCAAAGGTATAATTTCCTGAACTTTAAATTGCCTGGAACAAAATAACTATCTAAAAATTTTTATTAGATATGTTTGGGGAAATGGGTGGCGTGAAAGGGGTGTTAGTTGCCTTCCAATCACTTTCGACTATTAAAAAGGGCACTAGCCATTTCAATTTCCATTCGAATGAGCCCTTTTGAAGTTTCTACGAGGACGAGTTCAGTAAAAGCCTTATATGCCCCAGGGCATAACTTACAACCCTTGCCCTGAGGGCTGTGGGGGAGTGTCCTCCTCAAAAACATAATTTCTATCTGGAAATCCGCAACACTGATAAAAATGGCTATCTAAAAATTTTGATTGGATGTGTTTGAGGAAAAGGTGGGAGAGAGAGGGGGGCTAGTTGCAATCAAATCACTTTTTACTGTAAAAAAGGGCACTAGACTTTTGAATTTTCCAATCGAATGAGCCCTTTTTCAAGTTTCTACGACAAAGATTTCAATAAAAACTTATAAGCCCCCAGGGCACAACTTATAGCCCTTGCTCTGAAGACTGTGAGCGGAGTGTCCTGCTCAAAGGTATAATTTCCAGAACTTTAACTGCGTGGAACAAAATGGCTATTTTAAAATATTGATTGAATATGTTTGGGGAAATGGTGGGCGTGGAAGGGGTGTTAGTTGCCTTCTAATTACTTTCGTCTATTAAAAATGGCACAAGCCATTTCAATATCTAATCGAATGAGCCCTTTTTTAAGTTTCTACGACAACCCTTTCTATAAAAACTTGATATGCCCCCAGGACATAACTTACAATCCTTGTCCTGAGGGCTGTGAGAGGGTTGTCATCCTCAAACACCTAATTCTAGAACTTTAAACTACGTTGAACAAAATGGCTATCTCAAAATTTTGATTGAATGTGTTTGGGGAAAAGGTGGGCGGGAGAAGAGGGTTAGTTAGCGTCCTATCACTTTCAACTATTAAAAGGGCACTAGCCCTTTGAATTTCCAATCAAATGAGCCTTTTTTGAAATTTCTATGACAACGCCTTCTACAAAAATGTTATACGCCCCCGGTGCATAGTTGAAACCCTTGCCCCAAGGGTTGTAGGGGATCGTCCTCCTCAAAGACATATTTCCTATGTGGAAATCAACTACGCTGAACAAAATGGCTATCTCGAAATTTTGATTGGATGTGTTTGGGGGAATGATGGGCGTTGAGGGGGGGGGGGGGGGCTAGTTGCCCTTCAATCACTTTCGACTATGAAAAAGGGCACTAGCCCTTTGAATTTTCAGTCAAATGAGCCTTTCTTGAAGTTTTCTACGACAACGTCTTCTATAAAAACCTTATTTGCCCCCAGGGCAGAACTTAAAACCCTTGCCCCCTGGTTGTAGGGGAGGGTCCTCCTCAAAAAATATATTTTCTATCTGAAAATCAATTACGCTGAACAAAATGGCTATCTCAAAATTTTGATTGGATGTGTTTGGGGGAATGATGCGCACGCGGGGGGGGGGGGGGGGGGGGCTAGTTGCCCTTCAATCACTTTCGACTATTAAAACGGGCACTAGCCCTTAAAATTTCCAATCGAATGAGCCTTTTTTGAAGTTTCTACGACAATGCCTTATAAAAGCCTTATATGCCCCCAGGGCATAACTTAAAACCCTTGCCCAGAGGGTTGTGGGGGAGTATTCTCCTCAAAAAGTTTATTTCTATCTGGAAATCACCTACGCTGAACAAAATTGGTATCTCAAAATTTTGATTGGATGTGTTTTGGGGAATGATAGGTGTGGGGGGGGGCTAGTTGCCCTCCAATCACTTTCGACTAATAAAAATGGCACTAGTCATTTGAATTTCCAATCGAATGAGCCTTTTTGAAGTTTCTGCGACAGTGCCTTCTATAAAAACCTTATATACCCCCGGGGCATAACTTAAAACCTTGCCCCAAGGGTTGTGGGGGAGTTTCCTCCTTAAAAAGATATTTCTATGCTGAAATCAACTACGCTGAACAAAATGGCTATCTCAAAATTATGATGCGATATGTTTGGGGGAATGATGGGCGTGGGGGGGGGGCTAGTTGCCCTCCAATCACTTTCAACTATTAAAAGGGCACTAGCCACTCCAATTTGCAATCGAATGAGCCCTTTTCGAACTTTCTACGACAACTCCTTCGATACGAGTGCCCGGGTATGGAGAACCAAAAAACAACACATTGTGCCCACATCGTTCTTTACTTAGGCAGCGCGAGCGCGCTGCCCTATGATCGTCTTTTTCAGGGTGAAAGACTGAGCCTATTCTACAGTTAAACAACCATCCCTTTTATAAAACCTTAAATACCCCCTGGGCATAGCTTAGCCTACAACCCTTGCCCCTCATCTCTGGGGATTGTTTCATGCCCAAAGGCCTTGTTATATGATATTTAGACCATTTTAAATAGAATTGCTGTCTCAAAATTTCTATTAAACGCATTTCGGGACAATACGGCGTGTGTGTAGGGGTGAGAGGGTAGCTGCCCTCTGGTCAGTTCTTTACTTTTTTCTGAAAAACTTATTTTGTGCAAAAAAGTTTTTTTGATTAATTTCTGTTCGTTTTATATTGACATAGTCTTTTTCAGGGAGAAAGACTGAGCCTCTTCTGAAGTTAAACAACCATCCCTTCCATACAAACCTTTAATAAACCCTTGACCTAACTTACAACTCTTGCCTCTAATCTCTGGGTTTGTTTCAACCCCAAAAGCCTTGTTACGTGATTTTAGACTATTTTGAATAGAATGGCTAACTAAAAATTTTTATTAGACGCATTTCGGGCCAATATGACGTGTGTGTAGGGGTGAGAGGGTAGCTGCCCTCTGATCACTTTGACTCTTAAAAAAAGCACTAGAGCGTCTGATTACCAATCCAATGAGCCCCCTTTGAAGTTTACATGACCACACTTTCCATAAAAACCCTATATGTCCCCAGGGCACAACTTGCAACCTTTGCCCTGAGGGCTGGGGGGCTTTCTTATCCTCAAAGACTTAATTTCCAGACCTTTCTGATAGGCTTAAAAAAATGGTTGTATCAAAATTTTGATTGGAAGTGTTTGGGGAATGATAACCTTGGAGGGAGACATTTGCCCTCTGTTCACTTTCGACTAATAAAGAAGGCACTAGTCCTCTCAATTGCCAATCGAATGAGCCCTTTTTGAAGCTCCTACGACAAAACTTTCTATAAAAACGTTATGTGCCCCAAGGGCATAACTTACGACGTTTCTCTTGGGGGCTAGGGGGAGGGTTATCATGCTCAACGACAAAATTTCAGACCTTTCAACTACGTTTAACAAAATGGCCACATCAAAATGTCGATCGGAAATGTTTGAGGAAATGTTGGGAGTTGGGGGGTGCAATTCTCCCTCTGATTACTTTCGACTATTAAAAAGATCAATAGCCCTCTCAATTTCCAATCGAAAGAGCACTTGAAGCTCTTACGACAACACTTTCTATATTACATTATATGCCCCAACGGCATAACTTACAACCTTAGCCCTGAGGGCTGTTGGGGGTTGTCGTACTCAAAAATATAATTTCCGGACCCTTCAAACTACGCTCAAAAAAATTGCAATATCAAATGTTGATGGAAGTGTTTGGGGAAATGATGGGTATGGAGGGGGGCATTCGCCCTCCGATCACTTTTGACTATTATTAAGGACACTAGCCCTCTCAATTCCAATTGAATGAGTCCTTTTTGAATTTTCTACGACAACGCTGGCAACGACCTAATTTCCAGAACTTTCAACTATGTTTAACAAAATATCAATCTCAAAATTTTGATTGAATGTGTTTGAGGTAATAGTAGTCTTGAGAGGCGCGTTAGTTGCCTTACAATCACTTTCGACTATTAAATAGGGCACTAGCGCTTTCAATTTCCAATCGAAAGAGCCCTTCCAGAAGTTTCTACGATAACTCTTTCTATAAAACCTTATATGCCCGCAGGGCATAACTTACAACCCTTGTGCTGAGGACTCTGGGGGGGGGGGTTGTCATCCTTAAAGACCTAATTTCCAAATTTTCAACTACGTTGAACAAAATGGTGATCTAAAAATTTTGATTGTATATGTTTGGGGAAAGGTGGGCGTTAGAGGGGGTGGTTAGCTATCCTCCAATCACTTTCGACTATCAAAAACGGCACTAGCCCTTTGAATTTCCAATCGAATGTACCCTTTTTCAAGTTTTTACGACAAAGTTTTCAATAAAAACCTCATATACCCCCACAGGGTATAACTTATAACCCTTGCCCTGAGTGCTCTGAGAGGGCTATCATCCTCAAAGACCTAATTTCCAGAACTTTCAACTACGTTGAACAAAATGGCTATCTCAAAATTTTGACTACATGTCTTTGGGGAAAAGGTGGGCGTGAGAGGGGGTTTAGTTGCCCTCCAATCACTTTGCACTGTTAAAAAGGGCACTAGACCTTTGAATTTCCAATCGAATGATCCTTTCTTTGAAGTTTCTACGACAACGCTTTCTAAAAAAATCTTATATTCCCCATGACATAACTTACAACCCTTGCCCTGAGGGCTGTGGGGGGTGTCCTCCTTAAAAACATAATTTCTATCTAGAAATCAACTACGCTGAACAAAATGTCCATCTCTAAATTTTGATTGGAAGTGTTTAGGGAAATGGTGGGCGTGGAAGGGGTATTAGATTCCTTCCAATCACTTTCGAGTATTAAAAAGGGCCACTAACCATTCCAATTTACAATCGAATGAGCCCTTTTTGAAGTTTCTACGACAACTCCTTCGATACGAAGTGCCCTGGTCTAACCCCCAAAAAATAAACAATACATTGTGCCAACATCGCTCTTTACTTAGGCAACGCGATTGCACTGCCTATGATTTTTAAAATATGTTTTTCTTATATTACCTTGTCGAAAGATAAGCGTGTGTTGGATAATCGTGTGCGTAATTATTTATTTAAATACTTCAATTACTATTGGCTATTGTTTATTCTTTAATGTAAAACTGCATCGATCTTTTATTTAGCATAATGAGGAAAAGAAGAAAAAAGGAAAAGAAAGATGATGCCCTCTATGCTGAATATTGTGGTTTCAGCCACTTTTCTTGAATTTCAAACCAATATATTTTACTATTTATTTATTATCATGTCTTATATGTAACTTAATTTTCATAAGTATCCGCTGGCACAATAGTAAGCATACTAGCGGTTATGATAGCTGGTATTCATCAAGATTGACAATAAAATGAAGTTTTTTACTAGAAAAATTTATTCTATTTAAAAAAAAAATTATTTAGACATGCACTAGATCTAGCAATTTCCTTTAAGTTGAGCCATTGAACAACTCTCTACGATGTTCTAGTGCCAACCTATCTGTGGAAAAGAATAAAAAAACGAAAGGAAAAAGTTGCCCTAGATGCACAATGTCGTAGTTACAGCCACTCTTCTTGATCTTCAAACCAATATATTTTCCTTGTTATTCAAGCCAATGGATGGTAAGTTTCCTGTATAAAGATTTATGACAAGGCGGTTCTAATAGTGTACTTCGTTTTTTTCTCTGACTCTGCTTTTAAGATCTATGGGCTATTTTGTTTCTTACTATGGGGCGTGATCGTCTCTTACTAGGTTGTAATCTACCGCTGCAACCCAGATATTATCTTAACTTTTAGTTACTAGGTGCCGACGTTTTCGGTTTACTAGGTTTCAAATATTTCTGATGCAACTTACACAGTACCAATTTATAATAGTGTATAAACAAATTTATTACCATGTCTTATATGTAAATTATATTTCAAGAGTCTCTAATCGTAGAATGGTAAGTATAGCTTGTAAATGAAAATGTAGTTTTCTTTTGTAAAAAAGTGATACTGGTTGCCTTGAATTTTTTTGGTCACTTAAAAAGGGCACTAGAATTTTTAATTTATGTTTGAATGAGCCCTCTTGCGACATTCTAGGACCACTGGGTTGATACGATCACCCCGTGGGGAAAAAACAACAAATAAACACGCATCCGTGACCATTCTTGTGGCAAAAAATACAAAACTCCACATTTTTGCAGACTAGGAGCTTGAAACCTCTACAGTAAACTTCTCTGATACATTAAATCTGATGGTGTGATTTTCATTAAGATTCTATAACTGAAAGGGGGTGTTTCCCCCTTTTTTCAAAATAAGGAAAACTTTTCTAGGCTCATAACTTTTGATGGGTAAGACTAAACTTGATGAAACTTATTATTTAAAATCAGCATAAAATTCTATTTCGTTTGATGCATCTGTTGGTATATTCTCTTTTGTACTTAATATGAAAACAAACATTAAAATTACTGTAAGATTTTGAACTGAAGAGCTTTCAGCAATTAGTATCATTATACATCAAATATTCAGTCTAATTTATTAGTTTTTTCTAAGATTGTTCAAGAAGAATATAGCTTTACTACAAACAAGAATTTGGATACTGTCCCCTTCCTTAAATGTAAAAACTTAATCCCTACTGCGTACTGGCACTTTGCTGAAAACTAATCATATTTAAAAAAATCTTTTCCAGTTCTTACAGCATTGAAAATGAAAATAAAATAAACAGTGAAATAAAATCTTGAACGGATGGATCATTCAACAATTAATATCATCATATATCAAATATCAATTTGATTTTGTTTATACTTTCCAAGACTGTTCAAAACACATATAGTTTTCAGTAAAGCACCAATGACGCAGTAGGTTTGAGACTTTTACAGTGAGAGAAGGAAGCGATACCCAAACTCTTGTTTGTAGTAGTTTCTGTTTGTTTCAAGCTTTATTTGCATATTCAATTTAAGTTTCACTCGTTCTAAGATTTATTTATCCATTTATATTAGTATCTATTGTATGTTTGTTTGCATTGATTGTATATTTAATTTCTGTTCGTTTTTGGTTTCATTTATTCTTTAATAGTAATTTCTGGTCGTTTTGAGTTTGAGATTTAACAGGTATTTGTATCTGCTGATCCTAAGTTTAAAATAGCCTTTACTTTTCTTTGAAAAACTTCTTTTTCGGGATTTTTTTTTAATTAACGTTTGTTCATTTTTGATTGCAAAAAGTTACAAGTTTTTAAAAATTCCTTATTTCAAAATCATACTTTTTTTTAAACATCAAGTGTTTATCAAAGTATCAAAACTAACATCAAAGTAACAATACCAAACTAAAAAAATACCAAAGTAAGGAAAGCATCAAAGTAAACAAGGTATCAAAGTAACAATAAGTAACTTGCGTAACAGATAGCCCTTGCACCTTAAATCGAAGTTACCACGTAGATCACTAAATCCAAGTATCAAAGTAAACAAAAGTTTCAAAGTAACAATAAGCAACTTGCGTAACTTATAGCCCTTGCACCGTAAATCGAAGTTACCACGTAAATCACTAAATCCAAGTATCAAAGTAAACAAAGTGTCAAAGTAACAATAAGCAACTTGCGTAACTTATAGCCTTTGCAGCGTAAATCGAAGTTACCACGTAAAATCACTAAATCCATGTATCAAAGTAAACAAAGTGTCAAAGTAACAATAAGCAACTTGCGTAACTTATAGCCCTTGCACCGTAAATCGAAGTTACCACGTAAATCACTAAATCCAAGTATCAAAGTAAACAAAGTGTTAAAGTAACAATAAGCAACTTGCGTAACTTATAGCCCTTGCACTGTAAATCAAAGTTACCACGTAAATCACTAAATCCAAGTATCAAAGTAAACAAAGTGTCAAAGTAACAATAAGCAACTTGCATAACTTATAGCCCTTGCACCGTAAATCGAAGTTACCACGTAAATCACTAAATCTAAGTATCAAAGTAAACAAAGTGTCAAAGTAACAATAAGCAACTTGCGTAACTTATAGCCCTTGCACTGTAAATCAAAGTTACCACGTAAATCACTAAATCCAAGTATCAAAGTAAACAAAGTGTCAAAGTAACAATAAGCAACTTGCATAACTTATAGCCCTTGCACCGTAAAATCGAAGTTACCACGTAAATCACTAAATCCCAGTATCAAAGTAAACAAAGTGTCAAAGTAACAATAAGCAACTTGTGTAACTTATAGCCCTTGCACTGTAAATCGAAGTTACCACGTAAATCACTAAATCCAAGTATCAAAGTAAACAAAGTGTCAAAGTAACAATAAGCAACTTGCGTAACTTATAGCCCTTGCACCGTAAATCGAAGTTACCACGTAAATCACTAAATCCAAGTATCAAAGTAAACAAAGTGTCAAAGTAACAGTAAGCAAGATCCGGAACTCAGAGCCATTTCCCCAGGGCTGAGGTCGGGGGTTTCGACCCCGAAAGCATAGTTAATTGGCTTTTGAACTTTTTTGAACAAAATGGCAATCTCAAAATTTTGACGGGATGGCCTTTGAAAAAGTGGTGCTTGGGCTAATGGCCCATTGATCACTTTTGACTCTTAAAAAAAACTAGAAGTTTCCATTTCCGATCGAATGAGCCCCCTTCAAAGTCAATACGACCACCTTTTCCACAAAAACCTCATATTCTAATAATAGGCAATTTACATAAGTTACAATCCTTGCCCCGTGGGCTATGGAGGATTTCTCGACTCTGTAAGTGATAGTAATTTGAATTTTGGGACTATTTTGAAGAAAAATGGCCATTTCAATATTTGGAATTTGAGAAAAAAAAAAGGCACAAGGGGGGGGGGTTCATGCTAAGGAGTGGACGGGGTTTGGCTGTGCACAACCTTCCCGTGGGGACCCTGCTTTCACTAATCTTAGTGCACAACTAAAAAAAAAACCATCAAAATCTTATTGCTTTTATGACCTTTAGTTTTCTATTGTCTAGAACTTAGTAACAGAAACAAATTAGTTATATTATTAACTTTACATAAGACCTAACCACTCACAAGCAGTAGACTATATAGAGCTATCCTCCCATTTGCGCTGCAAATGAGAGGATATTAGGGGTCGGATTTAAAGCTAGGGGGTGTGTCATTTAAGTCCCCTCCAAAGTTTATATACCACCTCTTCCATAAGAACCTTATAAGCCCCCGCAGCATAAGTTAAAGTCCTTCCTCCAGGATTTGGGGGAGGGGGTTATATAGGCCCCGAAGTTTTTGTTATCTGATCGTTGAACTACTTCAAACAAACTAGCAATATCAAAATTTTGATCGGATGCATTTGAAAAAAAAAAAAAGTTGTGTGCGGCTGGGGGGGGGGGGGGGGGCGGTAGATGTCCTCCGATACCTTTAGACTCATAAAAAGTTAGCTATAATTTTATATTTCAATCAAGTGAGCCCCTTCTGTAGTTTATACGACCTCTCCTTAAATCAAAAACCTTATATGCCCTAGGGCATAACTTAAATCACTTGCACCAGGGCTCTTGGGGGGTTTGTGACAATGACAACCTCAGAGTTTTAATTATCTGATGTTTGAACTGTTTTTAACAAATGGCTATCTCAAATTTTTATCGCATGGGTTTGGGGAGAAAAGGACGTGGGGGAGGGGCTAATTGCCCTTCGATCTCTTTTGAATCTTAAAAAATGAACTAGAACTTTCAATTTTTAATCAGATGAGCCCTTTCTGAGCTTTATACGAGTATCCCTTCTATAATAACCATATATGTCCCCAGGGCTTAACTTACAAGCCTTTCCCGGGCAATGGGGGTTGTTTCGACACAAGAGTTTTGTTATTTGACCCTTTAACTATTTTGAAGAAAATGGTTATCTCAACATTTTTATCTGATACATTTAAGGAAAAAGGGCATTGGAGGGGGGAGGGGGCTAGTTGCCCTCCGATCTCTTTGACTCTTAAAAAGAGAACAAAAACTTTACTTTCCAAACAAATTAGCTCTCTATGAAGTATATACGAGCATCCCTTCCATAAGAACTATATATGCCCCAGGACATAACTTACAACGTCTGCCCTGGGCCCTGGGGGTTGTGCTGACACAATAAATTTTATTATCTGACTCTTGAACTATTTTTAAACAAATTGGCTATCTTAAATTTTTATCTGATGGATTTGGTGGAAAACGGCGTTGAGGGGGAGGCTAGCTGCCCTCCGATCATATTTGATTCTTAAGAAGTGAACTGCAAATTTCAATTTCCAATCAAATGAGCCCTCTGTGAAGTTTATACGAGCGTCCCTTCCATAAGAACCATATATGCCCCAAGAGCATAACTTACAACACCTGCCCCTGGGCCCTTAGGGTTGTGTCGACACCGGAGTTTTTTTGTTATCTGACTTGAACTATTTTTTATAAAAATTTCTATCTCAAAATTTTTATTTGATGCATTTGGGAAAAAAGGGCGGGGAGGGGCTAGCTGCCCTCCGATCACTTTTAACTCTTAAAAAGTGAACTAGAAATTTCAATTTCCAATCAAATGAGCCCTCTCTGAAGTTTATTCAAGCAACCCTTCAATAGAAACCATATTTTCCCTCAGGGCATAACTTGCAACGCCTGATCCTGGGTCCTGGGGGGTTTGATCGACCCCAGAGGTTTTTTTTATATGATCTTTGAACTATTTTTAACAAAATGACTACCTCAAAAATTTTATCGGATGTATTTGGGGAAAAAGGGCATGGGGGGCTAGTTGGCCTCCGATCCCTTTCACTAGAACTCTCGATTTGCAATCGAATGAGCCCCCTTTGAAGTGTATACGGCGACCCCTTCCACGTGAAGTGCCTCTGGAAAAAAAAAGGAAACAAATGACCGTGGATTGTCAGTTAAATTGACATGTACTGACATTTCTTCGTTAAGGTTTTGATAATTTTTCATTTATGAAAGTAAGAAAGATGGAAACATTTCAAACGTATTTTGTTTTCAGTAAAGCGCAAATTCTGTTTCTGGTCTTGAGAAAGCACAGGGGTTATCAGCCCTACTCATGTTAATTTTTGCTTTTTTTTTCAGTTTGACTCGGCTATCTATTGTAAATTTCTGTTCGTTTTGAGTTTCATTTATTTATTGATAGTAATTGTGGTAGTTTTACGCTTGGAAGTTTATTTGACTCATTCTTGGCAGTAATTATGTAAACTGCTAAAATATTTATGGTGTCTGTGCAATAATTTTCATTATTTAGTTAAAACTAAAATACCTCAAAATCTTAAAATTAGATTCACTTATTACGTCAAATAAGACGTAATAAGTGAATGCAATATTTATACACGTTTATCTTTGGACAGTATAATTTTTATTTTATTTTAATTGTCAGTACATGACGCTAAAATTATTATGTAAACTGCGAAAATATTTATGGTGTCTAAGCAATAATTTTAACTTTTTAATTAAAACTAGAAAAATATTACATAGAGGATCGATATAGTTCATAATAATTGGTGTCAGTCAAGCAATTATTATCGTTGGCAGCGCAAAAGCACTGCCTTAGTAAAGTGCGATAAGGGCACAATGTATTTTTTTTTTTCATACCTTGGGACTTTGTATCGAAGCACTTGTCGTAGAAACTTCAAAAAGGGCTCACTCGATTGGAAATTGAAAGGGCTATTTCCCTTTTAAATAGTAAAAAGTGAATGAAGGGCAAAACCACTAACCCCCTCCCACGCCCACCATTTTACCAAACATCCAATCAAAATTTTGAGATAGCCATTTTGATCAACGTAATTGAAAGGCCTGGTTTTTATGTTGTTGAGAATGAACCCCCGCCTCCCCCCTCCCCACAGCCCTCAGGGAAAGGGTCATAAGTTATGCCCTGGGGGCATATAAGGCAAATATAGCAAGGGTGATCGTAAATACTCAGTAATGGGCTCATTTGATTGGAAATCAGATGTTCTAGTGCCTTTTTAAAGATTCAGAATGATCAGAGGGTGGATATCCCCCCCCATCTCGTATTTTCCTGAAATGCATCTGATAGAAATTTTGAGATGGCCATTTGTTGTAGTAGAAAGTTCGAAAACAGCTCATTCGATTGGAAATTAAAAGGGCTCGTGCTCTTTTTAATAGTCTAAAGTGATTGGAAGGCAACTATCAGTAGAGTTGCTCGTCTGGATTCTAGCAGACGTATAGCAAATACTTCTAGCAGACGTATAGCAAATACCATGTTATTCTAACAGACATAGGAAATATCATGTTATTCTACAACGCCCCCGTACAAACAGGTTTTTCTGGTAGGTAAACATGTCATCACACTCTTTGCCAAGAGGAACGTGTACGACTTGATTGGTGATCAGGATTTGAATAAAAAAAAAAGGGTAATTAGTAATTGGAAAATTTTTTAATGCTTTTACAATCGGAGATGTTTGATTAACATTGCAAAAAGGGGTAATGGGATATGCAAGCATTTGCAAAAAAAGCGGGGTAATTAATGTTGAAAAGGGTAATTACTTCTTTAGTTTAACGAGATTTGCGAATTTTTTGCGAAAAGATATTTTGCGTAGACGCTTACAAGGGACATTGCTAGAAAGTATTCAATAGCTTAATTGAAAGTAACGATAGAATGACATTGTGACATGACCTAGCTTTACCTCGCCGATGTGGTCTGTATAATACGTAAGTAACGTTTGAAAAATATTGTCAATTTAAAAAAGAAATGGCTGAAAAGTGTTATGAGGGGGGTGGGGTTGCATAGAGGGGTGAGTTTGCACGAGGGTTCAGTTAAAGGGGATACAGTTGCACGGAGGGTTTCGGCTTATACACGGGTTCAGTTACAAGGGGGTTCAGTTGCACGGGGGGTATCCCTTTTTTTTTTCGTAAATCGGGCTCCCTGTTTTCAAAGGAGCATTTGTGACTAGATATTAAACGTAATGAAATTTAGCACGGGAGGTTCAGTTGTACAGGGGTTTCAGTTATACAGGGGTTCAGTTACATGGAGGTTCTTTGTGTTAAATAAGTAGTTTTTGTATCTTTTAAAAGAACTTTACGGGGATTGAGAGACTCAGTTTGCCTAATTCCGTGTGATTTTTCTTTACTTGATGCTCATTAAAACGAAATTTTTGTGTTAAATAAGTAGTTTTTGTATCTTTTAAAAGAGCTTTACGGGGATTGAGAGACTCAGTTGCCTAATTCCGTGTGATTTTTTTTTTTACTTGATGGTCATTAAAAACGAAATTTTTGTGTTAAATAAGTAGTTTTTTTTGTTATCTTTTAAAAGAGCTTTACGGGGTGGATTGAGAGACTCAGGTTGCCTAATTCCGTGTGATTTTTCTTTACTTGATGGTCATTAAAAACGAAATTTTTGTGTTAAATAAGTAGTTTTTTGTATCTTTTAAAAAGAGCTTTACGGGGATTGAGAGACTCAGTTGCCTAATTCCGTGTGATTTTTTCTTTACTTGATGATCATTAAAAAAACGAAATTTTTGTGTTAAATAAGTAGTTTTTGTATCTTTTAAAAGAGCTTTACGGGGATTGAGAGACTCAGTTGCCTAATTCCGTGTGATTTTTTCTTTACTTGATGGTCATTAAAACGAAAATTTATGTTAAATAAGTAGTTTTTGTATCTTTTAAAAGAGCTTTACGGGGATTGAGAGACTCAGTTGCCTAATTCCGTGTGATTTTTCTTTACTTGATGGTCATTAAAAACGAAATTTTCGTGTTAAATAAGTAGTTTTTGTATCTTTTAAAAGAACTTTACGGGGATTGGAGAGACTCAGTTGCCTAATTCCGTGTGATTTTTCTTTACTTGGTGGTCATTAAAAACGAAATTTTTGTGTTAAATAAGTAGTTTTTGTATCTTTTAAAAGAGCTTTACGGGGATTGAGAGACTCAGTTGCCTAATTCCGTGCGATTTTTCTTTACTTGATGGTCATTAAAAACGAAATTTTTGCGTTAAATAAGTAGTTATTGTAACTTTTAAAGGAGCTTTACGGGGATTGAGAGACTCAGTCGCCTAATTCCGTGTGATTTTTCTTTACGTGATGGTCATTAAAAAACGAAATTTTTTGTGTTAAATAAGTAGTTTTTTGTATCTTTTAAAAGAGCTTTACGGAGATTGAGAGAGTCAGTTGCATAATTCCGTGTGATTTTTCTTTACTTGATGGTCATTAAAAAACGAAATTTTTGTGTTAAATAAGTAGTTTTATGTATCTTTTAAAAGAGTTTTAAGGGGTTTGAGAGACTCAGTTGCCTGATTCCGTGTGATTTTTCTTTACTTGGTAGTCATTAAAAAAAACGAAATTTTTGTGTTAAATAAGTAGTTTTTGTATCTTTTAAAAGAGCTTTACGGGAATTGAGAGACTCAGTTGCCCAATTCCGTGTGATTTTTCTTTACTTGGTGGTCGTTAAAAACGAAATTTTTGTGTTAAATAAGTAGTTTTTGTATCTTTTAAAAGAGCTTTACGGGGGTTTGAGAGACTCAGTTGCCTAATTCCGTGTGGTTTTTCTTTACTTGGTAGTCATTAAAAACGAAATTTTTGTGTTAAATAAGTAGTTTTTCTATCTTTTAAAAGAGCTTTAAGGGGTTTGAGAGACTCAGTTGCCTGTTTCCGTGAGGTTTTTGTTTACTTGGAGGTCGTTAAAAACGAAATTTTTGTGTTAAATAAGTAGTTTTTGCATCTTTTAAAAGAGCTTTACGGGGTTTGAGAGACTCAGTTGCCTAATTCCGTGTGGTTTTTCTTTACTTGGTAGTCATTAAAAACAAAATTTTCGTGTTAAATAAGTAGTTTTTGTATCTTTTAAAAGAGCTTTAAGGGGTTTGAGAGACTCTGTAATGCACTAGTTTTTCAGTAAAGACACTCGATATCCTAAAAGTGTTTAATTCAAACTTTTTTAAAACTTCGAAATTTTTCAACTTTATTTATTTTTTTTGCTTTCTGTACATAACTTAAAATGTCAAAATATGCTTACAGTTCTAACAATTGCGCTCTGTGATTGGTCAGAGACACGATGTGACTTTCCCACTGGCATTCTATGACCGGTTATTGACAGCGCTCTGTGATTGGTCAGAGACACGATGTGACTTTCCCACTGGTATTCTATGACTGGTTATTGACACAACCTAATCTATTGCATGTATTAAATCAGTATTTTTTACGCAGTGGAACGATAAACACATAAGTCATATCTTTAAAAAAAAAGTGAAGATGGAACATTTTAATAAAGTGTGTTTACATAACAAGGTTATTGTAGCATTGAATGCCGACAAAGAGAAATATTTAAACTTTGAAACAAGTACAGGTGGTAGCACTATTGGAAATGTATGCATGCATTGTCATGACAGTAAGGAATTAAATTTCTTTGGAATACCGAAAAAATTCAACTCTTATGTTGGTGGTTATGCGAGATTGAGATCTCCAGAGATGATTGCACTCAAAGAGAATGCCAACATAAAAATAATCATTGATGATAGAGGACAACTCCTTGCTACTGTTGCAGGTAACACATTACCTACTGATACATCCAATCGTCACCTTCTCAGGTATTAGCATTCAACGGAAGATCAATAAAAGAAAGACCTACTCTTCTACTAATATCGTAAACCATATCTTGTCTACGTGCCGAAACTGTTACCTGTGTAAAAATAATGTGATAATAGACAGTGAAATTGCCAGAAAAATAAAAAGGGCATTGTCAGAAAATATCACGATGGAATATAAAGATGAATCGATGAAAAACAAAGCACCAGCAAACGTTACTGTCATTGGTCAAACAGTCATTGAACCAAATAATACCAAAGACGAAAAGCATATTGAGCCTTTTGATGAGACACCAGTAAAAAATTGTGTATGACTCAAAATGGAATAATGATTATTCTACTGATTACGAACTAAGAGAAGACAATAGCTATATAATATCAAGAGAGAACATGGTGAACTATTTTATGGAACAGATTCAAAATGTCCAAAGTTAATTGTTGATATTAATAATGTATCATAATATATTTATTGTATTAATATTCTACATAGCATTATTTCATTAAAAATATATTTTGCATTACATTGTTATGTGTTCATTATTTTTAGAGTAAGCTAGCATATCAAACGTTTAGAATGTCTAATAAACGTCGGAGATGTAAGAAAAGGAATTTGCATACATCTATTGTCAGACACATGAGACAAATTTTTTCTTGAATTCACCTCCTGGATAAATAAAAAAAGACATTTCATTCAAGAAATTATGACGAAACTCTAAGTAAGCTACAAACTCTGTCTTGAAGTTACCTCATGGATACACAATGCAGAAATTTCATTTAAGAAATTATCAAAAATTGTAAGTAAGTAGCAAATTCTTTCAAAAATATGTTAATACGTTTAAGCAATAAATATCTTTAAGCTTAACCCGTCTTTATTCTTTAGAATAGTTTTTTTATTCATTTCATTAAATTATGAAGAAATTGTAAGTAAGTAACAGTAGCTTTCTTGAATTCGCTTCCTGGACACAATACAGATATTTAATTCAAGAAATAATAATAAAATCGCAAGTAAGTAATAAAGTCTTATTGTTTTCCCCTATTGGATACACAATACTGAAATTTCATTCAAGAAATTATGAAGGAATTCTAAATAGGTAACACACTCATGTTACCTCATGGATACACAATGCAGAAATTTCATTTAAGAAATTATCAAAAATTTTTAAGTAAGTAGCAAATTCTTTCTTGAATTCGCCTCCTGGGTAAATAAAAAAGACAGTTCATTAAAGAAATTATGAAAAAAATTGTAAGTAAGTAGCAAATTCTTTCTTGAATTCACCTGCTGAATAAACAAAAAAGACATTTCGTTCGAGAAATTATGACAAAATTCCAAGTAAGTAACAAACTCTTTATTGTTTTTCATGACTTAGATACACGTTGTAGAAATTTAATTCAAGAAATTATGAAAAAATTCTCAGTAAGTAGCAATTTCTTTCTTGAAGTCAACTCTTGGATACACAATACGGAAATTTCATTTAAGAAATTATGAAAAAAAAACAATTTCTTTCTTGAAGTCAAACTCTTGGATACACAATACAGAAATTTCATTCAAGAAATTATGAAAATATTGTAAGTAAGTAACAAACTCTTTTGTGTTTTCACCTCTTGGATATACAGTACAGATACTTCATTCAAGAAATTATGAAAAAAATCGCAAGTAAGTAACTTTTTTTTTTCTCTTTATCAAAAACAATTTTCACTTAGCTACACGATGTAGAAGTTTAATTCAAGAAATTAGGAAAAAATTCTCAGTAAGTAACAATTTCTTTCTTGAAGTCAACTCATGGATACACAATACGGAAATTTCATTCAAGAATTTCATGACTTAGATACACGATGTAGAAATTTGATTCAAGAAATTATGAAAAAAAATTCTCAGTAAGTAACAATTTCTTTCTTGAAGTCATCTCTTGGATACACAATGCGGAAATTTCATTCAAGAAATTATGAAAATATTTTGTAAGTAAGTAACAAACTCTTTATTGATTTCACCTCTTGGATATACAGTACAGATACTTCATTCAAGAAATTGTGAAAAAATCGCAAGTAAGTAACTTTTTTTTTCTCTTTATCACAAACAATTTTCACTTAGCTAAATGATGTAGAAATTTAATTCAAGAAATTATTGAAAAAATTCTCAGTAAGTAACAATTTCTTTCTTGAAGTCAACTCTTGGATACGCAATACGGAAATTTGATTCAAGAAATTATGAAAAAATTGTAACTAAGTAGCAAATTCTTTCTTGAATTTACCTGCTGGACAAACAAAAAAAAAAGAAATTTCGTTCAAGAAATTATGACAAAATTCTAAGTAAGTAACAAACTCTTTATTGTTTTCACGAGTTAGATATACGACCTATAAATTTAATTCAAGAAATTATGAAAAAAATTCTCAGTCTAAGTAGCAAATTCTTTCTTGAATTCACCTGTTGGATAAACAAAAAAAAAAAAAAAAAAGACATCTCGTTCAAGAAATTATGACAAAATTCTAAGTAAGTAACAAACTTTATTGTTTTCACGAGTTAGATATACGATGTAGAAATTAAATTCATGAAATTATGAAAAAATTCTCAGTAAGTAACCATTTCTTTCTTGAAGTTAACTCTTGGATACACAATACGGAAATTTCATTCAAGAAATTATGAAAATATTTGTAAGTAAGTAACAAACTCTTTATTAATTTCACCTCTTGGATATACAGTACAGATACTTCATTTCAAGAAATTATGAAAAAATTGCAAGTAAGTAGCTTTTTTTTTTTCTTTATCACAAACAATTTTCACTTAGCTACACGATGTGGGAAATTTAATTCAAGAAATTATGAAAAAATTTTCAGTAAGTAACAATTTCTTTCTTGAAGTCAACTCTTGGATACACACAACACGGAAATTTCATTCAAGAAATTATAAAAAATATTTGTAAGTAAGTAACAAGCTCTTTATTGATTTCACCTCTTGAATATACAGTACAGATACTTCATTCAAGAAACGTGATTAAACACGTCTTGAAACTACATGCTATTTGTATGCCTTTCCTTGGCACCTTTCCAAACGAACAGGGATTCCCCACTGGTTCCTACACATTGCAAAAAAAAGTGAGCAGTACGAAAACTCCACGTTTTCAACCAGACTTTTTTTTTTTAGGGACCAATAAGGAGAGATATGCAAATTCGACATAGCTTTATTTCATTTTTTTTTAAGGTTCATTTAGACGAAGTTACGTGCGCGCACGTAACTTCGTCTAAATGAACCTTAAAAAAAATGAAATAAAGCTATGTCGAATTTGCATATCTCTCCTTATTGGTCCCTAAAAAAAAAAAGTCTGGTTGAAAACGTGGAGTTTTCGTACTGCTCACTTTTTTGCAATGTGTAGGAACCAGTGGGGAATCCCTGTTCGTTTGGAAAGGTGCCAAGGAAAGGCATACAAATAGCATGTAGTTTCAAGACGTGTTTTAATCACGTTTCTTGAATGAAGTATCTGTACTGTATATTCAAGAGGTGAAATCAATAAAGAGCTTGTTACTTACTTACAAATATTTTTTTATAATTTCTTGAATGAAATTTCCGTGTTGTGTGTATCCAAGAGTTGACTTCAAGAAAGAAATTGTTACTTACTGAAAATTTTTTCATAATTTCTTGAATTAAATTTCCCACATCGTGTAGCTAAGTGAAAATTGTTTGTGATAAAGAAAAAAAAAAGCTACTTACTTGCAATTTTTTCATAATTTCTTGAATGAAGTATCTGTACTGTATATCCAAGAGGTGAAATTAATAAAGAGTTTGTTACTTACTTACAAATATTTTCATAATTTCTTGAATGAAATTTCCGTATTGTGTATCCAAGAGTTAACTTCAAGAAAGAAATGGTTACTTACTGAGAATTTTTTTCATATTTCATGAATTTAATTTCTACATCGTATATCTAACTCGTGAAAACAATAAAGTTTGTTACTTACTTAGAATTTTGTCATAATTTCTTGAACGAGATGTCTTTTTTTTTTTTTTTTTTTTTTGTTTATCCAACAGGTGAATTCAAGAAAGAATTTGCTACTTAGACTGAGAATTTTTTCATAATTTCTTGAATTAAATTTATAGGTCGTATATCTAACTCGTGAAAACAATAAAGAGTTTGTTTACTTACTTAGAATTTTGTCATAATTTCTTGAACGAAATTTCTTTTTTGTTTGTCCAGCAGGTAAATTCAAGAAAGAATTTGCTACTTAGTTACAATTTTTTCATAATTTCTTGAATCAAATTTCCGTATTGCGTATCCAAGAGTTGACTTCAAGAAAGAAATTGTTACTTACTGAGAATTTTTCAATAATTTCTTGAATTAAATTTCTACATCATTTAGCTAAGTGAAAATTGTTTGTGATAAAGAGAAAAAAAAGTTACTTACTTGCGATTTTTTTTCACAATTTCTTGAATGAAGTATCTGTACTGTATATCCAAGAGGTGAAATCAATAAAGAGTTTGTTACTTACTTACAAATATTTTCATAATTTCTTGAATGAAATTTCCGCATTGTGTATCCAAGAGATGACTTCAAGAAAGAATTGTTACTTACTGAGAATTTTTTCATAATTTCTTGAATCAAATTTCTACATCGTGTATCTAAGTCATGAAATTCTTGAATGAAATTTCCGTATTGTGAATCCATGAGTTGACTTCAAGAAAGAAATTGTTTACTTACTGAGAATTTTTTCCTAATTTCTTGAATTAAATTTCTACATCGTGTAGCTAAGTGAAAATTGTTTTTGATAAAGAGAAAAAAAAAAGTTACTTACTTGCGATTTTTTCATAATTTCTTGAATGAAGTATCTGTACTGTATATCCAAGAGGTGAAAACAAAAAGAGTTTGTTACTTACTTACAAATATTTTCATAATTTCTTGAATGAAATTTCTGTATTGTGTATCCAAGAGTTGACTTCAAGAAAGAAATTGTTTTTTTTTTTCATAATTTCTTAAATGAAATTTCCGTATTGTGTATCCAAGAGTTGACTTCAAGAAAGAAATTGCTACTTACTGAGAATTTTTTCATAATTTCTTGAATTAATTTCTACAACGTGTATCTAAGTCATGAAAACAATAAAGAGTTTGTTACTTACTTGGAATTTTGTCATAATTTCTCGAACGAAATGTCTTTTTTTTGTTTATTCAGCAGGTGAATTCAAGAAAGAATTTGCTACTTACTTACAATTTTTTCATAATTTCTTTAATGAACTGTCTTTTTTTATTTACCCAGGAGGCGAATTCAAGAAAGAATTTGCTACTTACTTAAAATTTTTGATAATTTCTTAAATGAAATTTCTGCATTGTGTATCCATGAGGTAACATGAGTGTGTTACCTATTTAGAATTCCTTCATAATTTCTTGAATGAAATTTCAGTATTGTGTATCCAATAGGGGAAAACAATAAAGACTTTATTACTTACTTGCGATTTTATTATTATTTCTTGAATTAAAATATCTGTATTGTGTCCAGGAAGCGAATTCAAGAAAGCTACTGTTACTTACTTACAATTTTCTTCATAATTTAATGAAATGAATAAAAACTATTCTAAAGAATAAAGACGGGTTAAGCTTAAAGATATTTATTGCTTAAACGTATTAACATATTTTTTGAAAGAATTTGCTACTTACTTACAATTTTTGATAATTTCTTAAATGAAATTTCTGCATTGTGTATCCATGAGGTAACTTCAAGACAGAGTTTGTAGCTTACTTAGAGTTTCGTCATAATTTCTTGAATGAAATGTCTTTTTTTATTTATCCAGGAGGTGAATTCAAGAAAAAATTTGTCCTCATGTGTCTGACAATAGATGTATGCAAATTCCTTTTCTTACATCTCCGACGTTTTTTATTAGACATTCTAAACGTTTGATATGCTAGCTTACTCTAAAAATAATGAACACATAACAATGTAATGCAAAATATATTTTTAATGAAATAATGCTATGTAGAATATTAATACAATAAATATATTATGATACATTATTAATATCAACAATTAACTTTGGACATTTTGAATCTGTTCCATAAAATAGTTCACCATGTTCTCTCTTGATATTATAGCTATTGTCTTCTCTTAGTTCGTAATCAGTAGAATAATCATTATTCCATTTTGAGTCATACACAATTTTTACTGGTGTCTCATCAAAAGGCTCAATATGCTTTTCGTCTTTGGTATTATTTGGTTCAATGACTGTTTGACCAATGACAGTAACGTTTGCTGGTGCTTTGTTTTTTCATCGATTCATCTTTATATTCCATCGTGATATTTTCTGACAATGCCCTTTTTATTTTTCTGGCAATTTCACTGTCTATTATCACATTATTTTTACACAGGTAACAGTTTCGGCACGTAGACAAGATATGGTTTACGATATTAGTAGAAGAGTAGGTCTTTCTTTTATTGATCTTCCGTTGAATGCTAATACCTGAAAGGTGACGATTGGATGTATCAGTAGGTAATGTGTTACCTGCAACAGTAGCAAGGAGTTGTCCTCTATCATCAATGATTATTTTTATGTTGGCATTCTCTTTGAGTGCAATCATCTCTGGAGATCTCAATCTCGCATAACCACCAACATAAGAGTTGAATTTTTTCGGTATTCCAAAGAAATTTAATTCCTTACTGTCATGACAATGCATGCATACATTTCCATAGTGCTACCACCTGTACTTGTTTCAAAGTTTAAATATTTCTCTTTGTCGGCATTCAATGCTACAATAACCTTGTTATGTAAACACACTTTATTAAAATGTTCCATCTTCACTTTTTTTTAAAGATATGACTTATGTGTTTATCGTTCCACTGCGTAAAAATACTGATTTAATACATGCAATAGATTAGGTTGTGTCAATAACCAGTCATAGAATACCAGTGGGAAAGTCACATCGTGTCTCTGACCAATCACAGAGCGCTGTCAATAACCGGTCATAGAATGCCAGTGGGAAAGTCACATCGTGTCTCTGACCAATCACAGAGCGCAATTGTTAGAACTGTAAGCATATTTTGACATTTTAAGTTATGTGTACAGAAAGAAAAAATAAATAAAGTTGAAAAATTTCGAAGTTTTAAAAAAGTTTGAATTAAACACTTTTAGGATATCGAGTGTCTTTACTGAAAAACTAGTGCATTACAGAGTCTCTCAAACCCCTTAAAGCTCTTTTAAAAGATACAAAAACTACTTATTTAACACGAAAATTTTGTTTTTAATGACTACCAAGTAAGAAAAACCACACGGAATTAGGCAACTGAGTCTCTCAAACCCCGTAAAGCTCTTTTTAAAAGATGCAAAAACTACTTATTTAACACAAAAATTTCGTTTTTAACGACCTCCAAGTAAACAAAAACCTCACGGAAACAGGCAACTGAGTCTCTCAAACCCCTTAAAGCTCTTTTAAAAGATAGAAAAACTACTTATTTAACACAAAATTTCGTTTTTTAATGACTACCAAGTAAAGAAAAACCACACGGAATTAGGCAACTGAGTCTCTCAAACCCCGTAAAGCTCTTTTAAAAGATACAAAAACTACTTATTTAACACAAAAATTTCGTTTTTAACGACCACCAAGTAAAGAAAAATCACACGGAATTGGGCAACTGAGTCTCTCAATTCCCGTAAAGCTCTTTTAAAAGATACAAAAACTACTTATTTAACACAAAAATTTCGTTTTTAATGACTACCAAGTAAAGAAAAATCACACGGAATCAGGCAACTGAGTCTCTCAAACCCCTTAAAACTCTTTTAAAAGATACATAAACTACTTATTTAACACAAAAATTTCGTTTTTTTTATGACCATCAAGTAAAGAAAAATCACACGAATTATGCAACTGACTCTCTCAATCTCCGTAAAGCTCTTTTAAAGATACAAAACTACTTATTTAACACAAAAATTTCGTTTTTAATGACCATCACGTAAAGAAAAATCACACGGAATTAGGCGACTGAGTCTCTCAATCCCCGTAAAGCTCCTTTAAAAGTTACAATAACTACTTATTTAACGCAAAAATTTCGTTTTTAATGACCATCAAGTAAAGAAAAATCGCACGGAATTAGGCAACTGAGTCTCTCAATCCCCGTAAAGCTCTTTTAAAAGATACAAAAACTACTTATTTAACACAAAAATTTCGTTTTTAATGACCACCAAGTAAAGAAAAATCACACGGAATTAGGCAACTGAGTCTCTCAATCCCCGTAAAGTTCTTTTAAAAGATACAAAAACTACTTATTTTAACACGAAAATTTCGTTTTTAATGACCATCAAGTAAAGAAAAATCACACGGAATTAGGCAACTGAGTCTCTCAATCCCCGTAAAGCTCTTTTAAAAGATACAAAAACTACTTATTTAACATAAATTTTCGTTTTTAATGACCATCAAGTAAAGAAAAATCACACGGAATTAGGCAACTGAGTCTCTCAATCCCCGTAAAGCTCTTTTAAAAGATACAAAAACTACTTATTTAACACAAAAATTTCGTTTTTAATGATCATCAAGTAAAGAAAAATCACACGGAATTAGGCAACTGAGTCTCTCATCCCCGTAAAGCTCTTTTAAAAAGATACAAAAACTACTTATTTAACACACAAAATTTCGTTTTTTAATGACCATCAAGTAAAGAAAAATCACACGGAATTAGGCAACTGAGTCTCTCAATCCCCGTAAAGCTCTTTTAAAAGATACAAAAACTACTTATTTAACACAAAATTTCGTTTTTTAATGACCATCAAGTAAAAAAAAAAATCACAACGGAATTAGGCAACTGAGTCTCTCAATCCCCGTAAAGCTCTTTTAAAAGATACAAAAACTACTTATTTAACACAAAAATTTCGTTTTTAATGAGCATCAAGTAAAGAAAAATCACACGGAATTAGGCAACTGAGTCTCTCATCCCCGTAAAGTTCTTTTAAAAGATACAAAAACTACTTATTTAACACAAAGAACCTCCATGTAACTGAACCCCTGTATAACTGAAACCCCTGTACAACTGAACCTCCGTGCTAAATTTCATTACGTTTAATATCTAGTCACCAAATGCTCCTTTGAAAACAGGGAGCCCGATTTACGAAAAAAAAGGGATACCCCCCGTGCAACTGAACCCCCTTGTAACTGAACCCGTGTATAACCGAAACCCTCCGTGCAACTGTATCCCCTTTAACTGAACCCTCGTGCAACTCACCCCTCTATGCAACCCCACCCCCCTCATAACACTTTTCAGCCATTTCTTTTTAAATTGACAATATTTTTCAAACGTTACTTACGTATTATACAGACCACATCGGCGAGGTAAAGCTAGGTCATGTCACAATGTCATTCTATCGTTACTTTTCAATTAAGCTATTGAATACTTTCTAGCAATGTCCCTTGTAAGCGTCTACGCAAATATCTTTTCGCAAAAAATTCGCAAATCTCGTAAACTAAAGAAGTAATTACCCTTTTCAACATTAATTACCCCCTTTTTTGCAAATGCTTGCATATCCCATTACCCCTTTTTGCAATGGTTAATCAAACATCTCCGATTGTAAAAGCATTAAAAAATTTTCCAATTACTAATTACCCTTTTTTTTTATTCAAATCCTGATCACCAATCAAGTCGTACACGTTCCTCTTGGCAAAGAGTGTGATGACATGTTTACCTACCAGAAAAACCTGTTTGTACGGGGGCGTTGTAGAATAACATGATATTTCCTATGTCTGTTAGAATAACATGGTATTTGCTATACGTCTGCTAGAAGTATTTTGCTATACGTCTGCTAGAATCCAGACGAGCAACTCTACTACTATCCCCCTCCCACACCCACCATTTCGTCGCAAAGCCTTCGGAGAGGGCACATTGGATTGGTAATCAGAAGTTCCAGTGCCCTTTTTAATATTCAAAGTGATTAGAGGATGGATACCCCCCCCCCCCCCCCTACTTCTCGTATTTTCCTGAAATGTTTCTACTAGAAATCTTGAGATGGCCATTTGTTGTCGTAGAAACTTTGAAAACAGCTCATTCGATTGAAAATTGAAAGGGCTAGTGCTCTTTTTAATGGTCAAAAGTGATTGAAGGGCAACTAACCCCCTCTCGCCCCCCACCATGTCCTCAACACATCTAATCAAAATTTAGAGATAGCCATTATTCAACGCAGATGAAGGGTCCAGAATTTATGTCTTTGAGGTTGACAACCCCCTTACAGCCCTCAGTGCGAGGGTTGTAAGTTATACCCTTTGAAGTATATAAGGTATTATATAGAATGGGTGATCGTATAAAATTTGGAGTGGGATCATTGGATTGGTAATCAAAAGTTCTAGTGCGCTTTTTAAGATTCAAAGTGATAAGAGGGCGGATGCCCCCCCCCCCCCCACACCTCGTATTTTCCCGAAATGCATCTGATAGAAATTTTGAGACAGCCATTTGTTGTCGAAGAAACTTCGAAAACAGCTCATTTCATTAAAAATTGACTGAGCCAGTGCCCTTTTCAATAGTCAAAAGTGAATGGAGGGTAACTAACCCTCCTCCCACGCCCACCACTCCCCCAAATATATCCAATAAAACTTTGGGATAGCTATTTGATTCAGAGTATGTGAAAAGGGTGGAAATTATGAAAAATTATGAAATTATGTGGAAATTATGAAAGTATGTGAAAAGGGTGAAAAGGGTGAAAAGGGAGTCTTCGAGAATGACAACCCCCCACAGCCCTCAGGGCAAGGGTCTATGCTCTGGAAGCATATAATGTATATGTGGAAAGGGTGATCGTATAACCTTTGGATGGCACATATTGGATTGGTAATCAGAAGTTCTAGTGCTCTTTTAAGATTCAGTGTGATCGGAGGGTGGACACCCCCCCCCCCCCACACACACACATACACACACCTCGTGTTTTCCTGAAATGCATCTGATTTTAATTTTGGGATGACCATTTTTTGTCGTAGAAACTTCGAAAAAAGCTCATTCGATTGAAAAATGAAACGGACAGTACCCTTTTTAATAGTCGAAAGTGATTGGAGGGCAACTAACCCCCCCTCCCTCACACGCCCACCATATCCCAAACATATCCACTAAAAATTTGGAGATACCCATTTTGTTCAACGTAATTGAAAGGTCCGGAAATTATGTCTTTGAGGATGGAAAGGATGATCGTATAAACTTCGGAGGGGACTCATTGAATTTGTAATCAGAGCTTTCAGTGCCCTTTTTAAGACTCGGAGTGATCGGAGGGTGATACTCTCCCCGCCAAACCTTGTATTTCCAAAAATGCATCTGATCGAAATTTTGAGATGGCCATGTGTTGTCGTAGAAACTTCGAAAACAGGCCATTGGATTCGAAATTGAAAGGGCCAGTGCCCTTTTCATGGTGGAAAGTGATTGGAGAGCAACTAGCCCCCTCCCTTGCCCACCATTTCCCCCAACCCATCCAATCAAACTTTGGAGATAAGCATTTTGTTCAAATTAATTGAAAGGACCGGAAATTATTTCTTTGAAGATGACATTCCCCCACAGCCCTCAGGGCAAGCTAAGTTATTCCCTGGGGCATTTAAGGTATATATGCCCCTGGGGCATATAAGGTTGTGTTAATTGGTTGCCAATTCGACACCTCAGAAATATATTGAGAACGACTGGAAGTATTAAGAAACTTTTGGGGATACTACTATTACTACTTCTACTCTTTCAATTTAAATAAATCAAAAGAGTATAAGTATATCCAGGTTGTCAAAGAGCATATATAGAATCTTTTGGGAATGATATTAAGTTTTATTTTTCAGGTCAACTTCAGAAGCTATAAAATTAATTAAAAATTTACTATTTAAAAATTGTACTGTTTAAAAATTATAAAAATGTTGAAAAAGTTTCTCCGACATACAAATAGCAACCCATGCTGTGGATTCTTATAGAAGAAAACTGAAAAGATATACAATATTTTTTTTTTCCTGAAAAAGACTATGTAAAAAAAATGAAGAGGAATTAATTTTCTTTTTGAATATTTTCCAAAAGACAAGTGTTTCAAAGAAAGTAAAGAGCTTCATAAGCCAAGAATGAGCAAAATAAAGTCAAATAATCTTCCAAGCGTAAAACTACCACAAATCACTATCAATAAATAAATGAAACCCAGAACGAACAGAAATTACAATAGATAGCCGAGTCAAACTCAAAACGAGCAAAAATTAACATGAATAGGGCTGATAATCCCCATGCTTTCTCAAGATCAGAACACAATTTGCGCTTTACTGAAAACAAAATACATTTGAAATGTTTTCACCTTTCTTACTTTCGTAAATGAAAAATTATCAAAATTTTAACGAAGAAATGTCAGTAGCCTATATCTCAATTTAACTGAGAATCCCCGGTCATTTGTTTTTTGTTTTTGTTTTTGTTTTTTGTAATCCTACAAATATAGGGAAATGTCAACGGTTGATATATTTGCATTAGTTCTAGTGATATATGTTAGATAAACTGTGAGTAATAATAATTTTGGTAAATATTTACCAAATCATATTATTGAGTTACGACTAAAGTGAATATACCACTCGATGCCTTTTTTTATGCTCTTTACGAATATAATAATCATTTTTGCTGGAAATGAATTTTAGCCCCCACCCCTATATATACAAATTCAGGGTATATGTTTGCGCATTTGGGGGGTGGGGGAAAGTTTAAACTTACCTCTCATTTACATCAGAAATAAAAGTACCCCCACCCCCTAATGTGCAAATATGTACCCTGAATTGGTATATATAGGGGTGGGGGCTAAAATTCATTTCCGACAAAAATGATTATTATATTCGTAAAGAGCATAAAAAAGGCATCGAGTGGTATATTCACTTTAGTCGTAACTCAATAATATCATTTGGTAAATATTTACTATAATTTTTGTTCGTTTTAAGTTTCAACTTCGCTCTTTACTTCCCTCGGAAAACTTTTTTCTTTTAATAAATACCATGTAAGTACCAACAAGTCTTATCAAAGAATTCCCTGTAGTATTTTGAATTGGGAGCCGACCGCAAAAAATGTCAAGATCACCTTGACACTTAAGCGAGAAACCCCTCACTGAGGGGGTCCTCTCAATATGCTCCGCCAAAGAAGTTGGTTAGATATTACCTGACGTAGTTGAGCATTCTTGTACTTTTGAATGAAGACCGACCGAGCTATATGCGTATTTTCATATTAAGTGTGTTTGCGCGAACAGCCAAGATTTGGATAAGTTGTTTGTTGATGTTATGGTAAAAAACAGTTAAAGGTATGAAGGAAATGGCCAATTTTTAACTACATTTGGATGACTTTGTATTTTTTAGCGGAATTAAACATTTGCATAAAATAGTGGTTACTTCTTGGTTTTTTTTCAGTTTAACAACATAGTTTTTTTCTTTGTTTTTAGAAGGGAGGAAATGGGATGAAGCTTTACCTTAAATATACCTATAAGATGATGTAAAAAATTTGCAATTGTTAATATGTGGCTTATCTTTATCCATGAAGAATGTTGAGCTGTGTAGATAGAACGTGCAGAAATAAATCCACGGTCCATAGTAAAGGATGAGAATGTGCTTTGTATCTCTTACCTTCTCCCCTCTTTTAGCTGCAAGTATTTAAAGCTTCACTGAAGACTTATCTTAGCTGCAATTACTTGCTTTTTAAAATTGCTTAGAACCTGCTTCGTTTAGATGTTAATTCTTGGCAAGGGTTTTGGTGTAAATTAACAAATTGTAAGGGGGCAAAATTCATTTTTAAGCTCGTTTTTCAACGAAAACACCCGGAAAGGGCATTTTTCAATGAAAATAACAAAATAAATGGTATCTTAAGAAGTCTAGGGGGATCAAATGCCCCGCTGTCCCCAATTTGACACCCTTGGGCAAGAGAATTCCCAGTGTTTGATCCTGATCTTAAATCGAAATTCTGGTCATATTTTAACCCGTTTTTATGAAATATTTCAAACCATGCAAGTAGGATTGGAGGTGGGAGCTTGAAAATATTTTTTTTTTGTATGCCAATAATAGAGATATAGATAAATTTTTGGATTCTGAAGGTTTTGCTCACCCGGCCACAAAACACTACTGCCAATTAACGAAAACGAAGGGGGAGGGATTTTTTGCAATGTAGATATAGAAAGAAGGCAAATTCAAAATAAAGAAGGGGTGCACTTTAACGATCTTTTAAATAAAGATACAAGACAAAGTTTTAATTCAAGAATGTTTCCCTGCCCTGGATAATTGGTGCTATTGCCACAATATTCACAAACAGACATCACCATTGATGTGTCAATGTAAAAATGGCGAGTCATCGCACAAAAAAAGGGAAAAGAAAGGCTTTGTTGGATCTCAGGCAAGCACCCACGCTCCTCCTTTTTCTCCTCCTTTACGATATTTTCTTTCAGTTCCTTTCGTTTTACATGTGTCTAGCCAGTCTTTATTCTTTTTTTTATTCTGGCCTACGTATCTGGTGACTCTGGAGCTCGTTGTGCCAAGGCCGTATTCAGGGGAAGGGGTTAAGGGTTTGACCCCCTCCCCCAAAGTAAGTCCTACTCGTAAAAACGTAACAAAAATGAATATAAAATAATTTTGTATTTGTTTTTTAATTTTTTTTTTTAGCCCCCCCCCCCCCCTGAAAAAATTGGGGATACGTTTTTTGCGTTCTGTTGCAAACAAATTTTCAAGAATACTTCCTAAATAGTCCTTCAGCATTTTTTAGGTAGATTTTTACTTTAAAGTCATGCTTGAAAATAAAAGTTGGATAGAAAAATTGAGTCACCTGAACACAATTCTCCAGACTTAGGCTTTTATAAATTGACTGTGCTGTGGCTGTTACAACAAATGGGTTTTTCGACTCTTGTTAACAGAGAATTGTCTGAACATGGATTGTTTTTAGACAGGTAAAAATAGTTAAACATAAAGAAGTTTGTTGGATCTCAGGCAAGCACCCACGCTCCTCCTTTTTCTCCTCCTTTACTATTTTTATGAGTGAGTAAATGGGATACAAAAATGTACTTCCTTTATCTCGACAACTAAATAAAATAAGGAAATGGATTAAAGTAATCGTGTGTCAATTTCACTAATTTAGACTACAATTTTCATTTTTGACAAAACGTGTCTTAACTATCACAGTCGAACTAAAAACAGAGATGTGAACAGGTATCCATTCGGGAAACGATTTTCAACGACTGAATTTCTAAGGGTTTTAACTAATCATCATTTACTATAGAAAAGCTCTTTTTATAGCCGTTATATTGCAAGAATACAAATTCTTATACAGGGGAGGGGAGGGTCATAGGGAAAATGGTCCTAGGGGAGGGGCTCTCAAGGGGGGAGGTCCTAGGGGAGGGGCAATCAAACAGTTCATGGTAACGAACTGTAACTAAGGAGCGACTCGGCTCAATAGTAACCGAAACTCTAAAAGACAGAATTTTGATACCAATAGATACATAAAAAGAATCAGGTTTTTATGCTGATTTCAAATATATAAGTTTAGTCTTACCCATCAAAAGTTACGTGCCGGAGAAAATTTGCCTTATTTTCGAAAAAAGGGGAAAACATCCCCTAAAAGTCATAGAACCTTAATAAAAATCACACCATCAGATTCAGCGGATCAGAGATCACTACTATTGAGGTGTTAAGCTCCTATCTGCAAAAATGTGGAATTTTGAATTTTTTGCCCAGAATTTTTTTGTATGTTTTTAGTAGAAAGTAAGAAGCAACATAAAAAATTAAAACGAACAGAAATTATTACGTATGGGACTGGGTTCACCCCCTAGCAATACCTCGAAGTTTTTTTTAGTACTTTAATAAGAGCTATTTATCCTAATTAACGGCCTTTGTGATTAAGGGGTTTATTCTTATTGAATTGGAACAAATTTCGAACTTTAGCGTAAAGAGTGAGGTATTTACTAGGGGCGAACCCCTAATATACGTAATAAAACAGACGAATATAGAAGTTTGTTACGTAAGTTAATTCGTAAGTTACTTGTATTTATTACTAATAAAAAAACGTTCGTAACGAATAAAATTAAACAACTTTCGAGAAAGTCATTTAGCCAAAAAAATAAGTAAAACAAATATACAAATTTCGTTTAATTATTCATTTACGGGGAGCCAAAATAAAAAACTGCATTAATCAAAAACGTTCAGGAATTAAATAAATAAAAAAAAAGTTTTTTTTTAACTGAAGGTGAGGGGCCATAAAGGTTTAAAACTTAAAAACGAACAGAAATTATTCCGTATATGAAAGGAGCTGTCCCCTCCTCAAGGCCTCGCTCTTTACGCTAAACTTTCACTCTCTCACAACTCTAGTTTGCAAGACAATAAAAAACTTTTATTTAATTCCTTAAAGACTGATCTTTTTGGTTATGATGACAAGTAATATTTTTGCATTCGTCTGGAGAGAAATTTCTTTAGCAACAATTCGTTTTAGGGCACTCAGTCCAGGAATTCTCAGTTTTACCTTTTAACAGCATTTTATTTTAATGGTCTATATCTTTCCACGTACATGAAAATTCATCAGAATTTATTTGTTGGATTTTCAAAGAAGTATACTATTTCTGAACTTAATTGATAGTAGATATTTACTAACATGCTACAGAAGACAAGTCTATGTGTATTAAATGAAAATAGTTGCTAAAGAATTGGGTGTTTAGTGGCATAATAGTTGTTTATTTATTCTAATTTTTTAGATTTCACTTATTGACAATGAAAATTAATAGGGGAAAGATACAGATAGTGTAAGCGACTCTACGTATGTAGATTATGAGAATAGTACGTCACCTTGTGGATGATGATGTCGTAGACATAGGTTGTACTTAAATCTGTAAGACCGTGTGATGAAAAAGCTGCTGCACAAAAATCTTATAGTTAATAAAAAACAATTAGTCGTTTGTCAAAATTTTTGTGTTAAGAAAATATGAAGTTAAGCCCTTAATTATTTGCCTATTTAGCGGTGCAGATATCTAACATTCCTCTGCTTTTTAAAAAATGAAATTTTCTAACTTGAAGCTTAGTAAGTTTATTATCTCAGCGACACTGGCATATCCAGGAGGCGAGGGGACCCCGGGCCCCACTAAGATTTTTTGGTGCCCTTATTCCTTGTTTTTTTTTTTGTCGGTTTTTCACTCTTTTTCAAAATACATTTGTCAGTTTGGTGAATTATTGGCACCCTTGTCTCATTGGGCCCCCGTCCCAAGACTTTCTTATTGTGCGCCCTTGTCACATTACCCCCCCCCCCCCCCTCCCTCTCCAAGATTTTGTCTTATAAGGCAAAACCGTTAACTCCTGTGATTATAGAAGTTAACGGTTGAGACTTTCAGACTACTCCCCAGAGCTCCCAGAAATGGAATTTGCACTTTCTAATAGTCTTTTAGCTACTGACTTTATCGGCAAATAGGTGTTAAACATTTTTTTCATTAATTTCTGTTCTCTGAGCAGGAGCGGATCTAGACTGCAGTGTGAAAAAGACGATGAATTGCGGAAAGATAAAGAAACGGTAATTGAAAAATAATAGTATACATTTTAACAAGTGATTACAACAATCAAAACCTTAAAAAGAATAAAAATCAGAAGTTTGAAGCTTAGTAGAAATCGTTGTTAAAATCGACTTGCTGTAATAATCAAATATCTTTGAATAGACTTAAGTATGAAAAGAGATTCAATTGCGGGAAGAGCAAAGAATCGGGTAATTGCAAAACTATTTGTATATATTTTAACATGGAATTACAACAATTCAAAACCTTAACAATAAAACCAAAAGTTTGAAGCTTAGTAGAAATCGTTGTTAGAAATCCGACTTGCTGTAATAATCAACTGTCTTTGAATAGACTGCAGTATGAAAAGAAATTTAATTGCGTAAAGAGCAAAAAAATAGTAATTGCAAAATATTTAAATAAGAGATCACAAGAATTCAAAATCCTTGAAAAATAAATCAAAAGTTTGAAGCTTAGTATAAATTGTTGTTAGAAATCGGACATGCTGTAATAATCAAATATCTTTCAATAGCTTGAAGTATGAAAAGACATTTTAATTGAGTAAAGAGAAAAAAAAATGGTAATTGCAAAAATTTTTATATATTTTAACAAGGGATTACAACAATTCAAAAACCATGAAAAATAAAACCAAAAGTTTGAAGCTTAGTAGAAATCGTTGTTAGAAATTGGACTTGCTTTGATAATCAAGTATCTTTGAAAAGACACAGTATTGAAAGACATTAAATTGCACAAAGAGCAAAAAACTGGTAATTGCAAAAAATTTTACTTATTTTTTAACCAATTACAACAATTCAAAAACCTTAAAAAAGAAAACCAAAAGTTTGAAGCTTAGTAGATATCGTTGTTAGAAATCAGACTTGCTTTAATAATTAAATATCTTTAAAAAGACTGCCGTATGAAAAGACAACAAATTGTCTGCGGTCAGAAGACAAGAGACATGAGAATCCATATAGAAGCCTGCCCCGTGCCGAGTGCAGCGCTCCCGGTACTATATATGTATATATATATATATATATATATATATATATATATATATATATATATATATATATATATATATATATATATATATATATATATATATATATATATATATTATATATATATATATATATATATACAATATATATATATATATATATATATATATATATATATATATATATATATATGTGTGTGTGTGTGTGTGTGTGTTTTGTATATATATATTAATATATATATATATATATATATATATATTACACTTTACCCAGTGTATATATAATTAAATTGTAAAAATTAGGTCTCTTGAAGGTGAGAGTTGCATGCAGGTCCCCCTCCCCTCTCTGCAATTATTTCCTATTTATTTTTGTAATTATGCTTTGCAACACCATCAGTAATTTTGAAAGACAATATAGAAAAATGTATTTTGATTGACAATTTTAATTGTCTGATGACAATAAGACCTTGTATCTGATTTAGGAATCCTTGTCGCCTAGTTGATTAAGCACTAATGCAATGTATCCAGAAGACACGGTCTTGGATTCCATTGACGGAGTAATTTATATAGAATATATTTTTCCCGTGCCTTTTAGGCTATTTTTTACTTGTTTTAATTCACTATTATTCGAACTACATTGTAATCGAACTACATATTAATCCAGACTTTTGATATATTGATCCAGACTTGTTGACAGTTGATATAACATCCGTAATTAGTAATTTCTTATTTGCTGTACCTCAATTAGTTTCCAGTAATACCCTTGCAATACTTCGATGTTACGAGTAAGGTGGTAGCCTCTTCAAACAATTTTTCAGCGCGATCCTTGGTTGTATTATTTTTTTACATCACTCTTCACGCTTTGTTGGCGAAAATGTTTTTTTTTTGAAACTCAATTAAAATAAGAGGGATCTATTTTTCACCTCATATCATAGAGTAATCTTGTATTATTTTGCGAGGTTGCACAACCCCAACTACCTAGTGTATATATCAGAATGCCATTTTTCCCACACGGGTGGAACTTTTCAGACGCGCAGCATCTCCTCGCGCCATGCATTGTTCATTTTTGTCACAAGTGGTGCATTCCAAATTTGAAAGTGGAGCCCTTATATGCAGGGCTCCATTGAGGCCCTGAGGAGCCCTGTAATGCAGTTTAATTTTTATGTAATTACTTTATTAGTAGACTGTATTAAAAATGGGATAGTTTTGTTTTGTTTTCTGCTATCATAACTCGCAACTTGATCACAGTTTTGAAATTCTGCATATTCAAAGGTCTGGGCTTTGCTTAAATAAACTATTACCTATTCAAGAAGAGTGATCTGTTTTTTAAAACCCCCTCCGTCGAAAATGTGATCAATAGTGTGTAAATATACAACCCATGACTATTAAATTATTTTAAAAACTACTAAGTAGTTTTCCATAGTTGACCCCTCCCCCTCCAAATGAAAATCTTGGGTATGGCCCTGACACAGATAATCCAAGGTATAAGAAATATCTTTAAGCTAGAGGGTTTGAAATTGTGATGGTTGGCTATCGTGGAGTTTTTGCTACATATAGCTCAAACTTATATTAACTTCGGCTCCCTTGTGTGCTCACATACAGCTCTATCCATCCAAGCTTAGGCTTATTGGAGTCCACATTTAACAAGACAACCCTTATTTAGAACTCTATTCCCTAGATATCGCTATTCCTCTTCCCCTGACCTGATTTTATGTACAGAAAGACACAATTCTCTTAGAATCACTAGAATTTATTGTTTCTTACTTCCTATTGTGATTAAAATTTGATATTTTCTCATAAAGCTAGACCTTCGGAGTCTTCAGCTTTTTGCAGTTTTTTTTTTTCTTTTAGTTTTCAGCAAATTTTTATTGTTTATTACGGAATATATTGGTTGATTCGATGAATAATATTTGTCACGAACATTAAAATTGGTCAATGGTCATGTGTACTATTTGGTATGACCGTTTGACCTAAGTATTCATATGCATAGAAATTTTATTAAAATTCCAGGATGTCCGAAAATTCCTATGTTAAAATGGACATTTTATCTCCAATTCCTAAAAGTGTATTACAATATTGAAGTTTCAGAAAGGGGGAAAATAAAGTATCATTATGCCATAAAGCTGGACTCTGTCTGAAAGGCCGATTGCAATTGGCTAAAGAGAATGTTTTTTTTTCCAATGTTTTCTTCCTTGCGAAATGCTGTCACCCGAAAAGCCACGGAATCCAAAGTCGAAGTGTGTCAGTTTTGTGGTTTTCAGTTTTGAATAACGGAAGGATAGTCTAATCATGCGTAGTTCCTTGTGGCAGTAAGTAATTTAAGATGGATCGGGCATTAATAATTATCGCATTATTATGCCAAAGTTCAGCTTTTTCTTCACGACAATTTGACTTGGTTTTGGCCTCCTCGTTTCTTCTTTATCCTATTACTTTTACCGCTTAAAATCAATCATACACTTTATTGGTTTTGCTGTTTTTAATCTAATGCAACCTCATACAAGCTCTAGCTTGATTTACAAGACTTTTAAAAGTCTTAAAAGAAAGTCGAACAGATTTAGTTTCTTCAACTTTGAAGATTCCTAATCTTAAAGCCAGGTTTTAAGCATAAGTAACATACACCCTCCAGACCCATTTGTGGTATTTAGGGAATCAGCAAAATTATCTATTATCTATTAAAATATTATCTATAGCGACAAGTGTGTCTTTATACCCTGAGACTGCAATACATGACTGTGCTGCCAAGGCACCTTACAGGACTAGTCACTGCTAAAATGATAGTCGCCTTAAATATATGCTTTTGCATAACAGCCTAGATTAACCGGTAGTCCAAGATTATCAGCATTTAGGACTGCTTAAAGTGTGAAGATGGTTCCGTATCTTGTACAGGGGCGGATCCGGGATTTTTTTTTTGAGGGGGGGGGCAAAATATGTTGATCCGAAAACTTGCGTTAGGAGCAAGTTTTAAGGGGGGGGGTTTGAGTGCGCCCCTCACCCTGGATCCGAAGTTCCCAGGGTGGATCTTTGATCCGAAGATCCCAGGGGGGATCCAAGTCATCATGACTTCGCACCATTGATGTCGGCATTCGGTTCTCTGTAGGAGTGACCGGACTTAGGAATATCCCAATGTCAGAGCTGCATGGAACAAATTCGAATGGTTTAAGTAAAAAGCATGGATAAAGTTTTGTGCTTTCTTGCTTCCCTTTTAAATCAACTGTGATTAAAAATCAGATCAGGCTGCCTGTTTTCCCTGGGGGCAAATAAAGGGCAACTAGCCATTTTTGGCTCACTAGCTACTGTTCAACTGCGCTGGCACTAGACGCCACTGTGTCCCATATGCCACATCATTGATAGTTTTTTAAATATTTCAGCTATTTATAAGAAAAACCAACGAACTTGTTTTCAAAAACGTTTGATACGTTTAGTGCCAATCTACTTTAATGACTCTTAGCTTATATATATATTCATACTAAAATTCTGTAAAAAAAAAGTAATAATAAAAAGAAAATAGTAATTGGGCCACCCCAAAATAGCGAAGCAAAACTTTTTATTAACTTCGGTGCTTCCCTTGTACTTTTTACCATTGTTATTCTTAGTCTTTTTCTTGTAGCAATTTGGGGCAAAACACCACCATACTTAAATAGCTGCTTAAAACACTTTCCCGATACTATCGGCAAACCTCATTGGTAAGGCTCAAACTAAATGCAATTTCGAATACTGAAGCGAGATTGCCGAAACAAAAAGACAAGATAGCCTTAACATAATTAAAACCGGCAGGTTATCATCTCTGTCACTTTTCTAGATTTTTTTTTTTTTTTTTTTTTTTTTTTTTTTTTTTTTTTTTTTTTTTTTTTTTTTTTTTTTAGACAAGATAGCCTTAATATAATTAAAACCGGCAGTTTATCATCTCTGTCACTTTTCTAGATTTTTTTTTTTTTTTTTTTTTTTTTTTAGAGTTTATTAATCAGAGAAGCTAATCGCTTGTGACGTATTTTAGAAGTATATTCTACCTTGAACTTTGTCAGGATTGGCGTTTTTGCCAGGGCTAGACTGAGTCGTTTTTTTTTTCTTCTATCCCTTTTTTATGTCTCTATTATCACAGTGAAAAGAAAAGTTATAATTAAGCATTATATTTTGGCAAAGTTTGAATTTTTTTAAGCATCACCTTATCGACTCAACAACGACTTAAACCAGGATATTATTTTCTTCATTCAATTTGAACTAGTTTCGAGAATCTCATCTTAAAATTCTCATCTACATTTTTCAAACTTTCTAAATCTCTAATCTTGGACTTTAGAAATGTTTCGGAAACAATTCTGATGATCAGGCATTTCTTTTTTTTTTCATTTATTTTTGTCTATGCTTTCACATATGGAATTAAAAAATTGAAATTACACAAACTAGTTTGTAGTCAAAACAGTTCGTGGTAACGAACTGTAAGTAAGGAGCGACCCGGCTCAATGGTAACCGAAACTCTAGAAAACGGTATTTTGATACAAATAGATACATCAAAAGAATCAGATTTTATTGTTGATTTCAAATATATAAGTTTCATCAAGTTTAGTCTTACCCATCAAAATTAGGCGCGTGAGAAAATTGGCTGATTTTCGAAAAAGGGGAAAGAACCCCCTAAAAGCTATAGAATCTTAATGAAAATAGTCACACCATCATATTCCGCATATCAGAGAACCCTACTGTAGAGTGGTTTCAAGCTCCCATCTACAAAAATGTGGAATTTTGCATTTTTTGCCAGAAGAAAGATCACGGGTGCGTGTTTATTTGTGTGTTTTTTTTCCCAGGGGTGATCGTATCGACCCAGTAGTCCTAGAATATCGTGGAGGGCTCAATGGAATGGAAATTAAAAGTTCTAGTGCCCTTTTTAAGTGACCAAAAAAAAAATGGAGGGCAACTAGGGCCCCCTCCCACGCTCATTTTTTTTCCCAAAGTCACCTGATCAAATTTTTTGGGATAGCCATTTTGTTCAGCATGTTCGAAAATATTATAAGTATGTCTTTTAGGATGACTTATCCCCCGAAGTTCCTGGGAGGAGGCTGAAAGTTTATGAACTTTACCCAATGTTAACATATAGTATTGGTTATTGGGAAGTATACAGTTACAGACCTTTTCAGGGGAGGTTTTTTTCCTGGTAGTGGGGGGGGGAGGGGTCGTTGGTTATGTGGGAGGATCTTTCCATGAAGGAAGTTTTTCATGGGGGAAAGGGACATTGCTATGAAGGGGACGCCGGACTTCCTAGCATTATTTAAAAAAAGATCAGAAATTTAAATATAAAAAAAAAAAGTTTTTTCAACTGCAAACAGCAGCAACATCTAAACTTTAAACGAACAGAAAATATTACATATATGATTGGGTTCACCCCCTAGTCATACCTCACTCTTTAAGCCAGAGATTTTTTAGTACTTTCATAACAGCTATTTAATCTAATTAACGGCCTTTGTGATAAAGCGGTCAGTTTTAAAAGAATTGGAACAAAATTCGAACTTTTCGCTTAAAGAGCAAGGTATTGACTAGGGGCGAACCCCCTAATATACGTATTAAAAATATATGAATATAGAAGCTTCGTTACGTAAATTAATTCGTAAGTTACATATATTTATTACTATAAAAACGTTCGTAAATAAAATGAAACAGTTTTCGAGAAAGCCATTTAACCAAATAAAAGTAAATTAATATGAAAATTTTGTTTTAATTATTCATGTACTGTGAGCCAAGATCAAAACCTGCATTTATTCAAAAACGTTCAAAAATTAAATAAAAAAAACAAGTTTTTTTTAAGTGAAAGTAGGAGTTTTTTTTTCATTAAAACTTAAAAACGAAACAGAAATTATTCCGTATATGAAAGGGGCTGTCCCCTCCTCAACGGCTTGCTCTATACGCTAAAAGTTTGACTTTCTCACAACTCTATTTTTTTAAACAATAAAAAACTTTAGCATAAAGAGCAAGGCGTTGAAGAGGGGACAGCCCTTTCATATACGGAAATAATTCTCTGTTCGTTTTTAAGTTTTAATGTTGCTCCTTACTTTCAGTTAAAAAAACTAGTTTTTTTTATTTAATCTTAACAAGGAGTGAGCCCAGACTCCGACGGGAGTGGATCAATTTTTAATGCATTTCTATTTTACCCCTGCCCCTCCCCCCAAAAACTGAAGTTCTGCCTGAAACATAAAACCTATCAACGTATAACATATTTTCATAAAACATGAACATAAAACATATATTAGCCTATAGTTTCTTTAATTTGACACAGAGTTCTATCAAAATAGATGGAAACTCAAAGAATTCGAACTGATTTCCAAGTTTTTGTCCTTGACTCAAAGAAACAAATCTTTTAAAGTAAAATTTTGGATTATGAAGTATTTAGTCATCATACATTTTATGGTATGTTCTGTAAATTTTACAGTGTTAGAATAACAATGCATAGAATTAATGTGGATTAATGTAATAATTAATATTTGACCCTAGCAACATTACCTGTAACTGGATGACGATTTTATCAAATTATTTTTTTTAATGGCAGTAATGGAATGTGAACTAGTTTTCTGAAATCTGGTCTTGGGTTTTTGAAGTACAGTCGACTCTCGATAACACGAACCTCAATAACTCAAAAATCCTCGATATCTCAATTTTTTTTCAATCCTCTCATAAAAATATGTATAAGTCGAAAAAAAAATGCATAACTCGAAATAATTTTGCGGTTATATTTTATTTATGTAAGTCAATGTGACCCGAAAATTACCTCCATAACTCAAAATTCAGTAGAGAAGCGGTCATTTCATTTTTGCTTTACCTCCATAAGTCAATGTTTGCCTTTGTATCTCAAGTTTTTCCATCAGACCTCTGGTAGTCGAAAGACCCGGTATGTAGGTTGCAACGTTTATTTTATTAATTTTGTTTACCATATTTGGTACTGGTGCATTATGTGGTCCCTTTTAAAAAGTCAAGTTTGGTTAATGCTAATGAAATAAAATAAAATATGATGAATATATGATAGTTTATAAACAAATTTGGGCTATATATTTGCACATTAGGGGTTGGGTGGAGGGTGGGGGGTAAATTATAGCATATATTAAATACGTAACCTAACTAACCTAGGTGCCTTTCTCCCCCCCCCCTAAACCCCAAAAACAACAGTTTAAATATCGTAAACGAAATGAAAACCACGCTTTGCATGTGTTACTCTATAGCGGTCTCTTGAATTAACCCGTCTGGGGGTTTTTCATGACTGGTCTCCTTGTAAAGGCCCATATAACGCACCAGTACCCCATATTTTTGTATCAGATTCTGGTAATTTTTCAGGTGTCTATTTCCTAGCAAACTAAATTTATTATTGACATTTCACAGCAAACAAACTCTTGATATGGCTAGTCTATAAGACTACACCAATAAAGTGAATCTTAACTTTTTTTAGTAGCTGTAGGGAATAAATTTAGCGATTTTGTACCTCTGTAACTCGAATTTTTATTTGTTTTACCTCTATAACTCGCTACCTTTAAAAGTCGAATTTTATGTAGAAGGATCTTTATAACTGAACTGCGGATAAGTCGAACAATAAATAGTGGAAAAAATAGTGGTCACTTGAATTTCGAGTTACAGAGAGTCCACTGTATTTCCTAATCACATATTCAGTTTTTTTGCTGTCTGTGAGGCTATTCTTGTACTCTGACTACCATACCCAGATAGTTAAGATATCGATTTTTCGTCTTTAGTAGGAGGCTGCGAAGCTAATACTCCAGCAATGACAAAACTTACTAAGTAAGGGTTATAAGTATATAATAAAGTGACAAAGTCTAGTCGGAAAGCAACTCCGATTCTCACGTAATTGTCCAAAATAATAAAATCGCGCAGGTAATTGTGTTTCTGGAGCTCAAAAATCTATCATAGAAAAATCTTTTTAACAAACAAAAGTATATTTTGTGTGACAATACGAGCAAAATAGCTCTGGAAACTTCCGTCAGATCGCTAGTGGTTTCATATTTTAACATTAGGACATAAGTTCTTGCAAAAGTAAAACAACAAATAACAGTTTTTTTTTATATAAAAGTGTTCTAGTAAAAAAAAAAGTATAACTTGATGTTAAAGATCACTTTTTTTTGTGTTATTTATTCTTCAATCAATCGAAGAATCAATCTTCGACTAAAGTAAGAGTCAATATACGACCAAGCAAAGAAATTAAAATACAATTAATCACAATTATTCTTACTAATACAGTTAATCTTAATTTGAATAAACAAATCTTTGTTCATTTGTTAGATGTCTTTGATGAGTTGTTTGATGATTTGAATCTTTGATGAGTTGTTTTGAGATTGTTTGAATAAATAAATCTTTGAATAAGATTAATACAATTAATCTTAATTGAAAAAACAATTAATAGATCTAATACAATTAATCTTACACCATTAACTCCTTATGGTTGTCATCACCGAGCTTCGAGAATAAATGCGCGTCGATGCTGGTAAGATAACTTGGTAAGCTTTCCAGATCCGTCAAAAGAAAACTTCAACAGCAATCCGACTCTTGCGCTGAAAATTTTCTTGTAAGCAAGATGCAACACAATCGGGGAAATTCCCCTGCTGAATTTAAGCCGCTGGGGAGGTTATCGTCAAAAATTAAGCAATTGAAACCAAAAGTTTGAATTCGCCTGATTAAAGACCATTATTAGGTTTTTAGCTAATTTGTGCTGACAAATTTCTCCCAAAAAATGAATTTTATATTTTCCAGTAAACAATCTTCATATGAGGTATGAAGCCTTTTTTGCAGTGTGTTGTCATGTTGGAAATAAAATTGCAATCAAAGGGAATATATCGAGATAGTAACAAAACTTTGACCAAACATCCTGACCTCTTCATGGTAAGGACGACTTTTATCAAAATATTTTGCAACTCAATTAATTTGAACGGGTTTCCAAGTTCTGGTCTTGGAAATAACATTTTCCAGATGTTTTTGCCAGCGGAACACTGGAATAATGCCCAAAGGGGTACTCCGATATTTATCTGGTGACATATGTAAAGATTAGAAATGTTTTGAGTCGGTTCTTAAGAAATGCTGTAATTACTCAAGGATATGAATGGATACAGCTGATTTATTGCATTGTAATTGACATTTTATGATTTCTTTCTCTTTCGAAGTTTGAGGTTCTTTAATGTTTTTTTTTTTAATTGGCAATCTGAAATATACAATCTTTATAATTTCTTAAAAAAGACGCAGAAGAAAAATGGTAATCGATTAGATTAACATGATGGTGGACATGTGGAGGGGGCAGGGGCCTGGTTCATCGGAATATCGTTGTTTTTTCAGATGTTTGCAGGGTTCTTACCCGATTTGCCTTTTATATTCTGAATCCTCTGGAATGCCCCCTACCCTCTCAGAAATAGATTATGGGTACTTTCCATTATATGGGCCTCTAGGGTTAACCGCTATAGAGTTGGCAATGATAAAACCCGTTTTCCATGTGTTAACCGCTTTAGAGTAGGCAATGATAGCGGGGTTTCCATTGCGTATACGATATTAAACTGTGGTCTTTGGGGTTTAGGGGGAAAAGGTAGCTAGGCTAGGTTAGGTTACGTATTTAATATATGCTATGATTTAACTTTTGACCTATGCATGAGAGTGATTAATCTAAGTGAAATGTGTCTGAAAAGACCTTGTGCAGGGGGACAGTTATCCGCAGGCGTAAAGCCACTTCCAAGCCCCATCCAACTCCTGCGCAGGTAGCCGGATTAAATTGAAATTTGATAGGCATTTAGTTAAAGTTAATCAGATGTGCCCAAGAAGTTTAAACTTTTAGCTTTTTGTTCATCAAGGTTCTAGGAGGTTTGAAAATTTCAAAAGCAAAGGATTCTCCGAAACATAAAACTTTGAAGTTTGCTGTAGTCTGGGCCAGATCTAGCACCTTCTAGCGAAATTATTTTTAATTGTAGGTACCTGGGTCTGGGTACAATATTTCAAATTATATCTTAGCACCTTTTGTATATAACCTTTTGGTCACACTGCCAGCAAGATAGCACACATGTGACCTTACCTCTTCGGTAACGTTACGTCTAAGATTAATCTTAGGCAATCAGTCCAAGTCAAATAAATCAAAGATTTTTCGATTCTTAATGTTTTCTTGCTTCATCCCTCTCCCCATTCCTCCCCCACTCCTAAAGATTTATTTATTTAAAGCTAAAATGAGCAGAAACCATTGCTCTGTGTCTCATTAAAAACGTATTTTTGCCAGGTATTTTCATTAAAAAAAAGAGAAACTCGTCTCTCTATATTTAGAAAAAATGTCTCCTCCCCCCACCCTCGTAATCTTTCGTGGATTAATGCCACTCTGAATGAATAATTAAAGCTTTAGATGAAAAGATATTAAAACGAATAGTCTTTCCAAACTTAGAATTACCGCTAATAAGCCATATAGAAGGGTATGGCGTTCGACTGCCACTTTTCTTTTTTGAAAACTCTATTGGTACTTTGATTATCTTTTTTTAATGTTTATGAAAATTAAAAACCCTGTTGGAATGTGTTGTTTTCGGTAATGCGTGAATGACATTCCAGCATTTAGGGGATTTTAGGGGCAGTAGTCCTACTTTCATATGTGAAAATTTCTGTTCACTTTCAGTTTAAGCAGATTATTCAGTTTAATTTATTCTCATCTTAGAATTAGCTTATTTACTCGTAGTTATATCTGTTCGCTTTAAGTTTAACTAATTATTTTACTGCATTTCTATGCTCGTTTTAGGTTTCAATTTCGCTTTTCTTTATCGTCCCTATAGATCTTGCTCTTACTTTTTTGGCAGTTTTTTTTTTAGTCACTTACAAAATCAAAAGAAAACATGGATGGGTGAAGTGTTAGGGGATTGCTAGATCTCAGTGGCTGTAATTCAAAAAGCGTTGTTACGAGACAGAGGGGTAAAGGCAACAATAGCTTTATGATTGTCTTACCTTTACTAACAAGCGCTTGCTTGTACAAAGATGCAGGGGCAGATCCAGGATTTTTAGGGGGGGGGGGCAAAATAGGTTGATCCGATAAAAAAAAATTTAGGGGAGGGCGCAAAATTGGTTGATCCGATAAACTTTTGTTGGGATCAAGTCTAATTAACGCAAACTTGAGTTAATTAAGTAAATTACACTACTTTAGACTACGCTAGGGGGGCACCTCCCTAACCCCCCTGGATCCGCCACTGCAAAGATGATAACTAAGAGATACGGAGAAACGGATTTAATTAATCAGTACAGCATGTTAATTTTTAGGATATGAGCCTAGAAAATTAGTTCGACAACAAGTGTTTTGAGACAATTTTTGAACTGCCACGACAGGATCTTCCTTGATATAATTGGTTCTAGGGTTTGCGCACTTTTTGCTACCTGGCATATCTCTGAGTGACATTTTTTTTATAATCTATGGTCACCTTTTTCTGCCACGTCGTGCCATGCACCGCACGTTCCGTTTTACGCACGGGAAAATCGCGTCAGGCGTGAAGCGCGCTGCCTGGTATGCATGATTTTGAAAGTGGGTAACTCCTCGAACTGAATACACCATGCGAGTCTAATTTAAATCAGAAGAAATATGCTTCAGTTTAATTGTTCCTGTCAAACAGTCAAATTTGTAACATTACCATTATTCAACCTGGTTTTCATCAACTTAACATTCTTTTAAGAGCAATAAACTAAGAAGCAGTCAATTCCAGGCCTCGATTTTATCTTAGGCTATTATTATCGTTGCTAATAGCCATATATTTTTTTGATCCAGAAAAAGACAAAGACGATAGGCCGAAAGTCCTGCCTACTTAAAACACCAAACTCCTCTTATTTCACTTCTTATCATCTAATGCGATCAACGAAACCCTGATAATGGGCATAATGGTATATTTCTGCCTTGTATCTTGGTTGTTCGCTTAGTGGATGGCTTTAGTTTGTCCAAACTACTGTGGTAGTCCATTGAAGCACAGAAAAAAACAATGTTATTGTTGCTTTTTTGTTCAGCATGGGTTATATTTTAGTTCATCATTGTTGTCTAATACTGTTTATATTAGAAGATAACTAGTTAATTGTCAGTGAAATAATTAAGAGGAATATTGTTTTTTGGTAAGATTTAATGCTTTTTGGTAAGGTCTCTCCCTTTTCGGACGTATTTTTTTGTAGCTGAATCCGATTTTTATTTTGCCCTTTCTGCAGTTTAGCTATAATTTAAGGTAGATTTAAGATTCTTGCTCCTTTGATTTTTGTAATCGAACTGTGAGGAAGAACGAAATCTTATTTTCTACTAATTTCAATGTAAGCGGATTTCTCTGGAATTGTGGGAAATAAAAAATTTGAAGTTTCATTTCAGTTTGATTACAGTCTTTGACTGCGTAAATCGTCGAACTCACCTTTAGCAATGACATTCCGTATGTATAAGTGGGCGTTTAGGACGCTGGATTTCTGTCTCAGACTTTCCAAGTTTTCCTGCTCGGAAGGGTTGAAAGTCCTAGGTATTTTCAAAATAGGAAATTCACAATCATAGTTGTCACCTAAATAAGTGTTTTCAGTTCTGAAAATGTTGCTCGACAGTTCCTATTTTCAGCTTTTCAAACCATTCTGAGTGGGAAACATGGACAGAGTCTGAGACAGAATCCAGTGTCTGAACGCCCAATAATGAAAATCTGCAAATCGCAACATCCTCGAACTACCTCAGACGTTGTGTTAGCAAATCTTTTACTTCTCAGAACTTCATACAAAAAGACCAAAAGATTGTCGGATAAATAAAACATATCAAATATAAACCAGAGACTTCGAGGAAACCGGCTCAGACATATCAGCACTTCAAGACTGTACCATAGATAAAGTAAATCGACCAAAATGAAATTCCACACTAATCGCACATGTCACATCTCCCAAGCTTGGAATTTTTATTGATTTTAAGGGAATTTCTGTCAGTTGAGATGGATTTCCCGGAATTTGAAGAAATGGGTGTGATGCACCCCCTTGTCGACTATATATCGTTGATTTTCGTACTCAGCATGATCGATTACATCAGATTGCGTTCTCAAACCTTCTGCTGCTTGCTGATTACCCAAAACCTGAAATATCAACATTTCTCTCTTCGTGCGGCTCCTGACTATGAATATCCTGATTCCTGGAAATAATTTTTTTTTTTCCTGACAAGGGGTCGAAAATCCGGTTTGCCCTGCAAAATCCGGGCAAGTGGAAACACTGGTTCACCGGAACTAGCCAGGTTTTATTGGAGTCAGGATTATATTATAGTCGGTCTTATATGCGGAGTCGGAGTCAGGCTTATATCGTACAATAGTCCAGTTAGGACTCAGTGTGTATGAAAATAAATATAAATTTGAGTCTGTAACTTTTCAGACTTTTTGTATCTAATAGTTTCAGCTCATTCAAATTACCACTTTCAAATGACTTGGTTTCCGAGTCGAGTTCACCTGTCATTTATGAAAAACTACACTAACGGAATATCAATATATATCAAACAGTTCGTGGTAACGAACTGTAAGTAAGGAGCGACCCGGCTCAATGGTAACTGAAACTCTAAACAACGGAGTTTTTGATACCAATAGATACATCAAAAGAATCAGATTTTAATTCTGATTTCAAAAATATACGTTTCATCAAGGTTAATCTTACCCATCAAAAGTTACGCGCCTGAGAAAATTTGGCTGATTTTCGAAAAAAGGGGTAAAGACCCCCTAAAGTTATAGAACCTTAATGAAAATAACACCATCATATTCAGCGTATCAGAGAACCCTACTGTGAGGTTTCAAGCTCCTATCTACAAAAATATGGAATTTTCCACTTTTTTTGCCAGAAGAAAGATCACGGATGCGTGTTTATTTGTTTTTTTTTTCTTTTCCCCAGGGTATCGTATTGACCCAGTGGTCCTAGAATATCGCAGGAGGGCTCATTGGAACGGAAATTAAAAGTTCTAGTGCCCTTTTTAAGTGACAAAAAATGGAGGGCAACCAGGCCCCCTCCCACGCTCATTTGTTTCTCAAAGTCACCCAATTAAAATTTTGAGATAGCTATTTTGTTCAGCATAGTCGAAACTCTAATAAATATGTCTTTTAGGATGACTTAATCCCCCACAGTTCCCAGGGGAAGGGCCCCCCCCCCAAACACAACAACACAAAAAAAAAAAAAAAAACTGCAAGTTATGAACTTTGCCCACTGCTTACATATTGTATTGGTTATACAGGCATTTTCAGGAAGGATTTTTTTCTGGTGGGGGGATGGAGGAGGGGGTTACTTGGGAGAATCTTTCCGTGGAGGATGATTCTTTGGGGGTAAGGGACATTTCTATGAAGGGGGTGGCGGATTTCTAAGCATTATTTAAAAAACGATCAGAAATTAAATTTAAAAAAAAAACAAGTTTTTTCAACTGAAAGTAAGAAGCAACATTAGAACTTAAAACGAACAGAAATTATTACGTATCTGAGGCGGTTCTCCCCCAAGTCAATACCTCGCTCTTTACGCTACAGTTTTCTTTAGTGCTTTCAAAAGAGCTATCTATTCTAATTAAACGGCCTTTGTGATTCAGGGGTTTGTGAATTTAAATTTTTTTTTTTTTTCGTTTTGTTTTTTTTTTTTTAACTTTTAACGTAAAGAGCTTGGTATTGACTAAGGGGAGAACCCCCTCATATACGTAATAACATATACGTAATAAAAAAAAAAAAACAATAAAAAAAACAAGCGATACGGCTCAATAGTAATCGAAATTTTTAAAAAACGGAATTTTGATGTCAATAAATGTTTCAAAAGAATGGGCTTATAATGCTGATATAAATATATATATTTTATGAAGTTTAGTATTACTCATCAAAGGCTACGAGCCTGAGAAAATTTACATGATTTTTTTAAAGAGGGGGGAAACATCCCCTACAAGTGAAAGAATTTTAATGACAATCACACCGTCTGATTCAGCGTATCAAAAAACCCTATTACATAGGTTTCAAGCTCATATCTGCAAAAATCTGCAACTTTGTATTTTTTGCCAGAAGAAAAATATACGAATATAGAAGTTCGTTACGTAAGTTAATTTGTAAATTACGTCAGAGCCAAATTTAGAGACAGCCATTTAGCAAAAAAATAGTAAAATTTTTATGCAAATTTTGTTTACTTATTCAATGACGGTGAGCCAAAATAAAAGCTGCATAAACTAAAAAACGATCAGAATTAAATAAAAAAAAACAAGTTTTAAAACTGAAAGTAAGGAGCGACATTAAACTTAAAACGAAAAGAAATTATTCCGTATATGAAAGGGGCTGTCCCCTCCCCTCCTCAACGCCTCGCTCTTTACGCCAAAGTTTTTTATTGTTTTAAAAAATAAAGTTGTGAGACAGAGTCAAACTTTAGCGTAATGAGCGAGGCGTTGAGGCGCAATGAGCGAGGCGTTTTAAAACAAAAATAAATACAATAGTACATCGGAGACGCGCCGCTTTTTACTAACATTTGCGCAAGTTGGAGGGGGGGGGGGCTGGATTTTGAAAATACCCTTTTTTGCATATTTGTTTAAAAAGAGAAAATTTGAATAAACTCTACAGTTTCAGAAATACATATATTTTGTGTTTTCAATTTTTTTAATCGAAAAAAAAATTCTATCCCCCGCGCCCTGCGTTCTTGTGAATTGGCGCCACTGTGTAACCTACTAAGTTTAGGATATTGTTTTAAACACAGTGGCGGATCCAGGGGACGAGTGGGGCGCCCCCCCTTAGCATAGTCTAAAGTAGTGTAATTTACTTAATTAACTCAAGTTTGCGTTAATTAAACTTGTTCCTAACGCAAGTTTATCGATCAACCTATTTTGCGCCCCCCCTTAAATTTTTTATCGTATCAACCTATTTTGCGCCCCCCCCCTAAAAAAAAAAATCCATGATCCGCCCCTGTTTAAACATGATATAAAGAATATTTTTTTTTTTCTTTTTGTTGAGAATTACAGTTTCTTGAAATAGAAAATTAATCGAAATTTTGCTAAACTCCATAGCCTTCGTTATTGTAATGGTTTTGTCTTTCCTTGGTTAATTTTCGCACGACCAGTTCATTCAACCAGATCTACTTTTGACGAAAATAATTAATGATAGTGTCTTTAAAAAACATACCTTTAACATTGCCAACATCTGTATTTTTTTTTTTTCTTTCATTTGTACTATGATTAAATTCGCTTTAGGCCACTTGTATTTGTAATTTTGATTGAAGATCAATACCTTGTGTTAGAATGTTTGAGCTCAAAGATAGCCTTAAATATTTTGTAAAATAAATTGCAAGTTCTAACTATAGTAGTAGTCAGTAGTGTCAATTGGGGGCATGGGGCATTTGCCCTCCTTCTAGATTTTGAAATAAATATTTTTGTGTTTTTTATTGAAAACTACCTTTTTTGTGCGAAACGGTACTTACGTGTTACAGCGACAACATTATTGTTCTTGATCTGAGTAAAACAGGTTGCCCTCTCTGTATCCGAAGATAATTAGCTTAGTCCCAGTGAGACAAACTATTTTGCAGTTATATTTTAATTAAATATTTAACATATAGAGTTGGTTAGGTATTTAATATAATGGGTTCTGGATGGCATGCTTTCCATAATTCTCTATTGTAGTTTCCATAATTTTGTTACTATCTTTTTCATACTATCTGTTATATCTTTATCATATTTTGGTATGTTTCATTAGGATTAATCCAACTTCACTTCTTAGGTGTGGTCGCTATAAACACAATAAGAACCGAAAAATGACAATATAACCTCCCCCCCCCCCAGATTTTGGAAAATATGTTCCCGTCTACATTTTTGTATATTCACGTAACTGGTGGTATTAGCAATTAAGACTGTATACAAATAATTTCTGCATTTTCAACAATTTTTTTTTGTTAACAACACAACCGCAGACAAATCATTTAAGTCGCGAGAACATATTAAAAAATGAAATCAACATGAAAGTTCGTTGTATAACTCAGCCTAAAGCTGGTCCAGATGACCATCCACTTGAAATGTTTGCCTGGTGTCCTATAGGGCCATTGGGTCTTCCAGGAAAAATAATGGTGGTGAAAGAGGATTCAAGGTCATATGATTCCAATGATATTATTTTACGGGAGTTTTGGAGGAGGGAAAAAATGTATTTTTCAATACCTAGGCGGGGGGAGACAACTAGATCTTGTTGTTTTTTTCAATGTTTTCCAATGAAAATACCAAAAAAAGCATTTTTCAATGCAAAACTCTCCCCAAAAAGGTAGCTTTTGAAGTCTAGGGAGAATCTAGGGACTGTAGGCTATCCCCCGCTCATTGATATTACTCTCTGATTCATTGCATAACTTCAAAAAACCGAATAAATATCCGTCTGTGATAGAATTAGCTTTTTTCAATTTTTTTACATGAATTTGACAGGCTATATAGAATGAGGCTGCAATGAAAAAAGGAAAAAAAAGAAATATGCGAGACCGATCGCCCTTTTCAAAGTCAACACTTTTAATCGAATTTAAAATGAGTTGCAACTTTTTATTGCAATTTTCAAGAGCTTGCTTGTCTCAAAAGGGCTGCAGAAAACCAATTGTCTATTGTCAGCAGTGTCAACAAATGTCTGTTTTAAGGTTGCGCCGCCATTAAAGTGAAAATGCGTCGAAAGCCCCATTTTTATAGTGAAAAGGCGCCAAATGAACGATTTCCCCCCCCCCCAAAAAAAAAAAAAAAATCCGCGAAATGCGCCAATTTGACAAATTCGATGCACAACCGCCTAAAAAAACACCCAACTGGCGCAAATGCGTCCCATCTGGCAACTCTGATTTTAATTTGCGTGATTTTCTGCATTCGTCAGTACCTTTTCCCCTTTGACTCTAGCTTTTTGCAACACGTCATTTATTGGTCATATAAACGTTTCTCCGAGCCTTCTTAACTCTATGTCTATGGTGTACAGAAATCAACTAAATTTGAGTTGGTCTCTTATACCAAAGAGATTAAATTTGTCGTGCTGAAGCACTTTAGTTCATTTATTAATCTTATTTTTTGTCCATTACAACTAGCTTTCTGCCGTATGCTATTTACTAAAAAATAAAACATTGCTTATACACTGCTTAAAATAATGTATATATGCCCCACATCAACGTCGTATTCAGGAAAGAGGCTAAAGGGTTTGAAAAACGGGGCACCCGCCCCCCCCCCCCCAAATGTTGGTCCGACTTGTAAAAGCGAAATAAAATTGCATTAAAACATCTTTTTTGTGCGTTTTTTTTAATTGTTTTGTACCCCTCCTCCTCAGAACAAAAATCCAGGACACTGTCCTGCCTCTCATCATCGAAACGATTATCATCGTAAAATTTATTTGGTTTATTTGGTTTTTTAGTTTTTTTTGGTTTATTTGGTTTATTGGTTCTTATTTGGTTTATTTATTTGGTTTATTTGGTTATTATAGTGACCACACCCAAGAAGTGAAGTTAGGTTAATCCTAATAAAATATACCAAAATTTGATGAAAACATAATACTTGATTAACAAAATTGTAGAAGCTACAACAGAGAATTATGGAAAGCAGGCCGCCGAGAACGCATTATATTAAATACCTAACCTAACCAACTCTAAATATTAAATATTTAATTAAACACACCTGCACAGTAGTTATCTCACTCAGGCTAAGGTAATTATCTCTGAATGCACACAGAGAAACTGGTTTTACAGAAGATCAAGACCAACATGTGCTCGCTATAATACGTAAGTACCATTTACTTTTTTTAGAAAATTAAAATGCATGTTTTCCAGGATTCCATTAGTACGAAATGGCTAAAATCAACTATTAGTTACTAATCGAGTGAACTCAAGCTTAAAGTTATTTGTTGTTGACAGTTGTCATTTTATTATTGACTGTCACTTGTTATTGTCCGTTGTCAGATTTGTCAGTAATTTTCAAGGAAGCTGAAGCAATCATCTGTCCTAGTAGTCGCTCCAATGACGTGAAGTACATTTTTTTTATTTTTTTTACTGTGAATGAAGAAATGAAACCTAAGAAAAGTAGGTGTTACCACGACCAATGAAGTCATGCTTGAAACAAACAAATTACCTCAAATGAGTGCGCCGTTCCAATCTTTTAAACCTCCCCCTTCCCATGAGGATAGGTTGTCATCACTGCTGGAATCTAATTAAAGGATTTAAGTTGGTGGAAGTTCTGTTTCTTTAATGTTTTATCATAAGAAAATTTAATTGAATGCTGCAAATACACTAATGTAAGAAAAGGCATTCCCAGAAGCTTCAGTACTACTCAAATGTTCCTAATCCATAAAAAAAAAAAGCTGTTCAAAATATATTTTATATTCATTAAAATGCGGGAACGCTCTAGCCTTTAGGGGTTTGAGTAGACAACTACACTATATAGCTTCTAGTTCTATTTTGTAATTGTACCCTCTGATTTATTTAACAACAAAACATTATAAATATTAAACAATAGCGAAAACTTGGTTCAGAAATGAGATCATCGGAAAAGGAAGTTTCCCTTTGCGTCACAGCAATAGCTTCAATTGCTATCGCATTATAATTATTAAAGAAGGCGGAGTCATGAAGAAAGGTGTGCGACTGATGTGTCCCAAAAATCTTTAACCAAGAATATACGAATTTTTGCTACTGTTTAAATATTTATACTGTGAACAACAAGCTCAGAAATGTATTCATGCAATCTCTGGTGGGAAGTGGAAGCCATCTGTGGAACATATGAACTGAATAAACGCGTTTCCTTAGGGCCCTCATTTTTCATTTTCTGACTGCATATAGATATATCTGTAATTAGTGACTTTGAAAATTCATTAGAATCAATTTCGGTGAAAATCTAAAATTATTTGCAAGATTTTTTTTCATTCCCGACTTCTATATTGCAATATTAGCTGCGGTTTTTGTAATCAATTGATCAACAAGTCCAGGAATCCTTCAGTACGAACAGATGTGGAAATTAGAAGCCATCGTGCGACATACTGTGTTTTACTTGTGGACTCTCATTGTGCAATTTTAGACTCACACTTCTAATTAGTGATTTTAAAAGAAATCAAATGCGAGCTTTGGTGAAAATCAGCAAATTTGTGTAATTTTCACTTACGGTGTTTCTGTTTAAGACTTAAATATTTTCAATGTCCACCTTGTAAGAAACACTCGTAGAAACCCTTTGCAATAACTATGATGAAAATTAGAAATGTTAGTTACATGCTGTAATTTACTTAAAAACGCTCAATTTGAAATTTCGCCTTCTATATTTTAGTTAGTGACTGTATGAAGTATGTATGTAAATAGTAGGTGCGCTTGCGCGTGTGTCTGGAGGGGTAGGTGTTGAAGGAGGTCAAGAGCTCTACTTTAGCCCTCCATTCAATCAAATCGGAAATACTTACATAACTCTGATTTCAATACATTGTAACATCTCCACCCTTTTATTAAAATGCGCCTTCGAAGTCTCTATTTTACATGGGATATTTGTATAATATGGAGATCTTATCCATACGGTACATGTCGCTCGATGCCGAGCGGGGCTACAGTGGAATGTTCTCCAATCGGCTTTTGGCATCAAAAAGGTGTTATATCTTAAATATTCGATGAAATGAGCCCTTCCCCGATTTTGTACGGTAATCTGTTCGAAACGACGAGGTCGTAAAAAAAAATGCATGGAAGGTATATCATTCTGTACTAATACAATACCACTATAGTGTTGAATATGTTATGGCTTAGAATGTGTATGCACTGCCATATTCAACTGTGAGTATATAATTGAATAAATGGCACATTGGATGTGTTTACTGTGTGGTAGCCAAACGTGAAGGCGTCTTCCATAACTAGTATGTCCTTGTCTCCAAAGGACTTTTTTATCCCATGCAACCAAGTAAAACTACCTTGAAAATTTCTGAGGATTAGTTGTGATTTTTATAAAAAGTAGAACTAAAGAGTACCTGGTTTCAGTTTCTGCATACCAATAACTCATGATAATAAAATATTTTTATGCTAAAAAGCTTTTTTTTTTTTTTGGCTCATTTTTTTAAAACCTTTCTCCACAACAAATCTTCTGCTGGTCTCTCCAAATAGGTTAAAACAGCTACATCAGCCCTCTCAAGATACCTTCATCGTAGCAACTAACAGTCAAATTTTTAAAAGCCTTCCGCTTTTTTTCTTTTCACATGAGCAGCCCTTGCAAAGACGTGTGACTGATTTATGTTTTACGATCAAGTTACCTCCATTAAAATTTTTATTGATTGTGCTCTGTGAAACTTAACCTCCTCTTCCAAAATTTATTTTGTAAAATTCAATGTTTAATTTTTGCACGTTGAATTGCCGTAGTTTTCGTTATTTTTAAAGCATTGCGTTTGCTCTCCTTACGATTCTACTCTTCCTTTTTTTGTTTGCCCTTTACTAAGGGTACCATAATCTTAGAATTCAGTGTTTTTTTTTGTTACAACGAAATTTTTTTTTTTTCTTGTAGTTTGTTTTTGAAGAATGGCCTACAATAAAAAGCTGGAGAAATAACAATGGTTGGCTGCTTTGGCTCTAGAAGTAGGCCTCCACAAATTAGTCCTCCAATCCATCTGCTGTTAAAGGTAAAAAAAGTTTCAATTACCTCAGTACCAAAGAGTGTGGGTAACTTATAAGGTGGGAACGACTAGTGTCGACAAAAAAAAAAACATACACGTTATCTAGCGTTTAGCGACACTTGGCATTTTTTTTCAGTGCAATAATGAAAATAATTAATTTAATTAATTTAATTCGTAAAATTAGGGTAGTGATAAGTGTCTGATCTCAGTTCCTGACAGAAAAAATATTAGGAAGTTGGAAAAATTCCAAGTTTCGCCAGACAGTAGATGGCGTTGATGGTTTTTTTTCGACGCTATCACCAGTTTCCAATCTTATTAGTTACCCGTAGGGCTTCCACTATCCCCGAATTTTCGGGGATTTCCCGAAAATCTATGTGTCTCCCCCCCGAAAAAAAAATTGGGTTCCCCGAAAATCACCCAACCACGGTGTCATCCCTAGTGACTTTCCCTAGCAAACATTATTTTACATACCATAATTTTTTACTACTCTCTTGTTCGTTAATTTTCGTCTCCTGTGTTGCTTTAAAAAAACAACACAGTATAGACGGTTTCTTCATATGTTCCTAAAAGTGTCATTTCCCTGCATTTAGATTAAAGGTAAACCATTTTGAATGCAGTATTCCAAATGCTATAAGATTCTTGCACGTTCATCATTCGTGGTCAGGACAATCTTGACAAAATTAGCCAAGAACTATATTTTAAGTTGTTTAATGGAACGCTCAGTTGGATTTTGGGTTTGGAATTGAACTTCTAAAGAAGGAGAATTGTTTTGGAAGCCGAATCATAAGTTTTAAATTTGGTTTCTTTTGCTATTTTAGATTTTGGACATGCTGTTTTAATGTTTAGTAATGATTGAACGCATAATATTTTGAAAGAATTGATCTTTTTCCAGGAATTCTTACCATTTAAATTTTTGTTTCATTCGGTGTGTAAAATTTAAGTTCTTTTTTCATTTTTATCTGAGAATTGTACTTGTCATACCACCATTTATCCTCAAACGTATTCACTCAGCAATCCCCTCACAATTATTATTTTGGTCCCTTCACCCGTGGAATATTTTTAGTGTGTGTAATATTTTAAACTGCAGTTTTAGGATCTTTTTAAGGTTTTGCAAAGCTGTTAGTTTGGCAAAAAAAAATTTGACGGAAAATATATTCTGCTCAAATTTGGGATAGCCAAGTAAATTTGTTTAAATATCTAGACCTATCCTTCCAACTTCTAATACTTGAACAATTAGTAACCCTGTATGAATGCTAATTCTGAGATAGAAACAAAAGATTTTAAAGAAATTGTGGTATAATTTATTTCTTCTTAAGAAAAATCCCTAAATACAATCTTCTTACCATAAAAAAATACACCACCCCTCCCCCTCCTAAGAGAAAAAAATTAGTTATAGACTATATACAAGGTCGGGGAATAGGGGATTTAAACGGAAGCGATCCCCAAAATATTATTCATAAGAAAATTTACATTACAGCTGAAAGTAAAATTTGGTTATTAGGCTCATATTGTTTTCTTGTCAACTTTTACTTTATTTTCGGACTTATTTATCACGAACTGTTGGTTAATAATGCCAAATTATGTTACTGTGAAGAAAAAGAATAAATGATTTTTATATGATTTTTAGCCTATAGCTATCATGTCCAGGCATTAGATGGGCTGATATAAAAATGAGACTGCAATAAGTATTATATTTGGAACATGGATGGTCACAGGGTTGGTGGGAGGGTTGGGGGTTAATCGGTGACAGTACTTATGACAGTGCTCAAACGGGTATTTTCAATAGAGAAATGGATCACAAAGCATGGTTTCTCATAGCGTTTACAATATTAAAACTATTTTTTGGGGGTTTAGGGGGGGGGGAGAAGGTACCTAGGTTAAGTTACGTATTTAATGTATGCTAACGCTTTACCTCCACCCCAGCCCCTTAATGTGTAAATATATAGCCCAAACTTGTTTCTAAACTATTATGTTTGCATCCTATTTTATTTTATTTTATTAGCATTAACCAAATTTCACTTCTTTCGTGTGTAAGTTTATAATGCATAAGTACCTCGGTGACTATATTGTAATTATGAGATAGCCAAAAGAAAGGAGAGTATAGTAGAAAGAAACAATGAAAAAATGTACATTCCGAAGAGGTATTTTCTGCAGGGTGGGGGTGTTTATTTTCGAGGGTATTTTTAGCGGGGGTACATTCCGTGGAGGGTATTTCCCACGGTGGTACTTTCCGCGGGGGAGCATTTTCTGCAGGGATATTTTTGTGAGGGGGGGGGGATTATTTTCCGTTTTTTTACGTGGGGGATTTCTGGGGGTAGGGGTAAAGACTTAGGGCCTTAGAATCAGCAAGAAAAACCAATAATGTATCAATTGTCGTAAAAATTCCCTTTTTAATTTAAGTTTAAATTTACTTGAACTTGTTGCTTGCTAATTTAATTCTTGTTTGTTTAAAGTTTTAATGTTGCCCCATACTTATAGGTTTAATTTTTTTCTATTTAATTACCTATGTAGAAACCTAAAATAATATTTGTTTTTGTTTTTAAATATTATTAATGAATTACTGAGATTAATGACTTAATGAAAATTGCTACTGGTATTTACAGTTCACATGTGTACACTATTTTTTTTTTTTAATTTTAAAACAATTTTGAAGTTCTTACCGCAATATCAGCAATAAGCGTTTTTTAGCTATGGGTTCCAATCCCCTGCTATGGCTCTAAGACCTACTCTGTAAAAGGCTTGATTTACTATGCGGATCCAAGCCCTACTTGAGCCTGAAAACGAAGCTAAAACTTCTTGGCTCCTAAATTTTCACAACGAAATTTCATTTTTTTTTTTTCCCGAAAAATCCCCGAATCTTGAAGACTTGTCCCCGAAAACTCCCGAATTTTTTTAAGACTTGTCCCCGAATTTTAAAATTCGAGAGTGGAAGCCCTGATGCCAGGTGTCTGACATTATTTAGCGCACCAAGGGAAACGAAAATGCGCCATCGGCGCATTTTAGCTATATATTTTTTGGGTGTAGTTCGAGATACATGGTAAATTAGATCTTGCAGGGATGAGTGCAAAAAAAAAAATAATCAGAGACAACGTTACCAGATAAGCGCAAATTGTGTGAATTTTGCTTTTCAGAATACTAGAACTCAAGATTGGTAGGATTCAGTCTTCATTGACAGATTTCGGCACCATATTCCAAAATCTGAAACAGTGAATCATTTTTTCGACTGATTACATGCGCTTTTGTGGTCGAAATTTTCTGTTCTCAGTCTCTGGCTTGAGAAGAAAGATATTTTCCTCAGTTCTCTGGTACGCCAGAGAATTAAATAAAAGCGGGAATTAAAGATTTTGATTATTGACTTTGTTTCTGCCCATTTTGGCTTAATAGAGCTCTTTACTTTTCTTTGAAAACTTATTATGTGGAATTTTTTTTAAATTAATACAAAAATATATGACACCGTCATTCATTAGGGGGGGGGGGGCTGGCTCCCCCTTCCCCCCTCCCATTATAGGCGCCCATGTACCAGCATACTACTGACGTCCTTTGCAAAAGCCAAACTAAAGCTCTTAACAAATGTTCTCAAACTTATGACCTATCTAAATCGTTTTTAAAGCCAGAAAATACCAGGATGCCAATTTTCTCGAAAAAATATGGAGCCGTTTTCGAGAAAAAATACATACATATATAAATAAATAAATATGTAATTATTGCTCGTTTACAAAGATAGTATATATATATATATATATATATATATATATATATATATATATATATATATATATATATATATATATATATATATATATATATATATATATATATATATATATATATATATATATATATATATATATATATATATATATATATATATATATATATATTATATATATATATATATATATATATATATATATATATATATATATATATATATATATATATATATATATATATATATATATTATATATGGTTGACGGTTCGGGTATACTGTTTGGTCCTAGGTAGTTGGATAGATGGGTAAGGTGAAAGCCTCGTTCAAGTGCACATTTGTCTCAATTGCTGGATTAGGGCGACAGTTTTTTTTTTTTTTTTTTTTTTTTTTTTTTTTTTTTTTTTTTTTTTTTTTTTTTTTTTTTTTTTTTTTTTTTGCCAAGTAATTACCTCTTAAACATTATATATATATATATATATATATATATATATATATATATATATATATATATATATATATATATATATATATATATATATATATATATATATATATATATATATAATATATATATATATATTATATATATATATATATATATATATATATATATATATATATATATATATATATATATATATATATATATATATATATATTATATATATATATATATATATATATATATATATATATATATATATATATGTATATATATATATATAATATATATATATATATATATATATATATATATATATATATATATATATATATATATATATTATATATATATATATATATATATATATATATATATATATATATAAAATACAAAAATACAAATGAATATGCATTGTCAGTTTAATATACATGTGCCCATATTTTTTCTTTAAAATCTTAATAATTTTTATTTTATTAAAGTTATTAAAGTGAAAACATTAAATTTTTTTCAGTAAAGTGCAAACTCTATTCTGGCCTTGAGTAGGCATAGGGTTGTGAGCCCTAATCATGATATTTTCTGCTGGTTTTGAGTTTGACTCGTTTATTTATTGTAATTTCTGTTCGTTTTGGGTTTCCGTTTTAGGTTTCATTTATTTATTGATGCTCATTTGTGGTAGTTTTACGCTTGGTAGATTATTTTTGTCCTATTTTTTTGCTCATTTTTGGTTCAATGGAGTTCTTTACTTTTCCTAGAAAAACTTATTTCTAGGAAAAAAAAGAAACGTTTTTTTTTTTTAGATAATTCTCAGTAATAAACGGAAATATATAGGGAGAAAAATATTTCTTTTGGATTTTTTTTTTTTAATCAAACAGTTCGTGGTAGCGAAATGTAAGTAAGGAGCGACCCGGCTCAATTGTAACCGAAACTCTAAAAACCGGAATTTTGACACCAATAGATGCATCAAAAGAATCAGATTTTAATTCTGATTTCAAATATATAAGTTTCATCAAGTTTAATCTTACCCATCAACAGTTACGCGCCTGAGAAAATTTGGCTGATTTTCGGAAAAAGGGGGGAAAGACCCCCTAAAAGTTATAGAAACCTTAATGAAAATCACACCATCATATTCAGCGTATCATAGAACCCTACTGTAGAGGTTTCAAGCTCCTATCTACAAATTATTTGAAAAGACTACGTTTTCTAAAGAGTTAAAGAGGCTGAGTCACAAGTTCGAACCTTAAAACGTACAGGGATTAGGAGGTACAGTTGGGGGGCTGCCGCCCCCTAAAACTCCCGCTTTTGCAGCCTCTAAATAAAAAAAACAAGTTTTTTAAACTGAAAGTAAGGAGCGACATTAAAACTTAAAAACGAACAGAAATTATTCCGTATGTGAAAGGGACTGTCCCCTCCTCAACGCCTCGCTCTTTACGCTAACGTTTGACTTTCTCACAACTCTATTTTTTTTAAACAATAAAAAACTTTAGCGTAAAGAGCGAGGCGTTGAGGAGGGGACAGCCCGTTTCATATGCGGAATAATTTCTGTTCGTTTTTTAAGTTTTAATGTCGCTCCTTACTTTCAGTTTAAAAAACTTGTTTTTTTTTTATTTAATTAAAGAAACAATAAGACCGATGCTTATCAAAATTTGTGAATGGTGGTACAATATTTTTCCATGAAAAATATAAAAAAGATCATTTTCAAAACTGTTGCTGGCTTCCCAGTAATTACACTGTATTACACACACTGTGTTTTTCAATTTTTTAAAAGGAAACCTGGAAAAATTGCGCAAAATTTCTTCTTCTGTGATTCTTCGGGGTCTTCGGGGCGTACATTGTCGGAGGAGGCGGGGTACACTGAATGTCATTTTACCGCTTGATGCCGCTTATATGTGCGAATAGCTTTGGAACCTTTCAAATATGCTGAACAAATGGCTATCTCAAAATTTTGATTGAACGATTTTTGAGAAAAAAGAGACATATGAGGGCGGCTGGATGTCCCAATTCTTTTGCTCACATAAAAAGGCACTAGAAATTTTTATTTCCGTTTAAATTAGCCCTTTTCCGATTTTTTAGGACTATTGGTTCGATACGATCATCCCTGGGGAAAAATAAACACAAATCCGTGATCTTTCTTCTGGCAAAAATTACATAATTTAACACTTTTTTTTGCAGATAAGAGCCCGAAACCTCTATAGAATAGGAAGTTATTCGTGCTTATTAGGCAGTTCAATTACAAACAAGAGAATTTGGAGAATTATTGGAGCATCGATTAGATGCTAGAAGTAAAAACTAAAACCATTAAACAAATCCCAGAGGAAATACCCCAACCCCTTACTCCCTACCGACTTCAGTCATCAAACTATAATTGACTGAACCTATCTATTTATATTACAAATCTTATCAGAGTCAACGCTATAGCGTTGCCTATAGTAAAGGCCATACCGCTCCAATGTTTGATCATAATTTCTTTTTTCCCTGAGGCACTTCATATGCAAGGGGTCGTCGTATAAACTTCAAAGGGGGCTCATTCGATAGGAAATCGAGAGTTCTAGTGCCCTTTTTAAGGGTCAAAAAGTGATTGGAAGGCAACTAACACCCTTTCCACGCCCACCATTTCCCAAGACACATCCAATAAAATTTTGTGATAGCCATTTTGTTCTACATAGTTGATTTCCAACTTGAAATTTTGTTTATGAGGAGGACACTCCCCCAACAGCCCTCAGGGCAGGGTTGTAAGTTATGCCCTGTGGGCATATAAGTAGGAACCTATGATGAGGTCCAATTGCTCACCCCTGCTGCCATCTACAATTTAGTCTAACGGTGGCGGGACATAATTTATGGTTTTTGTCACTGAGAATGAAAAAATAGGATTTTTCTCACTTTGATGTATTTTCATGGTTTCGTTCTGTTTGATGGATAAGATACAGAGGGGAATGCATATGGCTTCACTTAGGGGAAGAGATGTATTGATCTAGGACTCGAGGGGGAAGTGAATTTCCGAGAAATTGATTCGCATTATCGAGGGGAATTATCGATTCACGAAAGGTGAATTAATTTATTGTTTCTAAGGGGAATTATTGATTTACGAAAGGGGAATTAATTTGTTGTTTCTAAGGGAATTATTGATTCACGAAAGGAGAATTAGAAATGACATCAATTGTTATCTTGGATTTATGCAGGAGTCTAAAGAGATAGAAATTCTATTTTTAAATACGGCTTCACGAAACCGTTTTTGACACTGATCTTTAAGTCGGAGAGATAAATTGATATTCTAACAAAACCTTAATAGTGTAGCTAGGAACATATATGAGATGAAGAGATTAACGCGGGAAAGGGGTTTCCTAGGAATTTCAAGTGTAACAGCGCAGTGATGCCAAAACAAAAGGAACACGTAGAAATTACGTTTAGGGATTATTTGGGCGAAACCGTTTTGAGACATTTTAGGGAATTATTTAAACGAGACCGTTTGAGGCATTTTAGAAGATGATTTTAGAAGATGGTTTAGAAGATGATTTGAGGGTAAAACTCTGTGGTCGTTATAATACACAAGTTCCATTTGAACTGTGTTGTGAGGTCACCAACCCCAAAGGGCCCTCCTACCCCAACCCCAAAGGGCCCCCCAACCCCAATGCCCCCCCCGGGCCCCGAGCCCCAAAATGCCCCCACCGGGCCCCGAGCCCCCGAGCCCCCAAAATGCCCCCGGCCCCCAAAGGGCCCCAGGCGCCCAGTACCTCGCTGTTGCGGCTGGCGATCCGTATCCGCCCAATAAACTGTGGGGGGCAAAGCCCCCCCCGGGCCCCCAAAGACCCCCCCGGGCCCCCAAAGGACCCCCGCATCCACAAAGCCCCACCGAGCCCCTCTCTTCCTCCTTCACTTATTGAATTTTTTTAAGTTTTTTCCGACTGAATTTTTTTAGACTTAGAAATTATCCAACATTTTTCCGGGTTTTTTCTTTAACCCATTGGCATAGATTTTTAGCCTAGAGTCTTAGCTTAGAGTTTTTGTTAGAGTTTCTAGTTTACTTTTGTTTTAGTTAAGAGTTTAGAGTTTTACCTTAGAGTCTTAGCTTAGAGTTTTTAGTTAGAGTTGAAGTTTACTTTAGTTTTTAGTTAAGAGTTTAGAGTTTTAGCTTAGAGTCTTAGCTTAGAGTTTTTGTTAGAGTTCTAGTTTAGTTTAGTAATAGTTAAGAGTTTAGTTTTTAGCTTAGAGTCTTAGCTTAGAGTTTTTGTTAGAGTTCTAGTTTAGTTTAGTAATAATTAAGAGTTTAGTTTTTAGCTTAGAGTCTTAGCTTAGAGTTTAAGTTAGAGTTGATGTTTACTTTAGTTTTAGTTAAGAGTTTAGAGTTTTAGCTTAGAGTCTTAGCTTAGAGTTTTTGAGAGTTCTAGTTTAGTTTAGTTTTAGTTAAGAATTTAGAGTTTTAGCTTAGAGTCTTAGCTTAGAGTTTTTGTTAGAGTTCTAATTTAGTTTAGTAATAGTTAAGAGTTTAGTTTTTAGCTTAGAGTCTTAGCTTAGAGTTTTCGTTGAAGTTCTAGTTTAGTTTAGTTTTAGTTAAGAGTTTAGAGTTTTAGCTTAGAGTTTTAGTTAGAGTTGAATTTTAGTTTAGTAATAGTTTAGAGTTTTAGCTTAGAGTCTTAACTTAGAGTTTTAGTTAAAGTTGTAGTTTTAGTTAAGTTTTAGTTAAGAGTTTATAGTTTTAGCCTAGAGTTTTAGTTAAAGTTGAATTTTAGTTTAGTAAATAGTTAAGAGTTTAGAGTTTAGCTTAGAGTCTTAGCTTAGAGTTTTAGTTAAAGTTGCAGTTTTAGTTAAGTTTTAGTTAAGAGTTTAGAGTTTTAGCCTAGAGTCTTAGCTTAGAGTTTTTGTTGAAGTTCTAGTTTAGTTTAGTTTTAGTTAAGAGTTTTGAGTTTTTACCTTAGAGTCTTAGCTTAGAGTTTTTATTAGAGTTCTAGTTTACTTTAGTTTTAGTTAAGAGTTTAGAGTTTTACCTTAGAGTCTTAGCTTAGAGTTTTGTTGAAGTTCTAGTTTAGTTTAGTTTTAGTTAAGAGTTTAGAGTTTTTACCTTAGAGTCTTAGCTTAGAGTTTTTAGTTAGGGTTGAAGTTTAGTTTAGTTATAGTTAAGAGTTTAGAGTTTTACCTTAGAGTCTTAGCTTAGAGTTTTAGTTAGAGTTGAAGTTTACTTTAGTTTTAGTTAAGAGTTATGAGTTTTAGCTTAGAGTCTTAGCTTAGAGTTTTAGTTAGAGTTCAAGTTTAGTTTAGTTATAGTTAGAAATTTAGAGTTTAGCTTAGAGTCATAGCTTAGAGTTTTTGTTAGAGTTCAAGTTTAGTTTTAGTTAAGAGTTTAGAGTTTTTTTTTTACCTTAGAGTCTTAGCTTAGAGTTTTAGTTAGAGTTCAAGTTTTGAGTTTAGTTATAGTTAAGAGTTTAGAGTTTTAGCTTAGAGTCTTAGCTTAGAGTTTTTGTTGGACTTCTAGTTAAGTTTAGTTTTAGTTAAGAGTTTAGAGTTTTTTACCTTAGAGTCTTAGCTTAGGGTTTTAGTTAGAGTTCTAGTTTAGTTAAACTATTATCTCTTAACTACTATTAAACTAAAATTCAACTCTAACTAAAACTCTAGGCTAAAACTCTAAACTCTTAACTAAAACTTAACTAAAACTGCAACTTTAACTAAAACTCTAAGTTAAGACTCTAAGCTAAAACTCTAAACTCTTAACTATTACTAAACTAAAATTCAACTCTAACTAAAACTCTAAGCTAAAACTCTAAACTCTTAACTAAAACTAAACTAAACTAGAACTTCAACAAAAACTCTAAGCTAAGACTCTAAGCTAAAAACTATAACTCTTAACTATTACTAAACTAAATTAGAACTCTAACAAAAACTCTAAGCTAAGACTCTAAGCTAAAACTCTAAACTCTTAACTAAAACTAAACTAAACCAGAACTCTAACAAAAACTCTAAGCTAAGACTCCAAGCTAAAACTCTAAACTCTTAACTAAAACTAAAGTAAACTTCAACTCTAACTAAAACTCTAAGCTAAGACTCTAAGCTAAAACTCTAAACTCTTAACTAAAACTAAAGTAAACTTCAACTCTAACTATAACTCTAAGCTAAGAATCTAAGGTAAAACTCTAAACTCTTAACTAAAACTAAAGTAAACTAGAACTCTAACAAAACTTTAAGCTAAGACTCTAGGCTAAAACTCTATGCCAATGGGTTAAAGAAAAAACCGGAAAAATGTTGGATAATTTCTAAGTCTAAAAAATTCAGTCCGAAAAAACTTTAAAAAATTCAATAAGTGAGGGAGGAAGAGAGGGGCTCGGTGGGGCTTTAGGGATGCGGTTGTCCTTTGGGGGCCCGGGGGGGTCTTTGGGGGCTCGGGGGCCTTTGGGGGCCCGGGGGGCTTTGTGGGCGCCGGGGGCCCTTTGGGGGCCCGTTGGAATTTTGGGGCTCGGGAAACCCGGGGGGCATTGGGGTTTGGGGAAGGGGCCCTCTGGGGTTGGGGTAGGAGGGCCCTTTGGGGTTGGGGACCTCACAACACAGTTCAAATGGAACTTGTGTATTATAACGACCACAGAGTTTCACCCTCAAATCATCTTCTAAAATCATCTTCTAAAATGCCTCAAACGGTTTCGTTCAATAATTCCCTAAAATGTCTCAAAATGGTTTCGCCCAAATAATCCCTAAACGTAATTTCTACGTGTTCCTTCTTTGTTTTGGCATCACTGCGCTGTCACATTTGAAATTCCTAGGAAACCCTTTCCCGCGTTAATCTAATCATCTCATAAATGTTCCTAGCTACACTATTAAGGTTTCGTTAGAATATCAATTTATCTCTCCGACTTAAAGATCATTGAAGCCGTATTTAAAAATAGAATTTCTATCTCTTTAGACTCCCGCATAAATCCAAGATAACAAGTGATGTCATTTCTAATTCTGCTTTCGTGAATCAATAATTCCCTTAGAAAACAACAATTAATTCCCCTTTCGTAAATCAATAATTCCCCTTAGAAACAACAAATTAATTCCCCTTTCGTGAATCAATAATTCCCTTGATAATGCGAATCAATTTCTCGGAAATTCACTTCCCCCTCGAGTCCTAGATCAATATATCTCTTCCCCTAAGTGAAGCCATATGCATTCCCCTCTGTATCTTAACCATCAAACAGAACGAAACCATGAAAATACATCAAAGTGAGAAAAATCCTTTCTTTTTTTTCATTCTCAGTGACAAAAACCATTAATTATGTCCCGCCACCGTTAGACTAAATTGTAGATGGCAGCAGGGGTGAGCAATCGGACCTCATGATAGGTTCCTACTCATATAAGGGTTTTATAGAAAGCTTTGTCGTAGAAACTTCAAAAAGGATTCATTCGATTGGAAATTCAAAGGGCTAGTGCCCTTTTTAATAGTCGAAAGTGATTGGAGGGCAACTAACCCTCCTATCATGCCCACTTTTCCCCAAGCACATCTTATAAACTCGAGCTACAAATGAATAATCAGGTATTGAAATTTCTAGCAACAGCTATTGAAAGTTTACAAAAAAAGCTATCCGTTTAAAGAAAGAGCGAAAACAAACAACCAAACAAGAAAAGAAACACGAACAGAAAAAATACCGACAGTACTGTCGATTGACTTCCAAAGATTGTTCGGCACTTGTCTAGAATCCGATAAGCACGCAAGAAGTGAAGTTTCGATAATGCTAATGAAATAAAACAAAATAAGATGAAAATATAATAATTCAGAAACCAATTTGGGCTATATATTTGCACATTAGGTGGGGGGGGGGTAAAGCATAGCTTATATTAAATACGTAACCTAACCAAATCTAACCCAACCTAGTTACCTTTTAGTCCCCCCAAACCCCAAAAAACTAAAGTTTAAATATACTTCCCGAAGTGAGAAACCCTTTGTTTATACAGCGTCTCATATGAATTTCCGGGTAATGCCTATCTGGTCTTCGCAATACAATTCTCGCGTGCTAACCGGATTCTAGACAAGTACCGATCGTTCTTTTCCGCCAACCATATAGGGCCAAACGAAAATGGTCTAAGGGGACCCTATTGCACAAAAAATGGATTGGGGGCAAGGACCCCATATTATGTACAAAAGAATCATCTGTACGATTGGGTTGAAATTTTGTAGCAGAAAGTCCCTGGGTGAAGAGGACCGAAAAATTGGAAAAATGTGGGCTCACCTAGGAACGAGGCCCGAAAAAGGGCCAAAAACATTTGTTTCCGAACGGCGTGTAGCTTAAAACCGATAGTCCCTGGGCAAAGGGAACCGTAAAAAATAGTTTGGGTACGGACCCACCCAAAAAACGAGCCTAGAAAAAGAGCCAAACGACTTTTTCCCAATCGGGATGAAAATTTACACCCTTAAGTCTTTGGGCCAATGGGATCCTTATGTGTAATACAAAAAATGTGGTTCTCCAAAAATATGGTTTAAAAAGGTCTAAAAAATGTTTCTCCCGAATGGCTTGGCAATTATATCCGTAGCTTCCTGGGCCGAAGGCACCTTAATATAAAAAAAATGAGGGAACTAACACCCTAATATGGCACCACAAAGGCACCCTAATATAAAAATAGGGTGGGAGAACTACCCCCCACCCACTGAAAAAAATGGGGCAGAAAAAAGGGCGAAAATATTTTTGATTGGATTTTATGTCTATAAGAAATATTTTTTTACCTGAAAATAGGGTCCGAAAGAAATTTTTTCGGAGCGGCTCTAAACTTATATCGGTACTTATTAAGAATCCAGAAAACATGCGAGGAACCGAATCTAGAATCTAATTAAATCCTAATGAAAAACAGGTTTCCACTGCCTTGTGAGGTATTGCTCGCTCGGTAAAAAATGCTTAAACTTTAGTTTTTTGGGGGTTGAAGGGGCAAAAATAGGTACCTAGGTTAGGTTACTTATTTAATGGCTCCAGGCGTTTACACCCCCCCCCCCGTGAAAAATTAGGCTTTCCAAAATTGAGAATTTTATTTGAGTTTTATTTTTTTAATTTCCATTGGGGGAAGGAATTTTGGAACTTGTGTATTATGAGCCACTCACTGAAGTTTACGCTGTGTAAAATTCCAGAACACGCCGGTTTTTTCGTTAGTTTCTCTTCGTTACTTTACAAATAAATTTGGGCTATAGATTTGAACATTAGGGGGGGGGGAGTATAGCGGGTCTGTATGCAAAATGTGTTTGGTACAATTATTCTACATATTAGATAGATAGATAAATAAGTGTATATTAAAGCCAAATATACGGTCATGAACACAGTAAAATAATATTAATGAAAGGCACAAATAACATAAACTTTGATCAGAGATCATCATAAAACACTTAAATGAAAAAAAAAAACACTTAACACTTGGAAAAAAACACTTAATTGAAACATTACATTTACTTTTATACTGGATTTTTTTTCTGACTTCAAACTGTCCAAATACTTTACCCCTGGTAAATACCCCTCCTCCCCCCCCCAGTGGAAAAGTAGGCTTTCCAAATTTGAAAATATTATTTAAGTTTTTTTTCCGTAGGGGGAAGGAGTTTTGTAAGTATTTGGATAGTTTGAAGTCAGAAATTAATTTCTTTCCGGGTATATGGCCACTAAAAAATTACAGAAGAATAGCGAGGTATCTGGAAATTTTGTTAACTAAAAAAAAAAAAATAAAAAAAAAATTCCAGTGTAAAGCAAATGAATGTTTCATTTAAGTGTTTTTTTCCAAGTGTTAAGTGTTTTTTTTTTTTTTTTTTTTTTCAATGACCGTTTTTCCAAGTATTAAGTACTATTATTAGGTTAATATAGTGTTTCATTTAAGTCTTTTAGGATGATCGCTGATCAAAGTTTATGTTATTTGTGCCTTTCATTTATGTTATTTTACCGTGTTCATGGCCGTATATTATGCTTTAAAATACACTTATCTATCTATCTAATATGCAGAATAATTGTGCCAAACACATTTTGCATGCAGACCCGCTATAATTTACCCCTCCCCCTCCTAATATTCAAATATATAGCCCAAATTTATGTCTAAAGCAACGAAGAAACTACCGAAAAAGCCGGTGCGTTCTCGAATTTTACACAGTTTAAACTTGTGTGAGTGGCCCATAATACACAAGTACCAAAATTCCTTCCCCCAACGGAAATTAAAAAAATAAAACTGAAATAAAATTCTTAAATTTGGAAAGCCTTATCTTCCACGGGGGGGGGGGGTGTATTTTCCCGGGGGGGGGGGGGGGGTGTAAATCACCGGGAGGGTAAACGCCGGTCACCCTTTCTTTGCCCCTAAACCCCCAAAAACAACAGTTTAAATATTGTAAACGCAGTGATAAATCACTGTTTGCAATCCTCAGCATAGGAATTGTCCTTTGAAAGAAATCTGTTTGACTAGTTTCTTTAGCATGTCAAATGTACAATATCGCGGGTGTCTTACAGATAATACAACAGTGCCAAATTTTTAGCGACCAAAGTAATCCTTTGTATAAAGTATTGACTAGCATTGGCCTGGCATATATCGAAATCTTTTCATTTTCAACCTTTTATTATTTTTTTTCCTTTTTACTAATAATTTTTTACGCAATTAATGTTATCGTTGATCAGACGAACATCAAATGCTCTTGAACGTAAGATTTCATTTTGACTAAACTGTCATAGACGGAGCAATTGCTATTAAAAAAAAGGCAAAAGCGCAAAGCCCAAAAGAATAACACGGTTTGTTATAACTAGTTTATACAAGAAGTTACTCCAGCTATTTTCAACCGGAACACAAAAATAGTTTTCAGTAACAGTATACATATCAAAGAAAATAGGGATTTATGTTAATTCCAAACTGCATGTTGTTTCTGCTTTCATACTTCAAAAATATGCGTTTTAATAATTACAAGTCCTTTTTGCGTAGTGAATTTTCCAATATAATAAAATGAAATATATTTTATCTAACATTATGTTATTGTGAGATGAATATCTTAACTATTTTTTGTATCAATATTTGTCAAAAAATGATTTGAAGTTTGAAATTATTTTTATCTGAAAGAATTATAAATTTATTGCGAAACTCCTATTAACTGCCAGAATTCCCATATAAAATTGCGAACAATTTTTGAAAAGCTGACGAGCCTCGAAAGATGGTAACTCTGATTTTCAGGTTTCAGCTTGCAAAACCTTTACCTATTAAACAATAATTCATTCTATAAAGAAATATCAGTACTAGAAGGGCAGCGATGGTAGGCAGGGCTTCCACTATCCCCGAATTTTTGGTGATTTCCCCGACAAATCTATGTGTTTCCCCGAATAAAAATTGGTTCCACGAAAATCACCCAACCTGTGTTCACTAGGTGTCACCCCTAGTGATTTTCCCTAGCAAACATTATTTTACATACCATAATTTTTTACTACTCTCTTGTTCGTTAATTTTCGTCTCCTCTGTTGCTTTTCATAAAAAACCAGACCGATACAATTTTAAGTATAGAAGGTTCTTCATATGTTCACAAAAGTATCATTTCCCTGCATTTAGATTACAGGTAAACCATTTTGAATGCAGTATTCCAAATGCTATAAGATTCTTGCAAATTTATCACTCGTTGTCAAGACAATCTTGACAAAATTAGCCAAGAACTATATTTGAAGTTGTTTTAACGGAACGCTCAGTTGGATTTTGGGTTTGGAATTGACTTCTAAAAGAAGGAGAATTATTTTGGAAGCCGAATAATAAGTTTTAAATTTGGTTTTTCTTTTGCTATTTTTGATTTTGGATATACTGTATTAGAGTTTAGTAATGATTGAACGTATAATATATTGAAAGAATTGATCTTTTTCCAGGAATTCTTACCATTTAAATTTTTTTTCATTCGGTGTGTAAAATTTAAGTTCTTTTCTTTTTTATCTGAGAATTGTACTTGTCATACCACCATTTATCCTCAGACGTATTCACTCAGCACTCCCCTCACAATTATTAATTTGGTCCCTTCACCCGTGGAATATTTTCAGTGGGTGTAATATTTTAACTGCAGTTTTAGGATCTTTTTAAGGTTTTGCAAAGCTGTTAGTTTGGCAAAAAATTTGACGGAAAATACATTCTGCTCAAATTCGGGATAGCCAAGTAAATTTGTTTAAATATCTAGGCCTATCCTTACAACTTCTAATGCTCGAGCAATTAGTAACCCTGTATGAAGGCTAATTCTGAGATAGAAACAAAAGATTTTAAAGAAATTGTGGTATAATTTATTTCTTCTTAAGAAAAATCCCTAAATACAATCTTCTTACCATAAAAAAAATGCACCAACCCCTCCCCCTCCTAATGAGCTAGACTATGTACAAGGTCGGGGAATAGGGGATTTACGGAAGTGATTCCAAAAATATTATTCATAAGAAAATTTACATTACAGCTGAAAGTAAATATTTGCTTATTAGGCTCATGTTGTTTTCTTGCCAACTTTTACTTTATTTTTGGACTTGATTATCACGAACTGTTGGTTAATAATGCCAAATTATGTTAGTGTGAAGAAAGAGAATAAATGATTTTTATATGATTTGTAGCCTATAGCTATCATGTCCAGGCACTAGATGGACTGATATAAAAATGAGACTGCAATAAGTATTATATTTGGAACATGGATGGCCGCAGGGTTGATGGGAGGATTGTTGGTTAATCGGTGACAGTACTTATGCATTATATCTTACACACCGCTATATACTGTATCGGGAAACACTAAAGGAAACCAGTCAAACGGGTATTTTCAATAGAGAAATGGATCACAAAGCGTGGTTTCTCATAGCGTTTACAATATTAACACTATTGTTTTTGGTGGTTTTAGGGGGTGGGGTACCTAGGTTAAGTTACGTATTTAATGAATTCTATGCTTTATCCCTACGCCTTCCCCCTTAATTTGCGAATATAATGCCCAAACTTGTTTCTAAACTATTATATTTGCATCCTATTTTTATTTTATTTCATTAACAATAACCAAACTTCACTTCTTTCGTGTGTAAGTTATAATGCATAATTACCTCGGTGACTATATTGTAATTATGAGGTAGCCAAAAGAAAGGAGAGCATAGTAGAAAGAAAAAATGTATATTCTGAGGAGGTATTTTCCGCAGGGGGGGTGTTTATTTTTCGGGGGTATTTTTAGCGGGGGTACATTCCGTGGGGGGTATTTCCCACGGTGGTACTTTCCGCGGGTAGTATTTTCTGCAGTGGGTATTTTTGTGATGGAGGAGGATTATTTTCCGTTTTTTACGTGGGGGATTTCTGGGGGGGGGGGGGGGTTAAAGACTTAAAGACTTTAGGCCTTAGAATCAGCAAGAAAAACCAATAATGTGTCAATTGTCGTAAAAATTCCCTTTTTAATTTAAGATTAAATTTACTTGTTCTTGTTAATTGTTAATTTAGTTCTTGTTTGTTTAAAGTTTTAATGTTGCGCCACACTTATAGGTTTAATCTTGTCTATTTAATTTACCTATGTAGAAACCTAAAACTATATTTGTTTTTGTTTTTAAATATTATTAATGAATTACTGATATTAATGACTTAATGAAAAATTGTTACTGGTATTTACAGTTAACATGTGTACACTATTTTTTTTTATTTGAAAACAATTTTGAAGTTTTTACCGCAATATCAGCAATAAGCGTTTTCAGCTATGGGTTCCAATCCACTGCTATGGCTCTAAAACCTACTCTGTAAGAGGCTTGATTTACTGTGCGGATCCAAGCCCTACTTGAGCCTGAAAACGAAGCTAAAACTTCTTGGCTCCTAAATTTTCACAACGAAATTTCATTTTTTTTTTTCCCTCGAAAAATCCCCGAATCTTGAAGACTTTTTCCGAAAACTCCCCGAATTTTTAAGACTTGTCCCGAATTTTAATACTCGAGAGTGGAACCCCTAGTTACCCGTTCTCTTTGGTTCAGTACTTTGATAACAGAGACCACAGTGTATGATTCCTTTGTGAGCAAACAGATTGTAATTTTGGTATGGTACAAAGGGGACAGGAAAGTTATTTTTTGCCAATCTCAAGAGAGTTGTCCACTACAAAATTTTGAATTTTAAGGTCTGGAATAAAAATTAGTTTTGTTTGTGTAGTAGAATTTTTGGTACTTCCTTGTTAGCTAGTACACACTCGAGAATTTGTATCGCGAAGACAAGACAATAGCAAGTTTTCATGGTCTTTATACCAGACAATTAGCTTCGACTCGGTGGAAAACTACATTGTAGCAATATTTTAATTAAATATTTAGTTGGTATTTTGGTTAAGGTTACGTTAGGTTATGTTTTTAATATAATGCGTTCTGGGCGGCCCCCCTTCCATAATTCTTTGTTGTAGTTTCCATAATTTTGTTACTAAACTATTATAGTTTCATCATATTTTGGTATATTTCATTATGATTAACCTAACTTCGATTCTTGCGTATCTACTAGCTAACGAGGAAGTACCAACTTTTTTTCAATTTAGGTATAATTAAGTTAAGTTAATTTATTAACTTAAACTTAATTAAAGTTATTAAACTTAATTTTCAATTAAGTTAAGATCCATCTAAAACTTTCTCCAACGAAGTTTCGAATTATGAGAAGATTTCACTAACAAGTAGTCTATCAGTAACAGTTTTTGGTACTTATGCATTATACGATACCCACGAAAGAAGTCAAGTTTGGTTAATGGTAATGAAATAAGATAAAACAGGATGAATATATAATAGTTTAGAACAAATTTGGGCTATATATTTTGCACATTAGGGGGGGGGGGGGGGGTAAAGCATTGCATATATTAAATATGTAACCTAATTTACCTCCCCCCCTAAACCCCAAAAAAACAACAGTTTTAATATTGTAAACGCAATAACAAATCACGCATTGCGAACCATTTATCTAGCAAATACCTGTTTATTGGGTTTCCTGTCTGGTTTCCTTGTACAGTATATAGCGATGGGTACCGCATAATGCATAAGTACCCATTCTTCTGCTAGCTGATGGAAACGTAATATTGAGTAAAACTGGTGTTTGCAATTTTTTTAGAATTAAAATAAGTAATATTTCTTTATCTTCTCCCATGAAGTTCCTATTTCATGCGTCGTCCATAAAACGTATCTTATCCATCTTAGACATATCGACCACGAGTATTGCACAATTAGGCAATTAGCTAACAGTCACCCAACTAGGTGGCTTCAGTCAGCGCATTTTTTTCTTCTTCAAATTTGTCAGTGGAGTTGAAATAGATCAACTTTAAGACTAAATTTGACGTAAGAAAAAAGGGCAGAAGAAAAAAATTTCAGCCAGTGAAAATCGGTTGATTTATCGCCCAAACTTTTGCTGGGAAAGCTTATGCTGGGCAGGCAACTTGTCTGGGCAACTTAAGCTGGGCAGGGCAAAGTAAACAGACAAACAAAGTTTTAATTTGAAAATAGAAAAGATATCTGGAAAATAAAGGAAAGGGACAACGATAAAGAGAGAGAGAGAGAGAGAGGGAGGGGAGGGCGCAACACCGAAAAAATAGAGGAATTGAATTCCAATGGCTAAGAAGCTTAGTGGATGAAACTTCGCTAATGTTATTTTAAATCAGTATTTTGTAGCTATGTAGACAACTAAAATTTAAGCACAGCTTGAGACATAAAATAATACCAAACGCGGAAGGCACACTGCATTTTTTTTTTTTTTTTTGGGGGGGGGGGGGGTAAGTTTACAATGGATTTTTTTGTCCACACGGAAATGCTGCAGGTTTGAGCATGTTGTTATTCTAAAAGAAATTGAATTTGAAAGATTTACAGCCATAATTTTCGAAGCTAGTGAATGATTCGGACCTTGCAGAGTGATCAATTTATAGTCCCATCCCTGTTGTTTTCTGGTTTCTGGTCTTGAAATGTGCGATCTTTAATTGGCCCTGATCAATAATATTCCAGGTTATATATTATTTTATTTTAGCATTTTATGTAAATTAACCTGGGGTCGGTTATGTTTATAGTTTGTCCGGCGGTGTATCCTGGAATAAAAATGCCTTTTTGCAAAAAAAAAAAAAAAAAAAAAAAAAATAAGAGAGAAAAGATATGAATACCAAAAACGAGAATGTTATTTGTCAACGGTTGTTTCTGTTATCAGGTAAAATGTCAATGTGTCTGTGTCCTTATTTTATTATCGAGATATCCCCCCTCCTTCTAGAAAAAAATTCTACACCTTATCAGTCATGGAAATTAGAGCTGTGTCGTTGTTTTATTTGACATTTCTTAACTGTGAATTTAGGCTCTGTAATTTCAAGGTAAAACTCTAATTCCAAATAAGCATTAATATTACATTAAAAAAAAACTCACCGAAGTGCTTTTTCATATACATTTAAAACTTAATCCTGCTAACCCCCCCCCCCCCAAAAAAAAAACAACGGAAAAAACTTACTCTCAGTTACTTGATAAACAATTTCTTTTTTTACAAATTGTATAAAAAGTTTTTTTTTTACATAAGTTTGAAAAAAAAACTTTAATCATGCTGTTTGTATTTAAAAGTTCCATTTTATCATTAAAAAATAACCGAACTATCGCACTTTTATGAACCATTAATTTATTTTGGACCTCTAGTTAGTTTTTTTCTATCCCTTGCGTAATTTATGTGAGATTCAATCCATCTTGACCCTTTCATATCAAAGTGCTTCACTTGAACCCGAGGGACCACTCACTTTCAAAAATTATTTGCACCAAGGGGAGTGTACCAACCGTGTCCGAAGTGTGCCACATGTGGTGCAGAATTTGCCATTCATGGTGCAAAGAAGGGTGGTGGTGTGGAAATGTACCACGCATGGTGGACCAAGTTGAGCTCAGAGATATACAACAGGTGGTCTTGAGTGGGTGAACCCTCGCTTGAATCAAAATGCCAATGTTGTATATTCCATCGTGAGTTTGTATTTCATTCTTTTACGACACCATAACTTCACGTTATGACTCTGTGTTAATTAAGGGGAAAATTTTTCGCATGCTTAAGCAGTTGAGCATAAACCATAGTAAAAAAGTGGTTGTTTACGTGGAACCACATTCACCCTAATTAGTTGATGTAATGGTTGTAAAAAAGCCTAATAAGCAACTATTGTAGGTCTAAATTGTAAAGAAAGGCAGCGAGAAGTTAAATTATGTAGACATTTGACTGCGTGTATCAGGAAATTTTGTTAATAGTTTTAAATGCGTGTCTAAATATTTTTATTACAAATTATGAACCTGCAGTTCCTTTGAACTTATAAGATCGGTTCAACGCAGCTCTTTTAACTATATTAATAAAAAAAAACTTTCTGAAAAATAAGTGTTTCACAGAAAAGTAAAGGCCATTTTAAACTTAAGCTCAGCAGATACAAATACCTGTTAAAATTCAAACTCAAAACGACAGAAATTACTATTAAAGAATAAATGAAACCCAAAACGAACAGAAATTAAACAAACAATCATAGCAAAAAACATACAACAAATAATAATATAAATGAATAAAATAAGTCTTAAGACAAGTGAAACTTAAACTGAATATGCAAATCAAGCTTGAAACGAGCAAAAATCACTACAAACAAGAGTTTGGGTATCGCCTCCTTCTCTTCTCGCTGTAAAAGTCTAAAACCTACTGCGTCATTGGCGCTTAATTGAAAACGAATTTATATTACAAATATTTTCTTTTCCAGTTGTTACAGCATTGAAAATAAAAATAAAATTACAGTGAAATAAATTCTTGGACTGATGGATCTTTCAATAATTAATATCATTATACATTAAATATTCAATTTGATGTTGTTTATACTTTTCAAGACTGTTCAAGACGCATATAGTTTTCAGTAAAGGGGTGGGGGACTAGTTACCCTCCGATCACTTTTGACTCTTAAGAAGGGCACTAGAACTCTCGATTTCCAGTCGAATGAGCACCCTTTGAAGTTTATACGACGACCTCTTCTATACGAAGTGTCTCTGGATAAAAATGGACTGTGGGGGAGGCTAGCTGCCCTCCGATCACTTTTGACTCTTAAAAAGTGAATTACAACTTTCGATTTCCAATCAAATGAGCCCTCTATGAAGTTTATACGAGCATCCTTTCCATAACAACCACATATGCCCCCAGGGCACAACTTAAAACGCCTACCCCCGGGCCCTGGGGGTCTGTGTCGACACCGGAGTTTTTGATATCTGAACTTCGAACTATTTTCAACAAAATGTTTTAACAAAATCTCAATTTTTTCTGATGCATTTAGGGCGTGGAGGGGGAGGGATAGTTGCCCTCCGATCTCTTTTGACTCTTAAAAAGTGACCAAGAACTTTCAAATTTCCAATCAAATGAGCCCTCTCCAAAGTTTATACGAGCATCCCTTCCTTAAGAACTATATATGCCCCCAGAGCATTATTCATAACGCCTGCCTCCGGGCCCTGGGGGGCTGCGTTGACACAGAATTTTTTCTTATCTGACCTTTGAACTATTTTTAATGAAATGGCTATTTTAAAATTTTAGGGCTTGGGGAAAAAAGGGGTGTAGGGGGGGGCTAGTTGCCCTCGGATATCTTTTGACTCTTAAAAAGTGAACTAGAGCTTTCATTTCCAATAAAATGAGCCCTCTCTGAAGTTTTATACAAGCATCCCTTTCATAAGAACCATATACGCCCCCAGGACAACACTTGCAACGCCTACACCCGGGCCCTGGGGGGGGGGGGGTTGGCACCGTAGTTTTTATTATCTAATTTCTGAACAATTTTCAAAAAAAACTGGCTGTCTCAAAATTTGGAGCGGATGGGTTTGGGGAAAAAAGGGCGTGTGGAGGGGGGGGGGGGCTAGTTGCCCTTAACTCTCTTGGCTCTTAAAAAGTGAACTAGAACTTTCAAGTTCCAATCAAATGAGCTCTCTATGAAGTTTATACGAGCATTACTCATAACGCCTGCCTCCGGGCCCTGGGGGCTGCGTTGACACAGGAGTTTTTCTTCTTATCTGACCTTTGAACTATTTTTTAATGAGCTGGCTATTTTAAAATTTTATCGGATGGGCTCGGGGAAAAAAGGGTGTGGGGGGGGGGGCTATTTGCCGTCGGATATCTTTTGACTCTTAAAAAGTGAACTAGAACTTTCAATTCTCAATCAAATGAGCCCTCTCTGAAGTTTATACAAACATCCCTTTCATAAGAACCATATACGCCCCCCAGGACAACACTTACAACGCCTACCCCCCGGGCTCTGGGGGGGGGGTGTTTGACACCGGAGTTTTTGTTATCTAATTTTTGAACAGTTTTCAAAAAAACTGGCTATCTCAAAATTTGGAGCGGATGGTTTTGGGGAAAAAAGGGCATGTGGAGGGGGGGGGGTTAGTTGCCCTTAACTATCTTGGCTCTTAAAAAGTGAACTAGAACTTTCAAGTTCCAATCAAATGAGCCCTCTATGAAGTTTATACGAGCATTACTCATAACGCCTGCCTCCGGGCCCTGGGGGGCTGCGTTGACACAGGAGTTTTTCTTATCTGACCTTTGAACTATTTTTAATGAGCTGGCTATTTTAAAATTTTATCGGATGGCTCGGGGGAAAAAGGGTGTGGGGGGGGGGGCTAGTTGCCGTCGGATATCTTTTGACTCTTAAAAAGTGAACTAGAACTTTCAATTCTCAATCAAATGAGCCCTCTCTGAAGTTTATACAAACATCCCTTTCATAAGAACCATATACGCCCCCCAGGACAACACTTACAACGCCTACCCCCGGGCTCTGGGGGGGGGGGTGTTGACACCGGAGTTTTTTGTTATCTAATTTTTTGAACAATTTTCAAAAAACTGGCTATCTCAAAAATTTGGAGCGGATGGGTTTGGGGAAAAAGGGCGTGTGGAGGGGGGGGGGGGGGCTAGTTTGCCCTTAACTCTCTTGGCTCTTAAAAAGTGAACTAGAACTTTCAAGTTCCAATCAAATGAGCCCTCTATGAAGTTTATACGAGCATTACTCATAACGCCTGCCTCCGGGCCCTGGGGGGCTGCGTTTGACACAGGAGTTTTTCTTATCTGACCTTTGAACTATTTTTAATGAGCTGGCTATTTTAAAAATTTTATCGGATGGGCTCGGGGGAAAAAGGGTGTGGGGGGGGGGGCTAGTTGCCGTCGGATATCTTTCGACTCTTAAAAAGTGAACTAGAACTTTCAATTCTCAATCAAATGAGCCCTCTCTGAAGTTTATACAAACATACCTTTCATAAGAACCATATACGCCCCCCAGGACAACACTTACAACGCCTACCCCCCCCCGGGCTCTGGGGGGGGGGGGTGTTGACACCGGGTTTTTGTTATCTAATTTTTGAACAATTTTCAAAAAACTGGCTATCTCAAAATTTGGAGCGGATGGGTTTGGGGAAAAAAAGGGCATGTGGAGGGGGGGAGCTAGTTGCCCTTGACTCTCTTGAATCTTAACAAGTGAACTACAACTTTCAAGTTCCAATACAATGAGCCCTCTATGAAGTTTATACGAGCACCCCTTTCATAAGAACCATACATGCCTTTAGGGCATAACTTAGAACGCCTTCCCTGGGGCCCTGGGGGGGTTGTATTGACACCGGAGTCTTTCTTATCTGACCTTTGAACTATTTTTAACAAAATTTCTATCTCAAAATTTCATCATCAAATGGGTTTGGAAAAAGAAGGTGGGGGGGGGGGCTAGTCGCCCTCGGATCTCTTTGATTATTAAAAAGCGAGCTAGAACTTTCAATTTCCAATCAAATGAGCCCTCTCTGAAGTGTATATGAGCATCCCTTTCATAAGAACCATATCTGCCCCAGGGCATAACTTACAACGCCTGTCCCCGGGTCCTGGGGGGTTATGTTGACACCTTAGTTTTTTGTTATCTGACTTTTGAACAATTTTTAACTTAATGGCTATCTTAAAGTTTTATCGGATGCATTTGGGGAAAAGGGGCGTGAGGGGGGGGGGGGGGGGCTAGTTGCCCTCCAATCTCTTTTGACTCTCAAAAACTGAACTAGAACTTTCAATTTCCAATCAGAATGAGACCTCTCTGAAGTTTTTACGAGCATCTCTTCCGTAAGAACCATATATCCCCCCAGGGCATAACTTACAACGCCTGCCCTCGGGCCCTGGGGGGCTGTGTCAACCCCAGAATTTTCGTTATATGGTCTTAGAACTATTTTTAAAACAATGGCTGTCTCAAAGTTCTTATTGGATGGGTTTGAAGAAAAAAGGGCGTGGAGGGGGGGGGGGGGGGGGGGTGGCTAGGTGCCCTCCAATCCCTTGACATTTAAAAAGTGAACGAGAACTGTCAATTTCCAATCAAATGAGCCCTCTTTGAAGTTTATACGAGCATCACTTCCATAAGAACCATATATGCCCCCAGGGCATAACTTACAACGCCTGCCCCTGGGCCCTGGGGGGTTTGTGTCGACACCGGAGTTTTGTTATATGATCTTTGAACTATTTTTAACAAATTAGATATCTAAATTTTTATCGGCTGCATTTAGGAAAAGAGGTTGGGGGGGGGGGGCTGGTTAACCTCCGATATCTTTTGACGCTTAAAAAGTTAACTAGAACTTTCAGCTTCCAATCAAATGAGCCCTCTCTGAAGTTTATACGAGCATTCCTTCCATAAGAAGCATATATGCCCTGAGGGCATAGCTTATAACTCTTGCCCTGAAGACTGTGGGGGGATTGTCCTGGTCAAAGATATAATTTCCAGAACTTTCAAGTACGTTGAACAAAATGGCTATCTCAAAATTTTTATTGGATGTGTTTGGGGAAATGGTGGGCGTAGAAGGGGTGTTAGTTGCCTTCCAATCACTTTCGACCATTAAAAAGAGCACTAGCCATTTAAATTTCCAATCGAATGAGCCCTTTTTGAAGTTTCTACGACAACGCTTTCTGTAAAAATCTTATATGCCCCCAGGGCATAATTTACAACCCTTGCCCTGAGTGCTCTGGGGGGGGGGGGGGGGTTGTCATCCTCAAAGACCTAATTTCCAGAATTTTCAACTACGTTGAACAAAAATGGCTATCTCAAAATTTTGATTGGATGTATTTCGGGAAAAGGTGAGCGTGAGAGGGGGTTTAGTTTCCCTGCAATCACTTTCGACTATTAAAAAGGGCACTAGCCCTTTGAATTTTCAATCGAATGAGTCCTTTTTGAAGTTTCCACCACAAAGCTTTCTATAAAAACCTTATATGTCCCTAGGGCATAACTTAAAAACCGTGCCCTGAGGGCTGGGGGGAGTGTCCTCTTCAAAAACATAATTTCTATTTGTAAATCAACTCCTTAGAACAAAATGCTATCTCAAAATTTTGATTGGATGTGTTTGGGGAAATGGTGGGCGTGGAAGGGGTGTTAGTTGCCTTCCAATCACTTTCTACCCTGAAAAAGGGAACTAGAACTCGATTTCCAATCGAATGAGCCCCTTTGAAATTTATACTACGACCCCTTCCATATGAAGTGCCTCTGGGAAAAAATAAATAAATAATAAAACATTGGAGCTGTATAGCCTTTACTATAGGCAACGCTATAGCGTTGCCTCTGATATTCGTTCAAAATGACCGTATCTATTGGTGGGAGATCAGCCAGACTAGTAGCAAGGAGAGGGCTTCCGTCCGGTTAGGCCAAAGGATTCTCCTAAATATTAAACTTTTAAAGATCTTTATCATTATTTTCTACACTTACATTTAATTTACCTATTTTTTCGTCTTCGACCTCCCCCCTCAGTTATTCCGAAAAATGTGTTTCTTCTTTCCATCTGGAAAAGAAAATTCTCTGTACGCACGAGGTCACCAAATTAGCATTGATGGTAGAATCTTTTGGGCGTTGATATCTTATATGCTAGTCATATCATAGACAAATTCCACCCTCCCACCCCTCAATTCCAGCCACAACTGCTTTCGACCAATTTAAAATTTGAGAGGCATGTTGTTATGTAAGGTATAATCATATACTAAAAACGAAGAAGTCTTACCTTTAGATTTGATTAGACTTAAACAAAACATTTACAACCCCCTCCCTACCATTCAGAAGATAAGATCTACTCAAGAATTTCTTGATATATTTTTATGTTTATAAAACCCGCATTTTATTTTATTTTTTCAAATTTACTCTCCCCTCTCTAATAAAAAAAAGAAACAAAACGTCTTACGCGCATGCCTGGTTCCTGTTATAATAACAATAACCTATACGGAAAAACTTTATAAAGGGCAGATTAAACAAAAAAATATATATACGCATTAATACTGGGTAAGTTACACTGGATTCAAGATCACTCCCCTCGTCCTGCTACTATAAAATAGGGATATCTAGCTCCTATTATCCTGGGAAGTCGCCTATCTCCCCCATCAACAAATAGGGAACCTCTTAAATAAGAAAACTCCCCGCGCCAGAGGAAAAAAAATTATCCAAGTCATGAGCGTTATCCTCACATCTCAGGCTTCTGTAGAATCAGTATCATTTATTCCCTAAAATAAGAATCATAGGTGACCGTGGCCCAAACTAACTGGGATTGTTTTCTACAAACAAAATAAGGAACAATTACTGATTAAGAACACAGACAAAAAAAAAAGGCACAAAAAAAAAATCAAATGACGGTTTGTTCTACATTTGATCGGCACGAATGATTCTTGTGATGGGCGTTGGCACTGACTGGTAGAGGTGGAGGGAATAGTGACCTATCTTTTTCGGAGGAAAGAATGGACTCTCCGAACCTGCACATCCATTGGAAAAACTAATCGCGTAGGGTTGAGACTTGTAAGGTGAACCTTGGGTAGGCTAACTTCCTAGGGTAGGCTTGGCTTCCAGACCTTCCCTGACTCTAACAGGACTTCTATACCAACAATTGGCTGACTCTTAGGCACTACCCCTACTTGATATAAAACACTTTTCTAAAATTCTCTTTTACAAACCTATACAAAGTAAGACTCGACGATCTAAACACAGCTGACTATCATAGTTCTCCATAGTTGCACTTCTTGGTCTTCAAGTGTTGCCTTGTACTGAATTCCTTCAAGTGATTATGGTCATTTTCCCGTTGTCCCGTAGACTATAAAGTTTATGGTACTGTTTTATTAGCAGCAACCCGCGTGAGATTGAAGTTTGGTTAATATGCTAATGAAATAAAACAAAAATGTGATGAAAATAATAGTTTAGAAACAAATTTCTGCTATATATTTGCACATTAAGAGGGTGGGGGTAAAGCATAGCACATATTAAATACGTAACCTAATCTAACTGAAGTTTGGTTAATATGCTAATGAAATAAAACAAAACGTGATGAAAATATAATAGTTTAGAAACAAATTTCTGCTATATATTTGCACATTAAGAGGGTGGGGGTAAAGCATAGCACATATTAAATACGTAACCTAATCTAACTTAGGTACCTTTTTTTTCCCTAATCCCTAATGTTTAAATATTGTTAAAGCCACTGTTTGCCATCTCGGAATAGAATTTCTCTGTTGAAAGAACTAGTTTGATTAGTTTCTTTAGTATCTTCCCTATACAATATATCGCGTGGGTTGCAGCTAATAGAACAGTACCAAGTTTATTCTCGTCATTAATGTTAAAGCTTATTTGTTTCTCAGTTGCTATTCTGGCTGAAATTCCCATATTTCTGAGCTATACTGTAGAATATGTATAACTTTGGTGGTGAATAGGTTGCGACCTGGGAGCTAAAATGCGCCCTACTGCTCGAAAACTCATCCCGAAAAAAAAAACGTGATTAAATATTTTGAACGCTTCTTTTTGAACACTCCATAGTCAAATGATTTAAATTCAATCAGCTTTTTTTTTTCTTTTGGCTGTTAATGACAGTGAAAACAAATAAACATGATAGGACAGTTTTGGTAGCTGAAAAAATTGTGCTAAATGGCTAAATAAATCACAGAAAATTTTGTTATATTTGAGGAATAAGATAATTTTGGTCTCAGGTTGCGATTTGTTTCTTTAGGTTATTTTCGCTCAATTCTGAGCTCTAGTTTCTTGTTGAGTATTCTTGCTTATTTGATTTTGACTTTCTATGCCCCAGGAATCAGGCAACTTTTATTTTTTTTTTTTTTATGTATTATGACAAAGGATGAGTCCTAAGTATTCGCCCTTTTTAACCACTTACAGCATATTTCCATGTAATAAAAATTGTGGTAAGGATTCTAAGGGATTTTTGCTAAAATTCATGACACTGGATTACGTGACATTGGTTTCAAGTTCTTTCTCTTACAAATAATTTTTAAAAAAGACTCATAAGTCTTTGTAAGTTATTACTTTTCTTGTAACCAGTAATGTATTGTCATCTATATATATATATTATATATATATATATATATATATATATATATATAAATAGTAACATTGAATTTTTTTTATATATATATACTGAAAGTAAGGATTTTTTTTTTAAACTGAAAGTCCGTATATGATAGGGGCTGTCCCCTCCTCAACGCCTCGCTCTTTACGCTAAGTTTTTTATTGTTTACAAAAATAGAGTTGTGAGAAAGTCAAACTTTAGCGTAAAGAGTGAGGCGTTGAGGAGGGGACGGCCCCTTTTATATACGGAATAATTTCTGTTCGTTTTAAGTTTTGACGTCGCTTCTTACTTTCAGTTAAAAAACTTTTTTTTTGTTTAATTTTCGAACCTTTTTGAATTAATACAGGTTTTGATTTTGGCTCACCGTACATGAATAATTAAAACAACATTTGAATATTAATGTTACTTTTATTTGGTGATTTGGCTTTCTCGGAAGTTGTTTAGTTTTATTTACGAACGTTTTTATTAGTAATAAATATACGTAACTTACGAATTAACTTACGTAACGAACTTCTATATTCATATATTTTTAATACGTATATTAGTGGGTTCGCCCCCTAGTCAATATCTCGCTCTTTACGCTAAAGTTCGAATTTTGTTCCAATTCTTTAAAAATGACCCCTTAATCACAAAGGTCGTTAATTAGAATAAATAGCTCTTATAAAAGTACTAAAGAATCTTTGGCTTAAAGAGCGAGGTATTGCTTAGGGGGCGAACCCAATCATATACGTAATATTTTGTGTTCGTTTTAAGTTTTGATGTTGCTCCTTACTTTCAGTTGAAAAACTTTTTTTTATATAATTTCTGATCTTTTTTTAAATAATGCTGGGAAATCTTGCGCCCCCTTCATAGCAGTTTCCCTTCCCCCATGAAAACTTCCTCCATGGAAAGACCCTCCACATAACCCCCGACCTCCCACCCCCCACTACCAGAAAAAAACCCTGAAAAAACGTCTGTATACTTCCCAATAACCAATACTATGTGTTAACATTGGGTAAAGTTCATAACTTTCAGCCCTCCCCCCGAGGACTTTGGGGGATTAAGTCATCCTAAAAGACATAGTTATCATATTTACGACCATGCTGAACAAAATGGCTATCTCAAAATTTTGATCGGGTGACTTTTGGAAAAAATGAGCGTGAGAGGGGGCCTATTTGCCCTCCATTTTTTTGGTCACTTAAAAAGGACACTAGAACTTTCAATTTCCGTTCCAATGAGCCCTCCCACATTATTCTAGGACCACTGGGTCGATACGATCGCCCCTGGGGAAAAAAAAAACAGGAAAAAAAACAAATAACACACGCATCCGTGATCTTTCTCCTGGCAAAAAATACAAAATTCAACATTTTTGGAGATAGGAGCTTGAAACCTCTAGAGTAGGGTTTTCTGATACGCTGAATCTAATGGTGTGATTTTCATTAAGGTTCTATAACTTTTAGGTGGTCTTACCTCTTTTTGAAAATCAGCCAATTTTCTGAGGCGCGTAACTTTTGATGGGTAAGATGGGTTATATTTAAATCCGCATTAAAATTTGATTCTTTTGATGTATCTATTGGTATCAAAATTCAGTTTTTTAGAATTTCGGTTACTATTGAGCCGGGTCGCTCCTTACTTACAGTTCGTTACCACGAACTGTTTGATATATATATTTTTTTCAATATATATATATATATATATATATGTATTATTATATATATATATATTTGATATATATATATATATATATATATATATATATATATATATATATATATAATATATATATATATGTATATATATATATAACTATATATATATATATATACTCTATATATATATATATATATATATAATAGTATATATATATATATATATATAGATATATATATATATATATATATATATATATATATATATGTATATATATATATATATATATATATATATATATATATATATATATATATATATATATATATATATATATATATATATATATATATATATATATCGGTACTTACGTACTATCTGTAACACACGCGCCATATTATATACGGAAGATGCTTAAGAAATTAGTCAAACGAGTTTCTTTCAATAGACAATTGGATTGCAAACCGTGGTTTGTCATTGCGTTTACAATAGTTAAACTATTGTTTTTCGGGGTTTAGGGGAAAAAAAGGTACCTAGGTTAGGTTACGTATTTAATATATGCTATGCTTTACCCCCACCCCTCACCCCAAAGTACAAATATATAGCCGAAATTTTTTTCTAAACTATTATATTTTATCCTGTTTTGTTTTATTTCATTAGCATTAACCAAACTTCACTTTTCGCGTGTGTTACAGATAGTACATAAGTACCCTTTTTTCTTTTGGTTTTCTTGATAATGATCGATAACCTACATCGAAATAGGAAAATTAGAACAATCTATATGCACTGTTTATTGTATATTGTATGCACTGTATATTTTATTCACTGTATGTGTATATGAATAATGTACTAACAATGTATATTTCCCAATAGAAGAGTCGGTGGTCATCTTTGGCGGAAATTCATTACATATCATGAGTAAACATAGCAAGCAATTTTGGCGAAAGGCTTATTTCCTTACCATGCACCCTTTGCCCTGAAAATCCATAGGGATATTCCCTTGCTAATTACTTTCAGAGAATACTGATTAAATGAGTACATGAATAACAAATATTTATGCAAAAGAGATTCGTAGGCGGGCCTATATTTAACAATACATTAAATATCAAAGGACGATCTACGTTATCAAATGCTGATTTGAAGTCATATATACCTTTCCTTTTCCCATATATATTTTTCTACTGCCGCATTTATAATAAAAAAAAACTGCCAATTGTTGAATATTTTGATCTGAACTGTTTTCTTTTTGCAAAACCCTAGTTGCTTCCGTCCGTGATCCCAGCCTTTTTATCTACAATTTGTCCAGCCTTTTTACTATGTTCACAGCTAGCAACACGGTTAGACAACTCAAGTGTTCAACCATGTTAGCCAAATATTACGAAACAGGGGAAATAACTTAGGTAATTCAACAGTTGCGTAATGTCGTCAAAATCCTGGGGGGGGGGGCAAAGTTTGAGCCAATTTTCCCAAATTAAGTGAAAATTAGCCATATATTACCATGAATGCAAAGGTAGCCTATCAAACAGTTCGTGGTAACGAACTGTAAGTAAGGAGCGACCCGGCTCAATAGTAACCAAAACTCTAAAAAAACGGAATTTTGATACCAATAGATACATCAAAAGAATAAAATTTTTATTTTCATTTCAAATATATAAGTTTCATCAAGTTTAGTCTCACCCATCAAAAGTTACGCGCCTGGAGAAAATTTGCCTTATTTTCTAAAAAAGAGGGAAAAACACCCCCTAAAAGTCATAGAACTTTAATGAAAATTGCACCATCAGATTCAGCGTATCACAGAACCCTACTATAGAAGTTTCAAGCTCCTATCTGTAAAAATGTGGAATTTTGTATTTTTTGCCAGAAGAAGATCACTGATGTGTGTTTATTTGTTTGTTTTGTTTTTTTTTTTGTTTTTTTTTCCCTAGGGATGATCGTATCGAAACAGTGGTCCTAGAATATCGCAGGAGGACTCATTAGAACAGAAAATTAAAAGTTCTAGTACCCTTTTTAAGTGACCAAAAAAAAATGAAGGGTAACTAGGCCCCCTCCAACGCTCATTTTTCCCCAAAGTCACCCGATCAAAATTTGAGAGATAGCAATTTTGTTCAGCATGGTCAAAACATACAATAACTGTTTCTTTGAGAATGACTTGATCCCCCACAGTCCCCGGTGTGAACGTCTGCAAGTTATGAACTTGGCCCAATGTTTACATAAAGTATTGGTTATTGGAGTATACAGAAGTTTTAAGGGGGGATTTTGTCTGGTAGTTGGGGGTGGGTGCGTTGGGCGTTATGTGGGAGGATCTTTCCATGGAGGAATTTTTCATTGGAGAAGGGACATCACTATGAAGGGGGCGTCGGCTTTCCGAGCAATATATAAAAAAGCGATCAGAAGTTAAATAATAGTAAAAAAAAAAAAATTCAACTGAAAGTAAGGAGCGACAGTTTAAAACGAACAGAAACTATTACGTACATGATTGGGTTCGCCCCCTAGTCATTACCTCGCTCTTTACGTTAAAGTTTTTCTTTTGTACATTCATCAGAGCTATTTATTCTAATTAACGGCCTTTGTGATTAAGGGGGTCATTGTTAAAGAATTGGAACAAAATTTGAACTCTATCATAAAGAGCGAGGTATTGACTAGGAGGCGAACCCCCTAATATGCGTAATAAAAAAATACAAATATAGAAGTTCTTTACGTAAATTAATTCGTAAGTTACGTCAGAACAAAATTTCGAGAAAGCCATTTAGCCAAAAAAAGTAAAATTAATATGCAAATTTCGTTTTAATTATTCATGTACGGTGAGCCAAAATCAAAGCTGCATTACTTCAAAAAACGTTTAGAAATTAGATAAAAAAAAACAAGTTTTTTTTTAACTAAAAGTAAGGAGCGACATTAAAAAAACTTAAAACGAACAGAAAATATTCCGTATATGAAAGGGGCTGTCACCCCTCCCCCCTCAACGCCTCGCGTTTTACGCTAAAGTTTGACTCTGTCTCCCAACTTTATTTTTAAAACGATAAAAAACTTTAGCGTAAAGAGCATGGCGTTGAGGAGGGGATAGCCCCTTTCATATACGGAATAATTTCTGTTCGTTTTTAAGTTTTAATGTCACTCCTTACTTTCAGTTAAAAAAAAACTTGTTTTTTTTTTTTATTTAATACTAGAGAAGACTGACCTGCTTCCAGAATGCTTGAATTATGCAGGCTTATTCTAGTTTTGACAAGATTTTTTGCAGAAACTAAATTTCAGTTGGGGGGGGCGAACAGAAAACTGGGGTGTAAATTTAGGTCTGGAGGGGGTAGTTGCTCCCCCAGTCCCATAGCAAATTATGCAAGGGCGCCGGCAGAAAATTTTCCGGGGGGGGGCCAAATGCCAAAATATCAGTGGTGGTTGGGTGACAGGGAATGTATTTCAGGAATTTTTTTTACGTCGGAATAAGTTTATTTTAAATACTTCTCGGAAAAAACTCTCAAATAAAAAGAACAATTAAATTGCATGCAAAATGATATAAAATACAGTAAATTTTAAACCGCAAGGATTCCTGCCAAAGGGATCAATTTGTTTAATCAATAATATATTTAATTATTATGCATTTAATCTTAAAAGAAAATCAAACTCAAACCAAAATTACAGAAAGATTGCATCCGTAGATTATAACACATGTATACTTGTCTTTAATTTCCTACACCTTAGAATAGTTTACAGAAGGAGTAGAGATACTCAAAAAAATCATCGTGCCTGCACAGATACCACCTTTGGATTTTATAACAGTCATGTAAAATGTACCTGTTTCACAACAGGACAATTCTCCCCCTCGAGCTTAAATCCATTATATATTCAGACATTAAAAAAAGAAAGAATACCGAAAGAAAAACAAATTATTTTATATTTCAATGATCTCTGCATGGATTTTGATGGGCAATAAAGCAGTTCGCAGTAATGATTTATAAGTACGGAGCGACCCGGCTCAATAGTAACCGAAAACTCGAAAAAAACTGAATTTTTATGCCAATTTATATATCAAAAGAATTGACTTATTATGCTGATTCCAAATATATAAGTTTCATTAAGTTTAGTTTTACCCATCAAAAGCTACGACCCTGAGAAAATTAGCCTGATTTTCTAAAAAAAGGGGGAAAGACCCCCTCGAAGTCGTAGAATTTTAATGAAAACCACACCATCAGATTCAGCGTATCAAAAACCCTACTGTAGAGGTTTGAAGCTCATATCTGCAAAAATGTGGAATTTTTTAATTTTTGCCAGAAGAAAGATCACAGATGCGTGTTTATTTGTTTGTTTTTTCCCTAGGGGTGATCGTTTCGAAACAGTGGGACTAGACCTTCGAGAGAGGGTTCATTCTAATTAAAATGAAAAGTTCTAGTGCCCTTTTGGAGGGCAACTAGGCCCCCCTCCCACGCCACCTTTTCCCAAAATCGTCCAAATCAAAATTTTGAGATGTCTTTTTTCTTCAGTATACTTTAAAGCCCAATAACTATGTCTCTAGAGATAAAATGACCCCCTACAGCCCCTGAGGAAAGGTTTTAAGTTATAAAATTAACATAATGTTTCATTTGTTATTGGGAATATGCATACATTTTTCGGGTGGGGAGGGGAGGAAGAATTTTCTGCTGGGTTGATTTTACACTGGGAAAATTTTACATGGGGAGGGAAGTTTCCAGGGGGTGAACTTTTCAGGAGAAATTTTACGCTTGGTGAATTTGCCAGAATTCCTGTACGAAAGTTCTTTATGTCTTGCTTTTTCTTTACCGATTCAATTTTAGGCGTGGAGATGTTAAGGGTAATTATTCAGGTTAAATATTCGCCAGGATTGAGTTGTCCATAGGATATTTCTGTGGGGAGGGGTATTTTTCGTGGAGGTGGAGCCAGGTATCCTGGCGTTGTTAAAAAAACGATCAGATATTAAATAAATAAACAGTTTTTTTTCAACTAAAAAGTAAGGAGCGACATTAAAATTTATAACGAACAGAAACTATTACGTATATGAGGGGGTTTTCCCCCTCCTCAACACCTCGCTCTTTACGCTAAAGTTCAAATTTTGTCCCAATTCTTTAAAAGTAACTACTGAAACACAAGGGTCGTTTAATTAAAAATAATTAACTTTTTTGAAATGTCGAAAAACTGTGGCGTGAAGAGCAAGGTATTGAGGAGGGGGCAACCCCCCTCATATACGTAATAATTTTAGTCCGTTTAAGTTTTAATGTTGCTCCTTGCTTTCAGATGGAAAAAAAACTTTTTTTTTATTTAATAAAGCTTAGAGATAAACATGTTTCTAAAGGCAATGAAAGAAGTATGTCAATTGACGTAAAAGTATATAAAAATGGAAAAGTAATTAATTAAAAGAATTACACAAAACAATAGCCCACTTACAAAAACTAAGATATAAACTCCCAGCATTCAGTTCTGTTGAGCAATGCCGAAGCGTTGGACGGATATTTTTTTAACAATATCGACAGTTTTGAACTTGGATATCCAACACCAAAATATTTAATGCCTTTAGATTCAGTTTTTTTTTATAAAAAAATTAACGCATTATCAAAGTAGTTTGTTCAAAGTAAAACATCAAAACTAAGATTAAAAAATCAAATCAAAAATTTTAATTCAATATTTTTAATTTAATTTTGAATACCAAAACCAATATATTTGACACCTTTATGCTTCATAACTGTAAAAAATTAAATCTTTTTCAAAGCGACAGTAGGTAAATACAACCACTCCTGGAAAAATAAATAAATCACAATAAAATACAAAAAGCGTATCCGTTCAGGGGAGACATTTCTGATTATAGCGGCTTCATTTATCAGCTCATGGGTACTCTGGCAATGCAAGCAAAAGTTGACGGTATATTTTTACCGAAATTGTCCCTTATTAAGTTGTTTTCCTTGTGTGTTTCATTAATTATACGAACTTTCTTGGGTACTAATAACAGCACTAATTACTAATAAAACATACATATTTAGAATCACCATAAAAAAAACTGATTCTTTGGTCGAATGTTATCAATAATTAGGCTCATACACTTTCATTATAGGGTCAAAATCTATTGGCAGACAGTCAACAATGGGGCAACACATTTTTTTTCTATGGTTTTTGCATATCCTGCTTTTTTTCTTTTGGTCTCCTCATAATTACTTTATAGTCCCAAATTTCCTGGGGGGCCATGGCCCCCCTGCCCCCCTCTGCTGCCTCCGCCCATGAAATTATGCCCCTGTAATTCAGGCATTGTAAAAAGGGGCGTTAAGGGCTAGGGGCAGATTGGGGCAAAGCAGGGCATTTTTGTATATATCACCCTTCTATAAAAATCATTGCCTTTACCCATTCCGAGGAAATATTCGTAATCAAGCTCTAATCTAAGTATAACTTCGTAATAATTTGTTTATAATCCAGAAAATTTTTTTTTAGTGAATCCGTCCGTGAAACCTGCCTGGTAGAGATGAGTGATAAATTTTTGCCATCAATTACTACTAAGTCAGTCTTGACAACAAGGCAGTTAATCTTTGCATTAGTACCATCATATATTAGTTGGGTAATGATGCTGCTGACCACCACGCATGAATAGAAAAGATGATTCCAGTGAAAATACATAGGAGGGGGCCTTCAAACAGTTTTATATTACCTTTTTTTAGAGTGATTTGTCCGAGTTCGAAATACATTGTATATATGCCTGCACATGGTTGGGGTCAAGAGTTCCGCCAATATCGTTCCAAGGGACCGTCTTTTCAAGAAAAAAAAATAGTTTAAATATAATTTTTTTTTTCTTGTATTCTTCTCCCTGCAAGAAAAATCATCTGAATGCGCCCTCCTTTTACCCTTCTAAGTGTTAGACCTATGTGTCCTAAGTTCATTTTTAAGGTTGTCAGCTCTATCATTTGTAGATCCCCGGAGTGAAAGTTTCCCAATTCTTTCGAGATTTTGACTCTGCTCAACCATGGTCAAGGTCAATAATACCTGCAAAACTAAGTTACAGTTCATACACTCTCTAGTCTAAACAGCCTTTTTTATGCAGTTCTGCGGTTTAGAGGTTTAAACATAGGACGACAATTCTGCCATCTTTCGATAACCGAGATTCGGCTTCATTCGTTTGTAGGATTCTCTTTTTTTATTTGCTTTTAATTCTTTTGTTAGATTAAAAATACGCTGAATATAGTCAGAAACATGCAAACTATTTTTTGAGCTAGTTTTTACCATTACCTAAGAAAAAAGTCGAAGCAACATCTTAATTCTGACTCAAAGAATGTATAGATTTGGAATTAGCAAATGTAAAAATGTAAGTACCTTGGCATTTTTGGTACAAGCTATAGCTACAGGCTTGCCACAAAGTCGCCTGTTTTCCGAGTGAACATGAACCTTAAGCGAAATACGTATACCTCTGACTCCAAATTGAAGCTCTGACTCTTCTTGGGTGGTAACTTCTCTAGAATACAATTGATCAAGTTTACTTGTACCTGCCGTAAACACTATTATAAAAGCAGTAACAATAAGTCATGGTTTGACCGGGTATAATTATGGTATTTCAGTTAGGGGACTGTAAATTACTGAACTGAGTAGCTAGTATACGAGCAACTTTAGGGTCAGGAAAAATTTCACATATGTTATACCCGACATATATTCAGGTCTCTTTTAAGGGGAGTGGCGGGCTCGGAGATAATATGTTTAAACAGTTAGCAGTTTAAAACGTTGCAGAAATTATTTTCTACTAATCTATGGTGAATATCAATTTACCCTTTGAAATTATATTAATAACATTTTCTAAACTTTCTCCTACCAAGAATCGACCCTGCTCCAAATGGGCACCTGGATGAATCCAATGAGGGTAAACAGGAAGGGTGTATGAAAAAAATGGAAAGACTGGCCCCAACACCCTATTGCATTTCCTGACTGAAGGGCTATGAAACGAAGATCACCACCGCCGGTATGGACTGTGAAGTCCAGTGCCATCTTCTTTTTTTTTTACCTCATACCAGTAATCATTCGCGAAGTTCTACAGTAAACTGAAGTTCCATTTATGAGAAAAAAAAAAATACCCTAGAGGTCATGATTTTTTTTTTTTTTTTTACATTCTCTCTTTAATTTTCATACAATTTTCAAGTGTTGACCATTTTCAGCTCTAATCAACGAAGTATGGGTTCCAGAGTCTTTTTTGTTGTTTTTTATGTTTTGCCCACGTTTTGAGTGCACTTTTGTTTTCTGAGATGTAACAATCTTTATTAGTAATAGTTAAATGTGTAGTAGATTCTTAATTGCACAGCGCTTAAAACCTAAAAAATTACCCCCATATATCAAATTGCCTTTGAATATTGTATTGCTGATGTCCCTTTGTTGATGGGCTAACACGTGCTACGGATCCAATGAGGGAAAAAGAGTTAAAAGCATCCAGGTGTTATGGAACTCCCATCTGGGTCCATTTGAGATTATCATCCTGTCACCGTTGTTTAACATGAATAAAAGTATTCCCAGAATTTTCAAATTCCAAAGGGTAAATTGGGTATACTGATTTTGACAAAAGAATTTCCACGTTTAAGCTAAGCTGGACTGTGCGTTGACGGTATAGACTGGTCATTTCTTATTTCAGAAAAAGGGGAAGGTGTGTGAATAGTACACTATAAATAATAATTACCAAAAGGAACTGACCCTTTCCTCTACCCTCAGGACTTCCATTCATTGCATTTGCTGTCTAATGTTTGATACCAAAAGTCCATTACTAAAGAAATGCGTGTTAAAAGTTAAAATTCTATCAGACAGGAGCAACAATTTGCAAAAATGTGAGAGATCAGAATCTTGATTAGCGTCCTCCCCCCCCCCTGTCTCCCAAAAATGTTTAGGTAAATTTTAGTAAAACTTTCATTCCTTAATAGCATCTTTTTCTTCCAGCAGCATCGCTTTCCTTCTTATTACAAGACGACATCTTGTCAGTGGTGGATCCAGGGGGTGAGGGGGCGCCCCCCTAGCGAAGACTAAAGTAGTGTAATTTACTTAATTAACTCAAGTTTGCGTTAATTAAACTTGCTCCTAACGCAAGTTTATCGGATCAACCTATTTTGCACCCTCCCCCTAATTTTTTTTTTGGATCAACCTATTTTGCCCCCCCCCCCTAAAAAAAAAAAATTCTGGATCCACCCCTGCATCTTGTCAGATACGAACAGCTTTGAATACAAAATATTGCAAAAAAAACGTGAAAATTAATTAAATTCGGCCTATTTACTTTTTTCAAGGAATAGTTATGAATATATGGGGGGAAATGAAATTTTGGATGCAAATTGCTTATCTTTACTGCCAACTGCACCCAAAATGATTAAAACCTGCGGATTATTTTATTTGAAATTTTGAGCCTTTAAGATTTCTGTAGCCAGGGCAATTGCCCCCTCTCTGCCCCCTAAAAATAACCTCTTGTAGAGTTTATCCGATTATTTTAAAATGAAGTTATAAAATACATGTGTTTTTTTAAAACTGCGGGCGGTGGTGGTAGTTTTGTTTCTTTTTTCAATTTTTTTTTTGGCGAAATTGCCAGAAAACGCATTTTTGTAAATCAAGAACGATAAAAATTCTAAAGATTAATTGTACCCTGTCCTCTCCAATTGGTACTCCTCCTATCAAAATATTCCTTTCTCTTTAAGTTGCTGCAATAATAAAAGCGTAGATGTATGCTATATCACAGGAAAAGGATATGGGAAAAGGATAGTTACAATTGGTGAACATTTTTTAAAGGACTTTTATTACCGTAATAACATCTTATAGCTAAAATAATCTGGCTATTACTTTTACTAAAAATAATATCCTGTTTTGGTTCAAGCTTTTGGAGCCTAAAAAGTCTTTTGTATTTTTGGGAATAGCACAAAAAGGGAATTCGAGAGGCTCATTTTTTAAGCTTAAACAACTATGAAAATAAATAAAAAATGGCTAATTATCCTGCTCAAAATCTGGAAACCGACTTGCCAAAGACTGCTAGCCAAAATAAAGCATAAAACAAACAATGTAAGTTAAACGATATTTTATTTATCTATTATTATTTTTAATTCAGTTATTTATTTTGTTTATCTATATTTTTTCATATATATATAGGTTATATTCTATCTATTTTGATTTATTTATAATAGTTTTTAATTAGTTGAGGTTTATGTAAATAGTTGAGTTAATAGGTAAGTAGTTACGTGGACTTTCGCGCGATCGCAAGCCTATAGGTTTTCTAGCTGAAAGTATTGTTTTAATTTATTTATTTGTTTGTGAATGTGGATTAATAAACTTATGAACTTAAACGTATGAACTTTGTAAAAACGAATTAATTTTCACTGTTTTCCATTACAGAAACTTTTCCGAGTTAGCAGGAAGTTTCTTTATACTTGATGTCTTTCTTACTGGAAGTGTCGACATGCATTAGTCCCCCGATCTTATATAACTTAACAAAAAAAACAAGTTTTTTTTACTGAAAGTAAAGAGCGACATTAAAACTTAGACGATTATTTCCGTATATGAAAGGGGCTGTCCCCTCCTCAACGCCTCGCCCTTTACGCTAGAGTTTGACTCTGTCTCACAATTTTTGTTTAAAAACAATAAAAACTTTAGCGTAAAGAGCGAGCGTTGAGGAGGGGACGCCCCTTTCATATGCGGAATAATTTCTGTTCGTTTTAAGTTTTAATGTCGCTCCTTACTTTCAGTTAAAAAAACTTGTTTTTTTAGTTAATTTCTGTACGTTTTTGAATTAATTCAGCTTTGATTTTGGCTCACCGTACATGAATAATTAAAACGAAAATTCGCAATTAATTTTCCTTTTTTTGGCTAGTTGGCTCTCTCGAAATTTTGTTCAGACGTAACTTACGAATTAACTTACGTAACGTATATTCGTATGTTTTTATTACGTATATTAGGGAGTTCGCTCCCTAGTCAATATCTCTCTCTTTACGCTAAAGCTCGAATTTTGTACGAATCACAAACCCCTGAATCACAAAGGCCGGTTAATTAGAATAGATAACTCTTTTGAAAGTACTAAAAAAACTTTACAAAAAGGGGTGAGGTATTGACTAGGGGACGAACCCCTCATATACGTAATGATCTCTGTTTGTTTTAAGTTTTAATCTTGCTCTTTACTTTCAGTTGAAAAAAACTTTTTTTTTATTTAATTTCTGATCGTTTTTCAAATAATGCTGGGAAATCCGGCGCCCCCTTCATAGAAATGTCCCTTCCCCCAATGAAACATCCTCCATAGAAGGATCCTCTCCTTTAACCCCCTCCTCCGACACCCCCCCTTCCCCCATCATAAAAAAATCCCTCCTGAAACGTCTTTATACTTCCCATTAACCACTAATACTATATGTAAACAATGGGCAAAGTTCATAACTTCCAGCCCTTCCCCAGGAAAAAGTGGGGGATTAAGTCATCCTCAAAGACATATTAATTAGATTTTCGACTATGCTGAACAAATGGTTATCTCAAAATTTGATTGGGTGACTTTGGGAAAAAAAAATGAGCGTGGGAAGGGGCCAAGTTGCCCTCCAATTTTCTGGTCACTTAAAAAAGGGCACTAGAACTTTTAATTTCCGTTCAAATGAGGCCTCTTACGATATTCTAGGACTACTGGATCGATACGATCATCCCTGGGAAAAAAATAAAAAATAAAATAAATAAATAAAATAAACACGCATCCGTGATCTTTCTTCTAACAAAATAAAATACAAAATTCCACATTTTTGCAGATAGGAGCTTCAAACTTCCGCAGTAGGGTTTTCTGATACGCTGAATCCGATGGAAATAAGGCATATTTTATCAGGCGCGTAACTTTTGATGGGTAAAACTAAACTTAATGAAACTTATATATTTGAAATCAGCATAAAAATATGATTCTATTGATGTATCTATGGGTATCAAAATTCCGGTTTTTAGAGTTTCGGTTACTATTGAGTCGGGTCGCTTTTTACTTACAGTTCGTTACCACGAACTGTTTGAAACCGCTATGTTACGGAACCAGTGATAATTAATCCATATATTCGTGCGAATGTATAAAAGTCTTAAGGATATTAGGATTCGTATAACTAATTATGATAAATCCCAAAGGGAAATATTTGCGATGACTTAACTCCAATAAAATAACGATCACTAGTACTGATAGATTAGAAATGCCGCGGGAATTCAAAATTTGCTCTACTGGACTTGCCTTTAATACGTGTTAAGTTTTAAATCGAGTCTTGAATTTAAATTGTTTAAGGGGGGACTCGAGTTTTAGCTTTGTCTGACTTGACTGAACCTGTGTTAAGCTTGGGTTCGATTATGAGTTGGGGTTTTTATTTATTCATCTTGAGTTATGTGTCGAATCTCAGTCCGAGGTCAATCCTATAACTATCAAAACGTTTCAAAAACGAAAGTGGGGGGAACATTTCGAAATAGGGGGGAAACATCCCCTAAAATTCAAGGAATCTTAATGAAAATAACACCATCATATTCAGAGTACCACAGAACCCTTCTGTAGAAGTTACGCTTCTATATACAAAAATGTGGAAATTTGCTATTATTGCCACAAGACAAATCACAGATGCGTGTTTATTTGTTTGTATTTTTGTTGTTGTTGTTTTTTGGGGGGCCGTTTACTTAGAATGGGAAGCTTTTTAAAAGTGCTAAGAGGTTTAGCGTAAAGAGCAAGGTATTGAGGATGGGGCAACCCTTTATATACGGAATAAATCTGCCAAAATCAGTATACAAGTTTTTTTTTTTAGTTTTACATGTACGGTGAGCCAAATTTGAACCTGCATTAGTTGAAAAACGTTTAGAAATTAAATTAAAAAGCAAGTTTTTTCAACCGAAAATAAGGAGCGACATTAACACTTAAAACAAATAGAGATTATTCTGTATATGAAAGGGGCTCTACCCTTCTCAAGGCCTCGCTCTTTACGATAAAAATTTGACTCTTTGTCACAACTCTACTTTAACAATAAAAAATTAGTGTAAAGAGCGAGGCGTTAAGGGGAAAGCCCTTTCATATACGGTATAATTTCTGTTCGTTTTAAGTTTTAATGTCGCTCCTTACTTTCAGTTTAAAAATCTTTTTTTTTTTATTTAATAACATAAGAGGCAAAATGCATAGAATAAGTTCAAAATTGTGTTTCTCTTCCATTTGGAAATTCAGTTAATAATGGTATTTTGGTAATGAATATCAAGGAAAGCGCTTTCAATCCCAGGAAACGAGGAATTTACATCAGAAATCAAATCTGTCAAAACAAAAATGCGTGATGTTGAAGAAAACTGGGGGAGGGGGAATAAATAAAAAAAAACTTGAACAATGAGACCCTTAACCTTCTCTTCTACCCGTCAATACCTAACTGGTCCCATAAATTCAGCTCCTGAAAATGTATTTGTTTTTCCCATCATATTTAATCAAAATGTTATATTCCGAAATTTTTGGATTTCCAAAAGAAGAGATTTTCTTGGTTTTCCAGGCCAGAAGAGTAAGCCGAAGATTCTCTTTTCTATAATCGTAAATTTTTAGAGTTATAAACTAGATCCCATTCAAGAGAAGATCAAGAGGAGAAAAAGCCACGTTATGAGGTTAAGCAGAGAAAAATGTGACCTTACTTGTAAATATTTGTTTGACTCAAACATTATTGGTTCTTTTTATGGGGTTGAAATTTCGCACAGGAGAATCGATAAAATGGAATTTAACTTTTGCTTCTTCATGTTGTATGGTTCAAAATATAACATTTGAAAACCAGTCAGATTTTTAAAAGGCGTGGGCTATAGGCCTCTCTAAAAACTAAATTTCTTTTAAAAAGGCATGGGCTATAGGCCTCTCTAAAAACTAAATTTCTTTTAAAAGGCATGGGCTATAAGCCTCTCTAAAAGCTAAATTTCTTTGAGGAATTATGTCATTTGCTTACAAAAGTACATCACAAACTAAGGAAATTATATATGTAAAGTAAATATAAAATTTTCAAGAACTATTGACGGTGCTTAGGGTGTCAATAGTAGTCGAGGTTTTATCTGTCAGGTCTTTTTTTGCTGCTAAGTCTGAGTTTTCACTGTGGTCCACCCTTGGGGCAGCTGGGATCCAACCCTGGGTGCCACATTGTTGATCAAAGATCGATAACTGCACTGTCACGGATTAAATGAAATTATAGCAGACTCTATACCATGGAATTAGAAGGATACAATATATTGTACTCTCTTAGGTTTTAGTTTACAAGAAAAATCATTCGTTATTGGTCCTTGAACAAATATTCAAAGTATGTTTTATCCTAGAGTCATATTGCCTATGTTTGGTTTTTGCAAAATTAGCCATTGAACATCAAGGTTGTTTGACCTTTCAAGGTCAAGGTCGGTTGAATGAAATTATAGCAGACTCTATACCATGGAATTAGAAGGATACAATATATTGTACTCTCTTAGGTTTTAGTTTACAGGAAAAATCATTCGTTATTGGTCCTTGAACAAATATTGAAAGTATGTTTTATCCTAGAGTCAAATTGCCTATGTTTGACTTTGCAAAATTAGCCATTGAACAGAACAAACGACCTTTTCACCTCGACTTTACCAGTGTACTTCCCATTAGCACTGAGACTAATTACAACTGTTTAAATTACTCTTTACAACTACCAGCACGAAGAAAAGTCTTATTGTCTATATTTTCTGCTGAGTTACACCATCAAACAGATAATGCCTGAGAAAGTGCTTCTGGGAATTTTGTAACCAATACTTCACTACTCCATTGTTTTGTGTTCATCATAAAACATTCTCAAAGATATCGGTCAAGTAACAATTAAATAAGCAACCACATTGAAGACTCTAGAAAGTAACCCAGAAAATGAACAGAACTTGGACAACTATACTTAGTTAAAGAGTAGAGGGAAAATTACACTCGTTAGTGCCATCAAGTGGGGCCCTGGGCATAGCCTGAACTTCTCTTGAACTGTAATCGCTTTACCAGTTGAGAATATCGTTTAAAAGAAGATATGAGGAGCTATGGGAAAGATTTCAAATTGCTTTTACTATAAGAACACCCATAGAATTATTTCCATGAGCCTACCAAAATATTTGCCATGGGGAAAAAGTGGGAGGTTTTTTCCGTGCCTAGACTTCTCTTCCTAGCGATTTTTTTTTCAAAAACTAGAGATTTTTTTGCAAGCAATTTTTGAGATGTTGCTAAATTTTCTCAGAAAATTTTTGCTTCCTACTTATTTTTGGTCTCCAAAGCGGGAGAAAAAAAAAATTCGGTTACACCCTTCCACCAACCCCCGGTGCTCAAGCTTTTCTTTTGTGATTGTAAGCGTGTTGAAGCTTCTGACTCTGACTAGGAATTTGTACAAATCTTTGTTGTCTAGATTCTTTTCATCAACAATATTTGAACTATGTAGTATACAAATATTTAATTAGCTGGGCGGCTATATCATGTCGTCTTCATAACCTTTGCGCTTGAAAACGCCGCAAAGGCTAAATAAACTGGACAGGTTAGTGTTTGCTTAACCCTTAGTTTGGTTAATTAGAATATTCTTAATAAAATGAAGAATTCAGGGTCACAGCCAAAAGGAAAATTTTGAGAAAGGAATATCATACCTCAAATTCAACCTCAAAAATATCAAATTTGTGAAAGAGCTAGGGCAGTAAACTCTTCGGATTCGGAATCAATACGCATTTTTTAGTCGGGTAGTGAAAGAATCATTTGTATAGCAATTTATTTGAGGTCAAACCACATTTTTACTAGATTATATAGTAGATTATGGTGTTTAAAAAAACGATTTTCTTTAGTTTTCAACAATTTTCGACGGTGTTTTAAAAAAATGATTTTCTTTTATTTTGTTTTCTTGGGGAAGGACTGTATCCCCGAGTATTCCTTCCTTGCTGAATTTATTCATGACCTTTGAATGACCGATTAGACAACCTTTGGTTTGGTTGGAGATTCAATTACTTTTTTTGGTTTGATTTTAAAATCGAGGTGAAATATATATTCAACAACCAATATCAAAAACTCTATGATGAATACGAGGCATTTATCCCCGCAAAAGCTCCAAGACCTAAGAAAAATTGATAATTTCATAAAAACTCTGGTCTAGTTTTATGGTGGGAATGTAATTGAATTTTTTAGCACTCGCACGTTTTATGCAAATGTTGCTTAAGGTTTTTGATGAACAGGTCAAAACAAAACAATCATAAATTACCTTACATAATATGCTCAGTTTAAAACGAATAGGAATTACCATGAATGAAGAAACGAACAACACGAAAAGGAATATGGAATATCTAGGAATACCTAGATATACAAAGACTCGGAAAATACATAATCAGCACATTAACCAAGGCCGTATCCAGGGGGGGGGGTGTTACCCGGTTTGACCCCCCCCCCCCCTCCCCGAAATGTTTGTTTGACTCGTAAAAACGTAACAAAAATGGACATAAACAAATTCTCTATGCGTTTTTTGAGGTTTTTTATGTAACCCTCCCCCTAAAAAAATAAATTAGTAACCCCCCCCCCCCCCGAACAAAAATCCTGAATGCGTTTCTGACATTAACTGTTATTTCTGACCAAATTTGGGTGGATCCAACAACCGCTTCTGGTGCGAACCCTGATGATAATCTAGATACCTCTCGTCCTCTCCCTCCACCAGAAACATCGAATTGAACCTCGTCTATTAATTGTTTCCTCTCTTCTAGTTTGCCTTAGGTTAAACAACCTATTCTGGTCAGTGTCCCGGTTTTAAAAGTTTTGCGGATATCCTCTTCCTGCAGAGGCTGTGTCGTTATCGGACCCTTAAATGCCACAACGAGGAAATTCGTTCTAACTTCCCATCAGATGCTTCTGAAATCTGACAACCTATTATGCAAGACGATCCAATTACAATAATTTATAATTCCTCCCCGTTATTTAGAGAGGCAAGAAAGGTTCTGGACCCTGAAAAAGCACAAGTATAGTACTATTTTTTGCTTCCATCAAGTTTTATTTATAGCTGCCAAACCATTCAATAAGATGTCATGATAAAAAGAGTGAAACTTTTATTTCCCGTTAAATTTGATTGGAATCCGTATTCCTTTTCTAGAAGATATTCTGATGACATAAATTTGTTAACTTTGGGTCCATGTCCCTTTTGAAGGTGAGAATGACTAAAGACTAAGTTGGGATACTTACTCTTACTTTCAAAACAACAAAAATTATCCAAGTCCAATAACCCCTTCAGTTAAATGTCCTGCTGACTAGATTTGTGGATCCCAATTTTTTCTCTCCCCACATAAAGGTCGGCAACATGCAAATAAAAAACGCCAAATCTTACTTCCCACAAAGTTCGGCTGGGAAACAACCATTTCTAGTGGATTCCTAATGATAGAAACTTACGAACCTCATCTCCTCCGTCTGAAAAAAGATGGATTTACTCAGAAACACAGAGATACTTTTTCTTATTTCTCACACAGTTTTATTGAGAACCGATAGTCCCCTTTTTTTGGATGTTCGTTCAACACTTAGTTGAATCGAATCCACGAAGTGCAACTAGGACACTTACTTTTCACTAAGATTAGGTAAGATCTAACCATCTCTTCTGTTATATGTCATGATGACAATAATGTAAGGACATAGCCCTCTCCTTTCATCCCCTGCACAGGTTGATTCTGGTCCTAATCCCTAAAAGGCAAAAACAGGATACTAATTCTCACATTGCAACAAGCGTTCACGGAAAAAAAGAAGGATGTTTAAGCCGATGGGACGACTGTTAGGATAGCTAAGTTTTCAACACAACTTTTTTGAAGTTTATTGACACTATATAATCACAAGTCTGACTTTAGCCGCGTTTTTCCAGGCTCAGCGGGTTTGAACACGGGTTGTCCTCGTCTAGTTTCAAGTTTCTAGTTTTTCGTCTAGTTTTGTCTAGTTTCAGCGAGTTCGAAGCTTCAACCCCGTGTTTGATACACTAGATGCACTGATGCACAACGCTTAATGCACTAGACGAGAACAACCCGTGTTCGAACCTGCTGATCCGTGAACAACCCGTCTTTAAACACGGGTTGTTCGCGTCTAGCGCATCAAGCGTTGTGCAGCAGTGCATCTAGTACATCAAACACGGGGTTGAAGCTTCGAACCCGCTGAAACTAGACAAAACTAGACGAAAAACTAGAAATTTGAAACTAGACGAGGACAACCCGTGTTCGAACCCGCTGAGCCTGAAAACGCGGCTTTTATTTGATTAGTTACTCGAGGTGGGTTTTCAGAGGTCAGATGTACAAATGAATAGATTCCAAAAACCTCTCTCCCTTCTTAGTTGGGTTGCAGCTAGACTTATTTTAGTCAGCCCCTCGGCCGAAGCCTTATGTACATAAGAGTTTTCAAAAATCAGTTTTTTCGGATTTCAAAGTTTACTTTTCTAAAATTATTTCTCAACAATCTAGAATATATACAAAATCTTTGATCCTGCTGTTCGAGGAGGTAGTTTCCATCTAATAATGTAAATAATTCTACTTATGGAGTATCGTTTTACTTCTTAATTATACTATTTAGCAACAGGAGCGTCTGGCCGACATCGCCCACTGAATCAAACAGTTCGTGGTAACGAACTGTAAGTAAGGAGTGACCCGGTTCAATGGTAACCGAAACTCTAAAAAAACGGAATTTTGATACCAATAGATACATCAAAAGAATCAGATTTTAATTCTGATTTGAAATATATAAGTTTCATCAAGTTTAATCTTACTAAATAAAAGCGATTAAACAAGTTTAATCGCCTCCTCAACGCCTCGCTCTTTACGCTAAAGTTTTTTATTGTTTGAAAAATAGAGTTGTGAGAAAGTCAAACTTTAGCGTAAAGAGCTAGGCGTTGAGGAGGCGACATCCCCTTTCATATAAGGAATAAGGTTTTCATTGTTTAAAAAAATAAGAGTTGTGAGAAAGTCAAACTTTAGCGTAAATAGCGAGGCGTTGAGGAGGGGAGAGCCCCTTTCATATACGGAATAATTTCTGTTCGTTTTAAGTTTTAATGTCGCTCCTTACTTTCAGTTTAAAAAACTTGTTTTTTTTTTATTTAATTCTTACAGGAGCAACAGTTTGATTCTGTTTTCTTCGGGATCGGGTAACAGATTTGTAATTTTCTGTAGGGCAGGGGCAGGTTCCCCCCAGACCCCAATCCCCCCATCTGAAATTGAGCGTCTTCAAAAATTTTGTCATAACTATGACAGGCCTATGTTATTCAAGCATCCTCCGAAAGAGATCCGTTTTCTTTACTATATACCTTTGCCTTTGTGGCAAAGGTATAAGGCACCTTTTTGATACCTTTGCCTTTATGGTACTATATGGCTCATTTGATCACAGTTCACTGTCGTTTTCACTTTACTTGGGAAACTTGGACCAATTTTGCCCACCTCCCCAGGATTTTGACGAAATTACGCCCTTGTCGGGAAGATGCCGGAGTTGTCTATACCTCTCTAATTTTAAAAAATAGCTTGTCATAAGAATAATGTTTTCTTCAGAAAAAAAAAGATGACATCCAGAATAGGCTGTGTTCTTTAAAATCAACGGTATTCTGTATTTTCATACACTTACCCAAGTTGTCAGTTTTAAAAAGCACTATGTATGCAACATAATGCTTTATTGCTTTGTCCTTAAACATAAAACTAACCTGGAGTGTAATTTGCTATGGGACAGGGGTCAACTGCCCCTTCCAGAAATTGGTTTGCCCCCCACCCCCAGACCCGAGTTTGCCCCCCAGCTGAAATTTAGTTTCTTCCAAAATTTTGTCAAAACTATGATAAACCTATATAATTCAAGCATCAACAGAAACAGATCAGTTTTTTTTAGTATATATCTACCTTTATAGTACTATAAAGTACCTTTAGAGCACTAAAAAGTACCTTTATGGTATCAAATGGCTTATTTTTTAGTTTTTACTGTCATGTTCACTTGATTTGGAAATATTGGCTCTAACTTTGCCCCCCCCCCCCTCCAGGATTTTGACAAAATTACGCCACTGAAACTAACCATATTTGGGATGATGGAGGTGCCATGAAAACCATTTTTACCTCCGTAGTGTTTTTTGCAGTGAATCAGATCAGAGCTAATTTTTTTTTAACCAAGTTCTTCTCTAGGTCTAATTGTTTCTCCCGATGGATGCCAAAGTAAAAAAGTCTTCAGCCCCTTGACAGCTTCAAAACGGTGTATATCGTGAACGATTTCTTTTACAAAAAAAACAACTGAGGTATTCAAGGCGGGTGCTACCATTTCGACTAACCGTCACAAGCACTAAACGCCATAACATCTAACCGTCAGAACCACTAACCGTCATAACATCGACAGAAATTTATAATTTTGTATACTAGTAATAAGTATATAATAGTTTTGAAACAAATTTCGGCTATGTATTTGCACATCAAGGGGTGGGGGTACAGCTTAGCATATATTAAATACGTAACCTTACCTAACCTAGGCACCTTTTCCCCCCTAAACCCCAAAAAACTGAAATTTTAAAATTTCAGATGTTATGACGGTTAGTGGTTCTGATAAATTTTTTTTGTCGATTTTATGATGGATTTTGTCGATGTCCTGGCGTTAGTGGTCCTGACGGTTAGATGTTATGACGCCTTACCACTCAAGGAATATCGATTAGTGTTAAAAAGAACATTGTAAAATTGTATCTCTGAATTCAATAGTAGATTTTTTCATGCCGTGGGTCAAATTCTTAGTTTTACTACCAGGGCCGTATCCAGGACTTTTTTGTTTCGGGGGGGGGGGGGGGGGGGGGGGGGGGGGGGGGGGGGGGGGGGGATATACAAGATTTTTTTTTGGGGGGGGGGGGGGGGGGGGGATGGGGGAATGGATAGAAGAGTGAAAAATACTGAGAAATGGGATAATAGGATAATGGGGGGGGGGATAAGGGGGGGCTACACAAAAAAAAAAACTAAAAAACGCATGAAAAAAAATTTATTTATATCCATTTTTGTTACGTTTTTATGAGTCAGACAAATATTTCGGAGGGGGGGGGGGTCATACCTCTAACTTCGCCCCCCCCCCTGAATACGGCCTTGACTACTACTAAAAAATTATCAGAACGAAACCTCTAGTTATCCTTAGCACTGAGGGAATTAATAAGCTTAGATGGCACTTCTGGAACCGTGAGAAAACGCTCTTTTTGAATTACTATCGTTTTTTGTTTTTTTAACAAAATACTTTGGCAACGAGGCCCGGGAATATTTGCGAATCGTTAGCTGCCTTTGGATTCTATTCCTACTTCAAATTGAAGTTTAGGCTCTGGCTTAAGGACAAGCGAAAATCTTCCTTTTTGGCCCCAGAAATTTACACATCATCCCAAAATATGTTGTCTTGTTTATCAATCTTGTTAGAATTTCGCACTTTCCATAAAATCCGCGGAGTTTAAACCTTTACCACTTTCTCGCTAGAAACTGGAAGCGGTGGCATGGAAAAATAGGACAATGCTGAAGTGTTCCTCCAGCCATACAATAACCAGAGTCGGAGTGATTTTTTCTGAGAGCTCATTCGCATATCGTCTTGTAGCTGTCTCGAAAAAGCAGAAGATGCTAAAAATTTAGATGGCAAAGATTTTATGTATTTGTAGCAGATTCTATATAAAAATTAATTATAATTTCAATAAATTTACTTCAAAAAATGTACCAGAGAAGTTACATGCATCCGAACTTTACAAAGCGCTTGGCAATACACTAGTTGCTTTGGGAGCTATTTTTTCAAATAGTTATAACTTTTAACAGAAACATCCGTAGATCAAGTTTCAAACGCCATCTAATTGATTTATCATATAAATTCCAAATATGCAACATTTCTACCATTTAAAATGTTTATGAAGTTCCACGTCACCTCATAACTTTGGGCCCTCGAAGATCTTTTTTAATCTCCCAATGCTAGTAAATAACACCTTACAATTAATAACTGGTGAGGAAAAGGGGGGGGGGTCCGGTTTTCAAATTTTATGTATTTTTTTTACTAGTTTCTAGTTAGACTTGTCAGATACTGCCGCCTAAAACTATTTTATATCAATATAACCAATTTTTAACTTATTTCTAACAAAAGTTTATATTTAAAATTTTTGTTCTACCTAGTATGGTTTAAGGAATGTTGACCTAAAAGGAAGATTTTGTAGGCAGCTCTCTAGAAACGTCGCCCATTTAGAGACGTTTACTGGAACAGAACGGTTTAGTCTATATTTTAATAAGCACATTTAGCATTACAACCTTTAACACGTTTTTCATCGGTTTACAAATGTTAAGTAAACCTTAAAGTAGTGTTGAGAAGGTGAAAGGTATTTCAAGTCAGTTCAGTTCATTTCATTTAATTGCAAAATTATATAACACATAACATCAATCCAAGCGACAATAACATAAATCCAAAGAGATGTGAAAGTATTTGAAACTGAGGTCTGAGGGGTCAGTTGCCCCCTGCACCATAGCAATTTACGCCCTTGCTCTGGTTCCACTTCTGTATTCAGTGACTAGATTATCAGCATTGCGGGTACTGTAACTATGAAGTGATCTATTTTCTCTGTAAAAAAAAAAAAAAAAAACATGAAACACCTCAGGACTGACACAATTCCAACGCTGATACGAGAATATTCCTGGTCGATAATCTCAAAGTTGCCCAACACTAAGCCCTTTGAGTTTGTTAAAACACGCCGCTGTTTCATTAACTTTTTCCGTGTATCCACCAATAAGTCGTATCACTTTGTTCTGAAGAACTTGAACTCGTTTAAAATTCGAATAAAAGTTGCTAGACCACAGCACATATCTGTATGAAATATAAGGGTGGACCAAAGCATTATATAAAAGTATTAAAATTTGTGGCGCAAAAAAATTTTTAAAATGTCAAATTGCTCCGAGTCCTCCTTCAATGTTCATTGCAACAATATTACTATGTCGTTTTAATGATAGTTTGTAATCTAGGTAGAAACCAAGGTATCACGTCTCGTGCACTTTATGAACTCGTTCATTCGCAAACAAAATTTTTCCATTAATGTCCTGGGGCTTACCTACTCTTCAATATAAAATAAAATTAGACTTTACAATATTAACAGATAGTAAGCTTAAACTAGTAATCATACAAGAGTCTGGGAGGTTGAACTTCATCGTATCAACGTATACCAAATACAGAGGCAGAACAAGCACCGAACCTTATGGAACCCCACAAGTTACACGAAACGTAACAGAAGAGGCAATTTCAATCGTAATATTGATAAAACTATCATTCAAATAGCTTTCAAACCATTTTAAAACATGATCCTTTTGTATCTATATATTCCAATCTTTGCAATAAAATTAATACAATCCACTGTAGCAAAAGATTTTTCTAAATCAAAGAACACTGTGAGGGGAATTTCACCCTTTTCCAAACAATTATTCGCGAAATCAATGAGGTGAAGCAGATTGACTAGTAGAGTGGCTTCTTCAAAAGCCAAATTGTGTTTCACTTAGTAGACCCTGCTTCGTATAATGATCATAAAGGTGGCGATGGAACATTTTCTTAAATGTCTTTGAGAATAATGGCAATATTGAGATATATCTCCAATAACCCATATCTGACTTCCAACCTTCCTTGAACAGAGATATTACTTTAGCCTGTTTCAGGGCATCTGGGAAGGCTCCTGTTGTCAGGGATATGTTAATAATGTGAAGCAGGGAAGGAAGTTGATACATCATTGTGGCTTGTGGCCTTAAGTGTCCGTAGATTTACACCATCAATCCCAGCAGAATTTGATTTAATATTCTTAATAACTATTATAACATCATCACTTGTTCATTTTCAAAACCGAAACTCCAGTCCTTATTCTTGATCATCCACAAATTTATCTGAAAGAAAATTTTCTGAATCATTATTAACATTCTCCTGCACTGAAAACCCTTTTTTGAATAGAACTAGTCAAAATGATTGGTGACAACATCTTTATCACTTACAGACGTGCTATTAATATCAATATAAGAAGAGTGGCTGCAATTTTTTTCTTCTCGTAAATTCGTTGATAATTTGCCACGTTGCTCTAGTAACACCCTTCTGCTCGCTGAACTTCTAACTAAAATACCTCTTTTTAGCTTGGCATCGCAGAAGGTTTACTCTGCTCCCTGCCTTTCTGAACCCCTCGAAGTCAATCGGATGCTGTGTATTCAGAGCTTGTTCATATAGCAGATTTTCTTTTATTTCTTCTCACTTATGGTTTTGTTAGTTATCCATGGTTTTCGCGGTTCATCCTCTTTCTGTATGATAGCTCTTAATGGGCATGTTTTACCATAAATTGTTTGTAAAATAGACATGAAGTTATTGTAAACAAGTGAAGAATCATCAGTTATTTCTAACACGGTGTCCCAGCTGAGACAGCTCTATTCCTTGGCGAATTTATTAGATTTCTTTTTCTAAGCTGACGCCTCAGTACTTTCTTTAATCTTGAATAAACTTTTTTAAGACAAGATAACTGATTCACTATTTGGAGATGGTCTGAACCAGGGTGGACAACCACATCCGCACAACTATTATTGAAATAAGTAGAACCAACGAAAATATTATCAATCAGAGTAGCAGAGTGACTTAATATACGAGTTGGATCACAAGCTAAGGGGTAAAGATCATTTAAAATTATTTTGTTAAATCATATTAATATTGGAAGCTTAATTTTCCTAAATATCATAAATTGTGTTAATCAGCATTCCAAATACCTCTTTCGACTCTGTCATAACTATATTTTGGCAGCTCTTGAAAATCGATTTAAAATTAAACAAGTAAAGAGTACTCCCCCCCCCGCCTAATAATACTAAGAAGCCTTTGAAAAATACATATAGCTAAAAAAATTTATTAAATTCATAAGTAGAACAGCTACCTATAAAAGCTATTATCAAAAGTAAACCTTCTTAATTTTAGAATAGCTGAAGCAGAGCCGTATCCAGGCTTTTTAGGGGGGGAGGGGGGGGGGGGGTTAAAAATGATTTTTTTTTTCGGGGGGGGGGGGTAACAAAAAACTAAAAAAACGCATCAAACACTTGTTTTTATAATTTTTGTTACATATTTTACGAGTCGGACAAAAATTGGGGGGGGGGGGGGGGGGGGGGGGGGGGGGCCAAACCCTAAACCCCCCCCCCCCCCCCCCCCCCTCCTGGATACGGCATTGAGATAAAGACCTTGAGGTCTTAACCTTTAGAATAGGATGAGTTCTTGAACGGAAGTTTCAGCCCCTTTGTCTACGAAAATAAGAGATTTTTGGTGAATGAACGAAACTTGCTTTGTGATAGTTGATCGCCAACCAATTGTCACAAATTGAAAAGACGGTGTTTACAAGTACCTTGCAATGTTGGCTAGAGAATTACCCACTAAAACGTTGTGTCATAGTTTGTTTAATTTTTATTGCACTGTTTTTATTTTTTAACTCTTTTGTATATGGAAACAATGAACTATTTTCTGATGTCGCTGATCAATATGTCAATATTTTTCATGTGTCAGAAAAAAACAAAAACGCTTGTTGATGAAAAGTTGCTTATATTTCGATTTCTAAGGCGCTTCTTTTGTTTTTCAATTTCAACTCAATTTATTTGAAACACTTTGGAACAAAATGTATAAGAAACAGTTGGCCATAAAGGTATTAGGAGCCTATTTTGCTAAAATAAAAATAAATTCTAGTATAAAATTAACAACAAACAAAAACAAAGATTCTGAATCAGATGTCTCCAAATTCCAGCCAGTTTGCGTTCACGATTACATGGACACGAATTCTAAAATATGTAGATGCAAGGTGAAGATTTATTTGATAATGGTTATTCTAAACGATCTAAAATTTGTTATAAAAAAAGTTTTTTAGACTTTCAATTATTTTTTATCTAAAACTTCCGATTACAAAAGGTTATATATCCCTTTTTTACACATTCATTTAGTATTACAAAGAGTTTTTTTCATGGTTTTATGACTGATAAACGAGGCGTGAAAAAATATGAATAAAGAAAGGAAGTGGAAGCTTGTTATCACCCAAAGTAATAAATTGTACTAATCAGCATTTCAATCATTCTTGGTGTTCGGGACATAACTTTGTTTTCGACAGCTATTATAAGACGAGTTGAAATGAAAATTTATACAATGCCGTTTAAGGACTGACTAATTATCTTTTTTTTTCTCATAAGAAAAACGTTTATTCCATATGCGCCCTAAACTGTATATTTGTTAAACTTTAATCAGTGCCTTTAGCAGGGGTGAATTTTCTATGGGTCAGGGGGGCAACTGTCCCCCAGACCTCAGTCGATCCCCAGCTAAAATTTTGTGTCTTCGAAATCTCGTCCAAACTAAGTTAGGCCTACATAATTTAAGCATCTACGAAAACTGATCAGCTTTTTTAGTGTACCTTGCCCTTATGATAGTATAGGCTCATTTTTCACTTGGTCATTTTCACCTGACTTGCAGGTTATCTGACTTACATGTAAAAGTTTGCGTTAAGCAGAAAAAAAATTATAAACTAAAAGTTGGACAAATATCAGAGTTAGAAAGTAGCAAGTAAAACCAAAACGTACCCAAACTTTTTGTTGTACCAAAATCGCCATGAGCGAAGAACAACGTGTACAAAACCTTTTTGGGAAATGTGCTTTATCTGAATTAATATTTATTTATGCTATTTGTCTGAGCAATAATTTTGCTCAAGCAGAAGCATTGCTGGATCGTTTCTGCCGAGTCTCGTCATTAATTTAGCGATACGTCAAATATGGTTGTTAAAAAAGCAAAAGTTTCGCTGAACTTGACGCGAATTCGTTACCCAATCTGTAATTTTTTTTTCCCCTGTATATTGGTATGTTTATTATCCGATACTGCATATGATTTAGATGTTATAGGGATAGTTTTCAATCTACACATTACATCACAGAGGGGGGGGGATTCTCCTGAGATATTGTTGAAGGACCCTTCCACTGGAGAAATTTTATCCCAAGAATGCTTTTGTTTTCACACCTCGTGGGTGTCATTCAGGGATTTGGGGGTCAATTTTTTATTATCAATAGGAAAGTGCTGGTTCAAATGGACCATAATAATATTATTGCTTCTTGCTGTAAGTTTATTTAAATCCGACGAAGTATACCAGGCTATAGTATTTCATAACTTCTTTATTTATTTCTGATCATTTTCAGATTTTAGGTCAAACGAAAACCAATGAAACCACAAGATAAAAATAATTTGTTTTCACCTTTGGAATAAAAATATTTGCCTAACATAAAAATACACAAAGTTTATTTCTAATAAGAAACACAATAAATAGTGCTAAATTGGAATAGCTGAATTCTTTATTGACAGCCAATTATTTGAAGACCTTTTTTTAATCTTTGCTGTGTAAAATAGGGACGTGCAACCATTGGACTTTAGGACCATATTTAAGGACTTACCTTTGGCTTTATTTAATGTAGAAACACTTACAATTTACAGCTGAAGCAAGGGAAAAAAGGCCGCAGCTCCTTGATATCTGTTGCAAAATTATTGACAACGTAGTCAGTATAGCCACTATTAAAAGACAATGTTATATTTAAGAGACTGCTCAGGAGGGGGGGGGGGATAAACGGCTTATATAAATTCCAGGTTTTTCGCATTTTTGTTTTCCAAACCAGTTTACCAGTCGGGATTTTTTGAGGGTTGGGCCTCAAGCCGAGGGAAATCCATTTCCCTTGATACGGCCCTGCCCATGGTGTGATCTCTGTTGATTCCATTTCGTTACATAAACAATTTACTTAACAAATACCAGACATTTCATGTTTCCTGAAAAAAATTCCTCTTAAAATTGCAGGAAATTTCAAGTTGAACTATCTGATACATTTTGTGGTAGTTTTATTAGGATTTTAATGCTATCTTTCAGAATATTTATTGTTCATTATAGGAGTGTTCTTTTAGAACGTTTATTAAATCACTTATTTTTGCTTGCTTAAATTTACGAGCACGATTAAAATGCCTACTAGGCTTCATCTGCTCCATGGGTCGGAGGTTTGACATTCGTAATACAAAGTTCCATATTAACCACTTTTTAATTGCTTTAATTACCAGCATGGAAAAAAATATAAGCAGTAGTTGCTTGAATTAGAAACACGATGGCTATGTTGGGTCTATAATAATAGATAAATGTAACTAGAACTATTCAAAAGGCTGTATAGCTATTTTAAATAACAGTTAATGAGATTGCTATGCTTTGAAAGGTGTTTTGGCAGCATTACTAAACATAGTGCTGACATGCAATCCTGGTTAAAATTCTCGTTCTAGAAACATCCATAGTTAAAGTCCTTAGAACTTTCACTCTTGAAAATTTTAAAGTACACAGGGCATCAAAATAGAAACACTTTCCTTTTGGGCCCATCATGTCTGTGTCGTCTTCTACCTGAAAACCGTGATTTTCTAAGATTTTTACTGTGCTTATTTCAAAATTGTGAAGTTTCTTGTGCAGCCTCACAATCTTGCCAGTGTTACCACGTTGAACACTAAAAATGAATTAGCAAAGCTAGTTAGTTATGTTTGACAATCCCTTTTTTTTCCGCAAAAATTAAACATCAACAATCTATTGATGCCCAAAGGCAATTATACCTTGAAATGAAAGCTACACTTTCTTAAGCTATTTTTTGTGCTCTATGTTTTGGATTTTTTTGACGGAATTTTCAACCAGTTTTCCTATTTTCCATTTGACACCCACTACTACCAAAAACTAAATAAATGCATATGCAGGTCTATTTCAATAAAAATTGAATTCTTGAGTTTTCTTAATTTCTAACTTATTTGTAGTTGGGTTAGTTTTCACTTTACCAATTCAAAACAATCAGATCTCATTGTTACTGTCCTTGGTATCCCAAGCTTTTGCCAAGCGTTGATTCAGCTTTTAAATTACAGAAATATACTTTTTTGGCAATCAAAGCTGACTAGTCAATCGATTTCTGAAAAATAGACTCATGAATATAGGCGTGTACCCCCCCCCCCCCTCCCCCCCCTCCGCAAAAATTCACCCATGCGCAAAATCGAGCAGCGAAAGAGAAATATGACTAATAAAACGAATGAAGAAAAAAAGGGACTTTCTGCGTATATTCCACAATATAGGCAGAAATGGTTTAGAATATACTACACTATTGTTTTTTTACATTTTTATTTCTTTTAATTTTTTTTTTGGTTTTTGGGTGTTGAATTATCATAGGAGGGTAAGATAAAGGTTAAAGATGATAACTTGAGAATATGAAATTAGTTGCCACTTTAGAAGGGCTGCCATATCTTGGAAGTATCCCGTTCATCCCTTGCGATCGAACACGTCCACTGGGCGTACATCAGAAAGTTTTCCCGTCTGAAGTACCTTTTTTTTATCATAACATTCAGTCAGACTTTAAGTCAGAATCAAGGAAACTTAAAATGGACAGAAATGTATATTCTGCCTATATTTTGGAATATTTGTAGAATTATATCTCAAAATTTCTTCCTATCTTCATTGTTTGTGTTTTTATTACTTTCGCTTTTGCTGCTCAATTTTACAAGATTTCCCGTGGAATAATTGTCTGTGGAGGGAGAGGAATTACCAAGATACCTACACCCATAGGTCTAGGCTCCACAGCCCGATGCTCTACAAGACGCGTCAGGCAGGCACTGCTCTCTGTCAACTTATGTGCAACTGATTTGTGATACTGTTGCAAAAGGAAAAAAAAAGAAAAATTTTAAAGCCTTTTTAACATTTAAAACGAGGCTCTTTACAGTCGTTAAAAAATCCTTACCATGAAAAAGAAATCTCACGGTCCGAATATTAGTTCGGAGTGTATCATAGGCAGCACGCCAGCGCTGCCTAAGTAAAGAACAATGTGGGCACAATGTGCTTTTTTTTTTACCCGGGCACTTCATATCGAAAGAGTTGTCGTAGAAACTTCGAAAAGTGCTCATTCGATTGGAAATTGGAGTGGCTAGTGCCCTTTTAATAGTCGAGAGTAATTGGAGGGCAACTAGCCTCTCCCCCCTCCCACGCCCATCATTTCCCGAAACATATCCAATCAAAATTTTGAGATAGCCAGTTTGTTCAGCGTAGTTGATTTCCAGATAGAAAATAAGTTTTTGAGGGGGACACTCTCCCACAACCCTTGGGGCAAGGCTTTAAGTTATGCCCTGAGGGCATATAAGAACGTGCTGGCACAATGTACTATTTATTATTTTTTCCTTTAGAGCAGGGCACTTCATGTGGAAGGGGTCGTTGTAGAAACTTCAAGAGAGGCTCATTCGATTGGAAATTGAGAGTTCTATTGCCCTTTTTATAGTCGAAAGTGATTAGAGGGCAACTAGCCCCCCCCCCCCAAACATCCCATCATTCCCCCAAACACATCCAATCAAAATTTTGAGATAGCCATTTTGTTCAGCGTAGCTGATTTTCAGATAGAAAATATGTTTTTGAGGAGAACACTCTCCCAAACCCTCAGGGCAAGGGTTTTAAGTTATGCCCTGGGGGCATATAAGGTTTTTAAAAAAAGGCGTTGTCGTAGAAACTTCAAAAAAGGCTCATTCAATTGAAAATTCAAAGGGCTAGTGCCCTTTTTAATAGTTGAAAGTGATTGGAGGGCAACTAGCCCCCCTCCCCCCCCCCCCCCCGCCCATCATTTTCCCAAACACATCCAATCAAAAAATTTTGAGATAGCCATTTTGTTCAGCGTAGTTGATTTCCAGATAGAAAATATGTTTTTGAGGATACACTCCCCCGGAGCCCTCAGGGCAAGGGTTTTAAGTTATGCCCTGGGGGCATATAAGGTTTTTTATAGAAGGTGTTGTCGTAGAAACTTCAAAATAGCCTCATTTGATTGGAAATTCAAAGGGCTAGTGCCCTTTTTAATAGTCGAAAGTGATTGAGAGGGAAACTAGCCCCCCCCCCCCCTCGCCCATCGTTCCACCAAACACATCCAATAAAAATTTTGAGATAGCCATTTTGTTCAGCGTAGTTGATTTCCAGATAGAAAATATATTTTTGAGAAGGACACTCCCCCACAACCCTCAGCGCAAGGGTTTTAAGTTATGCCTTGGGGGCATATACGGTTTTTATAGAAAGCGTTGTCGTAGAAACTTCAGAAGGGGCTCTTTCGATTGGAAATTCAAAGGGCTAGTGCCCTTTTTAATACTCGGAAGTGATTGGAGGGCAACTACCCCCCCCCCCCCCCCCCCCCCCCCCCCAGCCCACGCCCATCATTCCCCAAAACACATCCAATCAAAATTTTTAGATAGTCATTTTTTTCAACGTAGTTGAAAGTTTTGGGAATTAGGTTCTTTAAGGATGACAACCCCTCCCCCCAAAGCCCTCAAAGCAAGGGTTGTAATTTATGCCCTGGGGGCATATAAAGTTTTTATTTAAAGCGTTGTCGTAGATAGTTCAAAAGGGCTCATTCAATTGGAAATTGAAAGGGCTAGTGTCTTTTTTAATAGTTGAAAGTGATTGGATAGCGACTAACGCCCCTCTAATGCCCACTATTTCCCCAAACACACCCAATCAAAATTTTGAGATAGCCATTTTGCTTAACGTAGTTGAAAGTTCAGTAAATTCGGTCTTAGAGGATGACAACCACCCCTAACAGACCTTAGGGTAAGGGTTATAATTTATGCCCTGGGGGCATATAAGGTGTTTATAGAAAGTGTTGTCGTTTCAAAAAGGGCTCATTCGATTGGAAATCGAAAGGCCTAGTGCCCTTTTTAATTGTCGAAAGTGATCGAACGTGATTGGAAGGCTTGACATTTTTATAGTAAAGATCGATGTAGGTATAATGTATTATTTTTTGTTGTTGTTGTTGTTTAGACCAGGGCACTCCGTATCGAAGGAGTTGTCGTGGGAACTTCGAAAAAAGCTCATTCGATTGGAAATAGAAAGGGCTGATGCCCTTTTTAAAAGTCGAAAGTGATTGGAGGGCAACTAGTCCCCATCCCACTCCCGCCTTCCCACGCCCACCCTCCCATTTGTCCATTATGTTTAAAAACTAAATGTTGCCTTAAGATTAAATCAAAATGCACTGTGTTAATGGTAATTCCCAATAAGGCATCTCAGCAGTATCCCAAGAACGACTGAGGGTATTATGCTCAAACTTTCGGGGCTACTTCTGCTCTTAAAATTTAACCAAATCAAAATAGCGTAAGTGTATCCAAGCTATCAAAGAAAGTAAACATATTTTTTACGAATGGTATCAAGTTTTCAATTTTAGGTCAACTAGAGGAGGTATGCAACTAAATTAAACAGTACTATTTGTGTCCAGATTTTTAAAAGGGTGTATTTTGATCGAAATTGCTGAAAATTTTTCTCCATCATACAATTAGCAGGCCAAACTATAAAGTTTTAAAAAACGAAAAGAGTTAAAGTTTTTTTTCTTTTTCCCTGAAAAGAGTATGTCAATATAAAACGAACAGAAATTAATTAAAAAAAACTTTTCCACAAAATAAGTTTTTCAAAGACAAGTAAAGAACTCCATTAAACAAAAAATGAGCAAAAATAAAATCAAATAATCTACCAAGCGTGAAACTACCACAAATCCGCATCGATATATAAATAAAGCCCAAAACGAACAGAAATTACAATAAATAACCGAGTCAAACTCAAAACGAGCAGAAATTAACATAAGTTGGGCACAAAAAACCCTTATGCCTTCCCAAAACCAGAACAGTATTTGCACTTTACTGAAAAAATACAAATGAATGTGCATTGTCAGTTTAATATATATACATATACTGATATTTAGTAATCAAAATGTTAATATTATTTGATTTATTAAAGTATAAAAAGTAAAATCATGTATATTTTCAGTAAAGTGCAAATTATGTTTTGACCTTGGGAAGTCATTTGACTTTTGAGCCCTATTCATGTTAATTTCTGCTCATTTTGAGTTTGACTCGGTTGTTTATTGTAATTTCTGTTTGTTTTGGGTTTCATTTATTTATCGATGCTGATTTGTGATAGTTTCACGCTTGGTAGATTATTTTATTTTATTTTTGCTCATTTTTGGTTTAATGGAGTTCTTTACCTTTCTTTGAAAAACTTATTTTGTGGAAAAAGCTTTTTTAATTAATAACCATAAATACCCGTCTAAATACATTCATAAAAAAAAAACTTATTTAAGTCATCGCTTGCAAATGAAAAATATCCATGATTACAGTAAATTTTTCTGGAAAAAAATTTCAACTGTCAGGTTTTTTCCTTTCTTGCGATTTTAGGAATTTTTATTTAGTGATAAGTTCTATGCATTCGAGGGACAAAATTTTTCAGCATGAGAATTTTCCAATAGAATAATCAAAAGATGTTTCTTCTAAACTCCCCTTTATAAGCTTCATTCATAAGTCGTAGACGCAAAGTTTGTAACACATTCTTACACTGTTTTCCAAAACCAAATGTTTCAAGCTCCTATTTAGTCAAAAGTGATTTTAAAAGCTCAGGCTTTAAAATGTAATTCCTGGTATGAGTTTCTATGAAAAAATCCTTCTTCAAAAGATGTCAATTGGTCCTGTCTAAAGATTCAGGGGTGCCAATTGGAGGGGGCAGGGGAGAAACAATTCCGCTGCTAAATTTTTTGCTCCACCCCCTGGTTTTCCAATAAATGGTTTTTTAGTATTTTCATTGAAAAGTATGTTTTTTTTGTACTTTTACTGAAAAAAAAACACAGAATTACCAACCCCCTAGATTGTTGAAAAAAAATACAGGTACTTATGTCTTACAGCCACCCCACTCAAGTTCTTAGTCTATGTAGAACCGGTTTCTTTCTGTATGTCAGTATGTACTCGGTGATAATCAGGTTAGTCCAAGAGAGTGTATATACAGTACAATTTAGGTATATTTTGATTAAATATTTTAGTTGGTATTTTGGTTAGATTAGGTCAGAAACCATTTAATATAATGTGTTAAGGAGGGGTGCCAATTTCCATAATCCTCTGTTGTAGTTTCCATAATTCTGTTACTAAAGTAATTTATTTTCATCATACTTAGGTGTATTACAGTAGGATTAACCTAATTTTACTCAGATGAAGAACTTGAATGGGTGGCTATAAGACATAAGTACCAATTTCCCCACTCCCTCTTTTGAATTCATGCCCCTGTAAGGATTGAACGTAGGAGTCGTAAATTGGCAACATGGCTATTTACATTTCTTTAAAAACATATTTAAGTTTTTCATTTCATACTCGTTAAGAAAGGGTTTCATCAGACTGCAATGGTTATAACTAAGTATAATCAAATACTAGTTTTTTATATTGTTTTTATCTATAAATTTTTTTACTTGTAAATAATATTTCCAAGTTACTAATGAAGTTATAGGTTTTTTCTATAGAATTATCTCATCACTAGACAAAAAGTCTGTCTACTATGTGTATAACCACTTATTCCATTAGATCATAAACAGTAATTTCAATACTAAACAAAATTTTAAATTCCAGCCAAAGTCGCAAAATGATAGACTGATTTATCACTTCATCTGAAAAATCAGCCAGGCCTGCCTAAATTGCAAAATATGCAAACGATGATAGCTTAACCTAAGTAACGTTTATCTTCTCGTAATTTAAATACGGTAGTCAAACTTTTTACCTAAAATCATTTTGAATAATTATGTAGGAAAATTTGTTCGGTACTTATGTGTTTATCCCTACCGCACCCGAGAAGTTTGATCTGTTTAAAACTTGTTTTCTCTCTGCATTCTCAGATAATCAGCTTGGTAAAATAAACTACTAATGCAGGTATATTTTAATTAAATATTTAATATATAGAGTTGATCTGGTATTCAATATAATGCGTTCTGGGCGGCCTGCTTTCCATAATTCTCTATTGTAGTTTCCATAATTTTGTTACTAAAATGTTATATTTTCATCGTATTTAGGTATATTTCATTATGATTGACCTAACTTCACTTTTTGACTGTGGGTCGGGATAACACGTAAGTACCATTTTTTCTACTGGGTGTTTGCTTTGAAAAATAACTTAACCACCAGCTGTTAATTTACATTTCTAAAGTTTATTATATCCTATTTCTTGAAAATAGTGTCATACCTTGCGGCATTTACATTTCCCGATTTTGGATAATTCGGAATTCGAGTGACGAATCGATAATACCTCTAAGTAAAAATATTTGGCGGTGTATTGGGTACTTTTATGAGGGTATGGTGGATATAATATATATATATATATATATATATATATATATATATATATATATATATATATATATATATATATATATATATATATATATATATATATATATATATATATATATATATATATATATTATATATATATATATATATATATATATATATATTTATTATCTTCTAATATCTATTTTTTACTACATTAAGCACAATTATAAAGTGACGGTTTGAAGCACTGAACATTTCACGATGGAGAAAATGACAAGAATTCAATGTAGTTCCGGCAAATGTAGTTAATCGGATCTTTTAAGGCTATATCTCCAGTTTCGCACAACGCTAGGTCTATTGAGGGATCCAAATTTTGCGCTTATCCTGCCAGTCTAAGCGTCACTTAAGCTTGTTCCGGCCTTCGGTTTTACGAGACACTTGATCTCCTCATTTGAAGAGATAACGATTTGTCTGGCAGTCGGATCAAAGTATAATTGAGATACAATCACTGAGAAAATATAATGAAAACCCTTGTAGAATTTATTCTTGGCTTGTTGTTTTCACAGGTTTCCCCCCTTTGATGCATCACCAAAGATAATAAAAACTTAATTGAGAGCAAATCAAACTTGCAAAGGGGGAAAAGAACACATTTCCGGAAAACAGGTCGAACAACAAGTGTCATATTCCGACAGTTTAGCCTTCAAAATGATTTTCTACTGGAAATAACCTCATTGTTTTTCAGTCAACTACAAGATATTTCCTTTCAAAAACTACTAAAGCGACAAAATCAAAAGATAAGAAAAGTAACAAAGTATACAAATTGCTCGTGTTTAACATGAATATGAAAGATATAATATTTTCCTGGGAGTAAACCCCTAGACCCATTAGAATGATCTGTTTAGGACACATTTTCAACCTAACTTAGGAAGAAATCCATACATGAAGGAACCCTTAAGTTTTGATGAAAGACGGGAAATTTGGCACATATTTATGCATGTAACGAAAAAACTATAGTTATTTATGCACAAGTATTTATATACACTAATTTATATACACATATTTATATGTAAAGCGATAAAATTTATACTTATTATGTGAGAGAAATATAAATCTAATAAATCTAACAATTCAGGAATGAAGCTTTAATGGTAATTCGGAAATAAAGAAGGCAGAAATAGAGGTTATTAATTTCCTTTAAGGTTTATGTTCCTCTGGAAAAAAAAAACGATTTTGCGAACAAAAAAACTGCATATTAATTTTACTTTTTTTGGATAAATGGCTTTCTCAAAATTTTGATCGGACCATTTTGAGAAAAAATGGGCGGAGGAGAGGGCCTAGTTTAATTTTCTTGGTTACTTAAAAAGGGCGATATAACTTTTAATTTGATTTACAAACGTTTTATTAGTAATAGATATACGTAACTTACTTAAAGAACTTCTGTATTTGTATGTTTTTATTACGTATGTGAGGGGGTTCACCCCCCTCGTCAATACCTCGCTCTTTACGCTAAAGTCCGAATTTTCTTTCAATTCTTTAAGAATAACCCCTGAATCACAAAGGGTTTGATTAGAACAAAAAGCTCTTATGAAAATACTAAAAAAACTTCAGCGTAAAGAGCGGGGTATTGAAGAGGGGGCGAATCCCCTCTTATACGTAATAATTTCTGTTCGTAAGTTTTAATCTTGCTCCTTACTTTCAGTTGAAAAAACTTGTTTTTTTTTTTTATTTAATTTCTGAACGTTTTTGAAATTTTGCTGAGAAACTTGGCCCATAAAAAATTCCTCCATAGAAAAATCGTCTTCCGTAACCTTCTCCCACCACCCCCCCCCCCCCCCCCCACACACACACAAGAAAAAATACCCCCTGAAAACGTCTGTATGCTTCCCAATAACCAATAGTATTGTAAACAATGGGGAAAGTTCAAAACTTGCAGCCCTTCCCCAGGGACTGTGGGGGATTAAGTCATTCTCAAAGACATAGTTATTAGAATTTTTGACTATGCTGAACAAAATGGCTATCTCAGAATTTTGGTCAAGTGACATTCCGAAAAAAATGAGCGCGGGAGGGGGCCTAGCTGCCTCCAATTAATTTGGTCACTGAAAAGGGCACTAGAACTTTTAATTTCCGTTCAAATGAGCCCTCTCGCAATACTCTAGGACCACTGAGTCGATACGACCACCCCTGGGGGAAAAAACAAAAACAAATTAACACGCACGCATCCGTGATCTTTCTTCTGGCAAAAAAAAAAAATTACAAAATTCCATATTTTTGCAGATAGGAGCTTGAAACCTCTAAATTAGGGTTCTCTAATACACTGAATTTGATGGTGTGGTTTTTCATTAAGATTCTATGAAGTCTAGCGAGTGTTTTCCCCCCCCTTTTCTCGAAAATAAGGCAAGTATTCCCAGGCTCGTAACTTTTGACGGGTAAGATCAAACTTGATTAACTTATGTATATGAAATCAGCATAAAAATCCAATTCTTTTGATGTATCCATTAGTGTCAAAGTTCCGTTTTTTAAAGTTTCGGTTACTATTGAGCCGGGTCGCTCCTTATTCACAGTTCGTTACCATGCACTAACTGTTTGATATTTGAATACGTTATCTTTGTTCTGACAAAAAAGAGAAGGAAATTTAGATAGGAGTGTAAAAACTTTAGATAGGAGAGTAGGGTTGTAGGTTATGCTGAATTTGACGGCGTAATTTTCCTTAAGATTGCTTGAATTTTTGAGGGTGTTCCCCCATTTTTCGAAAATCGGGCAAATTTTCTCGGGTCTTAGCTTTTGATGGGCAACATTAAACTTAATGAATTTTGTATATTTGAGATCAGCATAAAAAGCCAATTCTTTTGATGTATTTATTGTTATGAAAATTCCGTTTTTACAGGCAAGGTCACTCGCTTCTTACTTACTGTTCGTTACCACGAACTGTTTGATCACCCTGCTAAAAGCGTCTGTTTTAACCACTTCCCAAGGTACCCGCACAATTTTTAAAGTCCTTAGGCTATTTATTAAACTTATCTTGTTCTTATCTGAGGCGTCCAACCTTTTCTTTCAATACATTGCAGGCAGTTCAGTGTAACTATTCCAGGTGTGTGGCCTTTATCCACCCACGAAGCATGACTCGAGTCATCTAACCCAATCTCATAATACGTACGTTAAAGAAATTTTCCAAGTAGTATATACGTGAACGTTATCAGCGTGACCTTATGATAAGGTGTTCAAATTATAAAACTGTAGTTTTTGGTTGTTGCCCCACCCCCCAAAAAAAGAACGAATTTCCTGGGTATATTCCTGGGCATACGCATTTCACTCATAAAGAACAATGTTTGCCTTCTCATTGCCAAGCTTTTATCTTTTTAAACAAATTCTTTAACATTCGTATTTTTTCTTAATTATTATTCGAATCTACTAAAAGGAGGTACAATAAGGTGCCAAAAACGAAGAATTCATTTCTGTGGAATTAGAACAAATCAAGCATGACAACTACAATATCATATCAAATGAGTATAATTAAGGACTAATTAAGAAAAAAAGTCGTGGCCAATGAAAAAGAAAGAAAAAGCGAATTCAAAAGGAAAAACAGTTTCCCTGAATAAAGATCGTAGAGTCAAGTAAATCTTAATTAATACATCTAGTTACAACAAATTGAACTCCTATTTTTTAACAATCACAAATAATTAAATAAAATAAACAACAATTTTACACTGAAGAAAACCCTATGATATATATATATATATATATATATATATATATATATATATATATATATATATATATATATATATATATATATATATATATATATATATATATATATATATATATATATATTATATATATATATATATATATAGATATATATATATATATATATTTCCTCCCCGGAAATATTATATCTTTCATGTTCATGTTAAACACGAGCAATTTTTATACTTTGTTACTTTTCTTATCTTTTGATTTTGTCGCTTTAGTAGTTTTTGAAAGGAAATATCTTGTAGTTGACTGAAAAACAATAAAGTTATTTCCAGTAGAAAATCATTTGAAGGCTAAACTGTCGGAATATGACACTTCTTGTTCGACCTGTTTTCCGGAAATGTGTTCTTTTCCCCCTTTGCAAGTTTTATTTGCTCTCAATTAAGTTTTTATTATCTTTGGAGAAGCATCAAAGGGGGGAAAAACCTGTGAAAACAACAAGCCAAGAATGAATTCTATAAGTGTTTTCATTATATTTTCTCAGTGATTGTATCTCAATTATACTTTGATCCGACTGCCAGATAAATTGTTATCTCTTCAAATGAGGAGATCAAGTGTCTCGTAAACCGAAGGCAGGAACAAGCTTAAGTGACGCTTAGACTGGCAGGATAAGCGCAAAATTTGGATCCCTCAATAGACCTAGCGTTGTGCGAAACTGGAGATAGAGCCTTAAAAGATCCGATTAACTACATTTGCCGGAACTACATTGAATTCTTGTCATTTTCTCCTTGGTGAAATGTTCAGTGCTTCAACCCGTCACTTTATAATTGTGCTTAATGTAGTAAAAATAAATATTTAGAAGATAATAGATATATATATATATATATATATATATATATATATATATATATATATATATATATATATATATATATATATATATATATAATATATATATATATATATATATATATATATGTATATTGATATGTTTTCAGTCATTGATTGACCCACTATGAGGGTAAGAATGAAATTCGGGATCCGTAATGGGTGAATGGCATTCAATAAGCAACGAAACAATTCGCTGTAGCCCAAAACTACTTCTTTAATCTCAAATGTTGAAGCTGGTATAGGCTACAGCTAGTATATTAAATGTCTCTCAGTTTCTAAGATCAAAAGGTCACTGCTGCAAGCTCTGTAGTTACTGTCATGCTTATTTGCATAGTTGTTTCTTTTAAGTCTATAACCATTTTCTTTCAATTTTAACTCGGACTGTTTTGACAATTATTCGATTATTTGACAATTTTAGCTATTCCTTAGAAATAGTGCTAATTGTTTAGAATCTGGGCAACACGCGAGAAAGACTGCATCGAAACCTCAAAGGTGCTATAAGATAAACAGGTTTTTGCTGCCTCACTTCGTGACAAAGATGTAAACTTTAGTTTTTTTGGGGTTAAAGGGGTAGAAAAGGTACCTAGGGTAGGTTAGACTAGGTTACGTATTTAATATATATTATGCTTTACCAACGCCCCCCATCCCTAATGTGCAAATATATAGCCCAAATTTGCTTTTGAACTATTATATATTTTTATCATGCTTTGTTTTATCTCATTAGCATTAACTAAACTTCACTTCTCGTGTGTTGCCCGGATTCTAAACAAGTACCGAAATAGTTTGCAACTTAATGTAATCAACAATTAAATTAATTACCAATATATAACCAAATACTTTTTAAATTCTGCTTGGGGTTGAAATAACCTCAAAAGATCACTTTAGCAATATTCACCGCAGCGGTATTGTGTCATGTTTGGGAAGATGGTACTGGTTTAAGCCTGCCTGCCCCAAGGCCTTCTTCCTGGAAGAGTGGTGAGTCTTAAATAATATATATAATAAGATATACAATGGAAGCCGTGTCCTTTTCTGGGGTAGAAAACTCAGTCTACTAACCCCCAGTATAACGAACTGCCTAACCTTCTCCTCTCTACATTTCGAAAACATTCTTTTTGGTATGTTCATTGAAAAATGCCCTTTTTGGTAATTTTATGAAAAAATATCCTTTGTAAGATTTTGAAAACAAAACAATTTTGCAATTCTTACCACTGGCTACTAGGAATCATTACTTTACTTTACTGCATCTTTCTTTACTTCATATGAAACTCTTGCTTTGAAGCTCTAAATATTAATCTTTTGCTTCTGCGGGGGAATATTTATGTCACTGAACATGACCTAACAGATAGTACTGCAAGTGCTAAGATGAGACATAATATAGGGCCTTTCGGGAAGGCGTCATAACATCTAACCGTCAGGAGTACTACAAAATTCGTCATAGCATTGACAAAAAGTCCGTCAGAACCACTAACCGGAACAACATCGACACGTCAGATCATAACATCGACACGTCAGATCCGTCGACCAGTCATAACATCGACACGTCATAACATCTAAATTTCTAATCTAAAAAAAACTTTTAGATGTTATGACGTGTCAATGTTATGACTGTCGACGTTCTGACGGGTATGCGATTGTCACTGTCGATGAACTGACGGGTAGACGATGAACTGTGTCGATGTTATGACTATTGACGTTCTGCCGGTTAGTGGTTCTGACGGATTTTCCTTGTCGACGAAATGACGTTTAGTGCTTGTGACGGTTATTCGAAATGGTAGCACCCCGGCCCTTCTTGCTGTATTTCCTGTCTTTTTAAGTGTTTTTGACCTTTAGACCCCCCCTCCGTTAGGAGAGAGCTATGCCTAATCATGGTAGTTGAATTTTGTTGTTGAATTGGTAGTTGAATGTTGTACTATGATGATTAAATTACTTCATGGTTTTTTAAGTTTTAAGACGCATCATTTATAAGATAAATCTATGTTAATGAGAACGATGATATAAGAAGTAATTCAAAAGAGGCAAATAGTATACAAATTATAATCCTTCTCCAATTGTTGACACCTCCAATAGGTGTCACTGAATATAATGTCCGATTCTAAAGTAAAGTAAATTTTCATCAAATATATTATAAAGTCAAAGAGATTCTGAACTACCTCAATTAGAATACAAAAGAACCCACAGAAATGTTAAAAGTTCATGTTATGACCTTCGATCTGTACATTCCTGCCAAATGAATTTGTAACAGATCTTTAATTTATTTTCTTACAGGCTCCCGATTCAAAATTGTTGTCCCACACTTTTGGTGCAAAAATTCTGAAGAAATCCCACATTTGTCAAGTCTGTCATCAGAAAGTAAGAAAACATGGTGTTGCATGCAATATGTGCAAGTTTATTTGTCACACTGTCTGTCAGCCAAAGGTACTTTTTCTTCTTTTTTATTGTTCCCTGTCTATCGGGGACTTAGATGTGAATCCTTCCTTGTGCCATAAGGGGCAACAATCATTCTGAAGAGTGCTTTTGGTACTTATGCTTTACATAGTACCCACCGCTATATAAAACAGTTCATTGTAACGAACTGTATAGTAAGAGTGACTCGTCTCAATAGTAACCGAAACTCTAAAAAACCAATTTTAATATCAATAGATACATCAACAGAACCGAATTTTTATGCTGATTTTAAATATATAAGTTTAATCAATATTAGTCTTACTCATCAAAAGTTACGAGCCTTGGAAAATTTACCCTATTTTCGAAAAAAGGGGAAAATACCCCCCAAAAGTCATAGAATCTTAATGAAAATCACACCATCAGATTCAGCGTATCAGAGAACCTTAATGTAGAGGTTCCTATCAAGCTCCTATCTGCAAAAATGTGGAATTTGGTATTTTTTGCCAGAAGAAGGATGCGTGTTTATTTGTTTGCCTTTTTTTCTTTTCCCCAGGGGTGATCGTATCGACCCGGAGGTCCTAGAATTTTGCGAGAGGGCTCATTTCAACCAAAATTAAAAGTGCCTTTTTTAATCAAAAACCAAAAAATTAAAATAGAATCACTTTTTACAAAAAAACTGCATTTTAGATTTCAGACCACATTTCAAAAAATCTAAGGAAAAATAACATTTACACTTATTATAGACCCAGAAAAACTATCAAGTCCCAAATTTATCAAGGAAAAGACCCTATCCCGATAGGTGAAAACTCCGGTGTCTACAGAATTCCTTGTTCGTGTGGTCTTTGGTATATTGGAAGAACTAATCAGCGACTAACAGATAGATTAACTCAGCATTCTAGCTCAATTAATAATACACTTAAAAAGCGGAAAAAAACCGGAAAATTTTGACTCTGCCCTTGCAGAGCACATTTTTGAAAAACTAGACCATACTATTTTGTTTAATCAAGCTAGTCTTATTTCGAATGATAAGGGTATTGTCCAGCATTACAGAGAAGCTGTTGAAATTTATAAATACCAACATTTAGGTCTAGCTTTAAACAGAGATTCCGGTGATTTAAGAATAAATGAGTCATATTTCGGTTTTCTCAAAAGAGAAGCCGATACTTTAGTGATCCCTGAAATAAACCTTGAACCACTTTCTCAGTCATCTAATCAAACACGTGAACAACCCCTTAGGTCTCAAAGGGTGTCTGCAAGAAATGCCTTAATTAAAATCCGAAATCAAATGACATAGTTTTCCAACTTATTTAATTGCTGGTTCGTTTTGTTTTTCGAGTGAATGAATTGATTCCTTTCTTTTGTTCAGTTGTTCGCTAGTATCCGTCGATGGCAGATCATATTTTTTGGATTTTGTGCAAATCGCGGATATTGGCGAATAACTCGCTTTTATGGTTGTTAGGTATTTGGTTTTAATTCTTTTAATTTTTGGCTTTTATTGATACATCGTTTCGTTTCGCGCTGAAGAAGAGAGGCGTTTGTCCTCTCGAAATATTCGCTTCGTTTTTTTCAGTATCTTCATTTGGCCTATAAAAACCCCATTTTTGCTCGTTTTTCTTTCTTTATGCATTTTAGATGTCTTCATATTTTGAAAGATATTTGATGTTTTAACCAATCATAACCATATATGACGTAATAAGTGACATGACGTGATATCTAACACCGATTGTGTATTATTAACCATATATGACGTAATGAGTGTCGTGACGTAAAATTTAAAAAATCAATTCTTATTTTGTTTTAGTTTTTAGTTCAGAATCGCTGAAGTTATAAACTGTAAAAATATTTATGGTATCTGAGTAATAATTTTAATGTTTTAATTTAAAGTAGAAAAATACCTGAAAATTTTAAAACTAGTTTTATTTTTTATATAAGGAATCGGTCTGGTTAATTATAAATCGGGAATATGTAAGTTTTATCGGTATCATGACTGTAGAGATTGCTGAAAACCATATTGGGTTTAGTTTGATACCTAGCATGAGACGATGACGTCCCTTAATAAAAACTACAATAACCCATAACTCCTAAAAATAGTAATTATAGTACTCCGGGTTGCAGCGGAAGCTAGCAACCTAGTAAGAGACGATCACGCCCCATAGTCTGGTTTGCAGCGGTAGCTAGTACATTGTAAGAGATTATTACGTACCATACTAAGAAATACAGTCCGGGTTGCAGTGATAGCTAGCAACCTAGTAAGAAATGATCACGACCAATAGTAAAAAACAAAGAAAGCCTTAACTCGTAAAAATAGAGTCAGACCAATGCAAAAAGTACACTATTAGAACCGCCTTGTACGTACCACTTTATAGAAAACTTATCGTCTCTCGGCTTGAAAAACACGTAAATTACATTGACTTGAAAATCATAAGGCACATTTTTTCTTTTCTTTCCGTTTTTTTTCTTCCTCAGCCGGGTCGGCACTGGAAGATCATAGAGAGCTGTGTAATGGCTCATTTTAAAGGAAATTGATATATCTAATATCTTTTGTAATTAAAAATAAAATAGTTATAAAATAGAATCAATGTTGACAAAAAAAGTGCATTTTCGTGTACAGGCTTGACGAATGATGTTACAATCGTATAGGTCATAACCATATATAATGTAAAAGTGAAAGCAATATTTAATCATGTTAAGTTATGATGTTAAGTGAAAGCAATAAAAAGTGAATGGGCACTGGAAAATCATAGAGAGCTGTGTAATGGCTCATTTTAAAGAAAAATTGCTATATCTAGTATCTTTTGTAATTAAAAATAAAATAGTTTTTAAAATAGAATCAATTTTGACAAAAAAAAGTGCATTTTCATGTACAGGCTTGACGACTGACGTTATAATCGTATACTTATAACCATATATGATGTAAAAGTGAGAACAATATATATACACGCTTATCTTTCAACAAGATAATTATATAAGAAATACATAATAACAAGAATAAATTCTTTACGAAAAACTGCATTTTTCTATTACACTTTAGTAGTAGTGTTATTTTTAATATTACAAAAACCATATAGATATAGGTATGTAAAATGTGGCAATTCTTTTAGCAGTTTTAACAAAATCGGGGTTGTGGCGGTAGCTAGCGCTCTAGATCATAATAACTGAAATATTAAATTAATATAGGACTTATTGGACATAGTTAGCACATATTGGATTTAGTTAGCTGCTTGATTTTCCAAGGTTCGTCTCTTACTATTCCAAATAATTAAAGGCCGTGGGCTTCTTCCTGTTTGTAATCAGGGTTATATCCGGGTTGTGCCGATCCAAACAGTTCGTGGTTATGAACTTTATTATAGTAAGAGCGACTCTTCTCAATAGTAACCGAAACTCTAAAAAAACGGAATTTTAACATCAATAGATGCGTTAAAAGAATCGGATTTTTATGCTGATTTTAAATATATAAGTTTCATCAAGTTTACTCATTATATCAAAAGTTTGAGTTTACTCATATCTTGAGAAAATTTGCCTTATTTTCAGAAAGAGAGAAAAACACCCGCTAAGAGTCATAGAATCTTAATGAAAATCACGCTATCAGATTCAGCGTATCAGAGAACCTTACTGTAGAGGTTTCAAGCTCCTATCTGTAAAAATGTGGAATTTGGTATTTTTGCCAGCAGAAAGATCACGGATGCGTGTTATTTGCATTTTTTTCTTTTCCCCAGGGGTGATCGTATCGACCCAGTGGTCCTAGAATTTCGCGAGAGGGCTCACTCGAACGGAAATTAAAAGTTCTAGTGTTTTCTTAATAAAAAAAGATAGAATCACTTTACAAAAAAACTGCAGTTTAGATGTCTTTTTCATTTTTCGAAGGTATTTGATTCTTCAAGCAATCATAACCATATATGAAGTAATAAGTGACTTGACGTAAGATCTAAAACCGATTGTGTACTAATAACCATATATGACATAATGAGTGACATTTCGTAAAAATTGAAGAAATCAAATTTTTATTTATTTTAGTTTTAGTTCAGAATCAATAACCATGGCACATATTGGACTTAGTTAGCTACCTCATTCTCTGAGGTTTGTCTCTTACTATTTCAAATAGGAAAAAGCCATAGGCTTTTTCCTGTTTGTAATTTTCGGTCAAACAACAGAGCTGGCAAGTGAAACACGTTTAATGATGTCTATGGAAATGAAAAGAACGACCTGTCCCAGCGTGCATTCACCGAATGACTACCAATTTTTGCAACCACTGCATAAAGCTGTTCTCTGGTGAACACCATGTGAAGTTATGCATGTCATGTTACTCCAAGAAATGACACCAATCTTTGGCGCTGTTTAAAACATTTTTGAAAACTTAATTTTGATCATTCCTACTAAGTTCTATAGTCATAGGCAGCGTAATAGCGCTACCTAAGTAAAGAGCGATATGGACCCAATGTATTATTTATTTATTTATTTTGGTTTTAGAACCTGGCACTTCGTATTGAAGGAGTTGTTGTAGAAACTTCGAAAATTACATATAAGACATGATAATAAATTCGTTATAAAGTTATTAAAATCACATTGAAAAGGTTACTGTTTACAATATGTTGCAAAGATACAAAGGGATTGATTTTTCTCGTATAACCATATATGACGCAATAAGTGAATGCAATATTTATGCACGTTTATCCCATTCTCATCCATTCTGCTATCGTAAGGTATCATTATATAAAATTTCTCTATGAGTTAACTCATATTTTTTATAGCAAGAGTTATAAATGCACAACCAATTCTTTGTTTAGCTGTTAGCAGAGTTGAGGTTTTATTTCTTCAATTAAAAAAACGAGTTTGTTTAACTGAAAGTAAGGAGCAACATTAAAACTAAAAACGAACAGAAATTATTCCGTATAGGAAGAGTTGCCCCCTCCTCAATACCTTGCTCTTTATGGTAAAGTTGTTAGTACTGTTAAAAAAGCTCCTATTCTAATAAAACGGCCCCTGTGTTTCAGTAGCCATTCTTAAAAAACTGGGACAAAACTATAGCGTAAAGAGCAAGGTATTGAGGAGGGGGAAACCCTTCATATACAGAATAATTTCTGTTCGTTTCGAGTTTTAATGTCTCTTCTTACTTTCAGTAAAAAAAAAAAAATCTTTTTTTATTTGATTTCTATTCGTTTTTCAAATAATGCAGGTAAATATAACTCCCTTCATTGAAATATACCCCCCCCCTCTCTTGGAAAATCCTCCAAGAAAATCTCTTCCAACTTACAGTACACTCCCCCCCCCCCCCAGTCAAGTTCCCCCCAGACAATTCCATACTCGGTGAAAATCCCCCCTCTGCTTAAAATTTCCTATGGACGTTGCAGCATGAAAAATATTCCTTAGCATACTTTCACTTGGAAGAATCTCTAATCGGTTTCTCGATCCCTCCGGAAATGACCCCTTCCATGGAAATTTTTTTCAGGAAATGAAAAGACGTAGAAAATATCCCTCGGATATTTGCTCCAGAACATCTCAACATGCAAAATTGAGTTGACAAAGAGAATGGACAATTAAAAAGAATTTCGTATAGGAATTCTGTCAAATCCCCCGGTGTAAAATTTTCCGTGGAAAATTCCTCCCCCCCCCCTTCCGGAAATTTCCCTCCACAAGGAATATTCTCCCTATGGAAATCCACCTCAGCCACAAAATCCCCCCCCTCCGAAAGGTCTCTGTATACTTCCCAATAACAAATGCTATACGTAAACAATGGGCAAACCTCATAACTTACAGGCCTCTCCCCACGGACTCTTGGGTCATTTTACCCCTAAAGACATAGCTATTTGATCTTTCAACTATACTGAACAAAATGACTATCTCAAGTTTTTTATCAGTTAGCTTTGGGAAATAAATGGGCGGGGTCAGGGGCCAGTTGTCCTCCAACCTTTTTTGTCACTTAAAATGTCCGTTCGAATGTGCCATCTCCCGATCTCTTAGGATCATCATTTCAATACGATCAACCCTGGAAAAAATAATAATAAACATGCATATATGTTATATATAAATAATAACAAACCGTGATCTGTCTTCTGGCAAAAAAATCGACATTCCGCATTTTTGTATATAGGAGCTTGAAACTTCTACAGTTGGGTTCTCAGGTATGTTGAATATGACGGTGTGATTTTCATCTAGATTCTATGAATTTTAGCGTGTGTTTTCCCCTGTTTCAATAATCAGACAAAATTTGTCTGGCTCGTAACTTTGATGGGTAACACCAAACTTGACGAATCTCCTATATTTAGAATCAGCATAATAGGCTAATTCTGTGGATGTATCTATTTATATCAAAATTCTGTTTTTTAGAGTTTCGGTTACTATTGAGCCGAGTCGCTTCTTACTTACAGTTTTATACCACGAACTGTTTGACTATATGATACGGGGCCTTAACTTGGAGTAATATTATTCCAGGAATCCTCCACCATTGTTCTTACAAAAATAAAACCAAATAACTAGAAAAAAATGCTGCGCAGTCATTAGTATACAAGATCTAATTTAAAATAAACAAAACGAAAAACAAACAAATGAACAAAAGCCAATGCTTAAAATTGCATTTTTCAGAAATCAACGGCAATTATAGAAATGATAGTCTGCTCAAAACCGACATAACTGAATAATTAAAAGAGATAAAAATTGGACCACGTAAATATATTCCCTTTTTTACATTCATTTAATCTTTGTCTTTTTTCTGGTGAGGGTAGCTATTGTTTATAGGGCCAAAATAGTCGAAAATAAAAGGGTTCACTGTCTTAGAAGGGATAATTTTCCGTTCCTTGGAATTTAGTTTGGTCACACAATATGGAAAGATAATGCAGCAATCATAATTACCTAAGAACTGTCTAAAGAATTGTCGAGTTTTTAAATTCAGCGTAAAAATGTTTTACTGTACAAGGAATTACTACGGGGCAAGAGCGGATCCAGGATTTTTGTTCGGGGGGAGAGGGGGGGTTTACTAATTTTCAACTCAGTCAAAAATTTCGGGGGGGGGGGAGGTTCAAACCGGGTAACCCCCCCCCCCCCGGATACGGCCTTGCTACGGGGTGCTACCATTTCGGCGAACCGTCACAAGCACGAAACGTCATAACATCGAATCGTCAGAACCTCAAACCGTTATAACGTCTAACAAAATTTATAAGTTTATATAATAGTAATAAGTATATAATAGTTTAGAAACAAATTTCTGCTATATATTTGCCCATCAGCGGGGGGGGGGGGGTAAAGCATAGCATATATTAAATACGTAACCTAACCTTAACCTAGGTACCTTTCCCCCCCCTACACACCAAAAAACTAAAGTTTTAAAATGTTCGATGTTATGACGGTTCGAGGTTCTGAAGGATTGTCTTGTCGAATGTTATGACGGATTTTGTACTGCTCCTGACGTTCGTGCTCCTGACGGTTCGATGTTATGACGCTTTCCCACTACTACAGGAAACCAGAAAAACGGGTATTTGCATTTGGTAGATAAATGGAATGCAAAGTGTGATTTGTTATTGCGTTTACAATGCTCAAACTGTTGTTTTTTTGGGGTTTAGGGGCGAGAGGTACCTAGGTTAGGTTACGTATTTAATATATGCTACGCTTTACCCCCACCCCTCTAATGTCCAAATATATAGCCCAAATTTGTTTCTAAACTATTATATATTCATCCTTTTTTATTTTATTTCGTTAGCATTTACCAAACTTGGCTTCTTTCGTGGGTACCGTATAATGCACAAGTACCGTGCTTTTTTGTGTTTTCATTTTCAAATAAAAAATAGACCCCCCCCCCCCAGATTTTGACAAATGCCTTCGTTATTCTTTATTTATTTAAAAAATGGGGCTCTTATGTATTGTATTACTAACTGAAATACAGAGAGAAATCGGTTCTACTCAGATCAAGGACTTGAGTGGGGTGGCTATAATACATAAGTACCAAAAAATCGATGAAAAGGAAAAATTTCCCCTTCCCTCATCTTTAAAAAAATACCTTTTTTGTAACTTCATTACAAAAAAGCGAAAAAATTCTAGTCCACCCGTTCATGGGTGGAGGAGCTTCAATTAAGGAAATGGCTTTTAATTCTTTAGTAAAATCACAGTGTACACATTTGTACACGAATTCTGTTGATGGACGTTGTTTTTGAACAACTGTTGAAGTAAAATTGGCTTTGTTTCTAATTGTATTTGGACTATTTTTTGGTCTGAGCGAGCTTTGTCTCATAGCTACTTAGAATAAAGATGAAAACATTGCCAAATTTCAGCGAAAAATCTTGGCAAGACTGGAAAAGAATATGCACTTTATTGTTCCTAGATCGTGGCATGGGGAAAACATTTTATGTTTTCAAAAAGAAACAGAGAGAGATCACATGAAAAAATCGTATGACTCGAAACCTTTTGTTTTATATTCTGGCTTCAATTTTCACACAGGTAGCCAATTAGGAGGAGTTTAACTTTCTGTTCCTTTTACTGACTTCAAATTTTACACAGAAGGTTTAAAAATCAACCATGTTTAAGGAAGGTGTGGTTATTTGTCTCTCCAGAAATAAGGAATGTTTTGGGTGCTACCACAGAGTTATCCTTTTTAAATACGTATGTGTACTCTCACTAACTGCCCGCTTTCTATAACCACTGAAAACACGAACACAACGTGCAGATTACATAATAAAGAAAGAAGAAAAGAAGATTACATAATAAAGAAAGAAAGAAAGAAGAAACTTTCTAAAAACACAACAAAACTAATTAAAGACGCATTAAACCTTAATAAGTATATAAAATGTTCAATAAAAGTCTCTGTACGTTGAAGCAGGTATTTAATATCATTATTAAAGTATATATTTTTTTTTTTATAAAAGTGCGTTATGTCGTTAAAATTTGCATTTACTGCTGACTTAATAATTAAGAACTGGGGATAAAAGACGAATTAATAGATGTTGATGTACCTGGTAAATGTTAATTGGTTTCGTGGAGGTTATGATTTGTGAGGCATAACATCTGAAGAAACAGGATGTCAGAAAATTATGCTTATCTTTTTCTCGTTTTAGTGCAGAACATAGAAATATCTTAGGAGATTTTCTTAGAAAATAGACCAAATTTACCTACTATTATCTCTTAGGGGCGTTCAAGACATTCCCAGGGGTCAAAAATTTCCTAAGTGGTTACAAAATATCTTAAAATCAACATAACGTGGTTTGTTCCCGGTTTCAGGTAATTCTAGTTCGGTAAATTGGTAAATTCGGGAGCTCTCGGTAAATATAGTCTCAAAAAGGGGGAGGGGTACATATTAAATAAATTGACACTATTAGTTTGACAGAATGACCTGCACAAGCTCGTTGATTAAACAAGCAGTAATTGATTTTACATATTTTACTCTTCTTACAGCCCAATGTCATTATTGATATTTCCCTTTTCTTCTTTAGAGCTTGGGTCATGAGAAAATCAAAAACAAAATTCAATAAAGTTTAAATGGGAAAATTAGAGACCATATTCATCAGTAAAGACGCACCATGTTAAATTTATTAAATTTTATCAACTCTGTGTTTTTAAAGAAATTCTAAATTCAATTTTTTACATTCCAGCAAAATAAGAGTGGACATAACAGTCCAAGTTCCCCTTCAAAAAAGATAAAAATATTAAACATAATGGCTAAAGTTTTTTTTTATTGGATAATAGAAATAAAATTGCTAAAAAAGGGAGAAAATTTATTGAAGTCCGGAAGATTTATACTACTACTACTAATAATAAGTCAATGCAGAACCAAGTTGCCTGAGGCCACAAAGCTGCGCATGTTCCACCTCCACCCCGATCTATTCAAAGCTTCACTCTTTACCCCCTCTCATGGAGTTTAATCCATGTCCTTTAAACCTTCCTTATGGCCACTTCCCAACTCATTCGGGGACGACCTGCTTTTCGTTTTGCTCCAGATGGAAAGCCAAAAAGCACAATCTTTGGAACACCTCTGGTTCAATTTTGATAGAAATTGGTCTTTTGTTTATTAAAGCAAAGACATATTAACCAGAAAACAGTAACACCTATTTTAAATCGGCCTGGACAAGAATTTTGGAGAAGGAACATTGAAATCTAAAATAGGTGGCGTTGAAATGCACTGAATAGAATGCATGAAGCAATACAAATACAACAACAGAAAAGGTTTTTATGTGAGTAATTAATTTGAAAGATATAATTATAGCATACATGCCGGTAGAGGGTGGTCAGGGGCACAATTTCTCCCCTTGGAAAAAAAAACAAGGATAGGTACCGATTCACAAAATGTTTGGGGGGGGGGGGCTTCAAAATCTAGAGCGGGCAATTTTCTTTCTTTTTGAAATCAAATAACCAAAAAAGGTTTTATTCAATGAATATACGAAAAAAGATGTTTTTTAAATCTAGGGGAGGAAAAGAGAAAGAGTCGGTAACGCGTAAAATTGAGTCGGCAAAGAGAAAGCAAGACATAAGACGATTTCATAAAGGAATTCTGGAAAATTCCCCAGTGTAAAGTTTCCTCTGAAAAACACCCTCCCTGGAAACTTCCCTCGCCATGTAAAATTATCCCCATGGAAAATCCCACCTGCAGAAAATTCGCCTTCTCACCTGAAAACTGTATGCATACTTCCCAATAACAAATACTATACGTAAACAATAGGCAAATTGTGTAGCTTAAAGACCTTTCCCCTGGGGCTCTGGTGGGTCATGATATCTTCAAAAGAGCGTATTTATTAAACCTTTCAAATACGCTGAACAAAATGGCTATCTAAAAATTTTTGATCGGACGATTTTGAGAAAAAGGGCTGGGGAGGGGGCTTAGTTGCCCTCCAATTTTTGGGTCCCTTAAAAATGGCACTAGAACTTCTAATTTCCGTTTGAATGACCCTTCTCTTGATATTCTAGTACCATTGAGTCGATACGATCACCCCTGAAAAAAAAATAAATAAACACTCATCCTTGATCTTCCTTCTGGCAAAATACAAAATTCCTCATTTTTGCAGATAGGAGCCTGAAACCTCTATAGTAGGCTTCTCTGACACGCTGAATATGATGGTGTGACTTTCATTAAGTCACAAAATAAGGCAAATTTTCTCAGGCTCGTAACCTTTGATGGTTATAATTAAACTTAATAAAGCTTATATATTTGAATTCAGCATAAAAATCCGATTCTTTTGATATGTCTATTGGTATCAAAAATCCGTGTTTTGGAGTTTCCATTACTATTGAGCTGGGTCGCTCCTTACTTACAGTTCGTTACCACGAACTGTTTGAAAACTTATAGATTAACAATCGTAATTTATATATTACATACCATGGCTGAATCTACGGTATGGCTGAGGTAATTTGAAGAACGTTATGTTATCAACGCCTTTTGAATGTAAAAAGCTCAAAGATTACCAAACATAATTTAAAATACTGCATACCGAATTGAATCAACACCATGGCTGATGCAATTCAAAAGGTGTTATGTGACTTCTTTTTCTGAAGCTAATATTCACAGGCTGCATTCTTAAAATTAACGGGCTCTATCAATTGGTTCTGTCCGTTTCCTTGTATCTTCTTTGGTTGTATCTTCCTTGTATCATTTTGGTTCAAAAATAAGGAGTAGCTCTTTTTCTCACTCATAGACCAGTTTAGAAAATAGAGATTTCGTTATCGAAACTATTTTCTCATATTTTCAATGCCAAAGAAGCTTTCTTTTAACAAACAAAAGCTTGTTATTAAAATTTGAACCCCCCCCCCTCAAAAAAAAGAAAATAGTTTTGCTTTGCTTTCCTCTAAAAATTACATCTTATAACATGTGCCTGTTGAATTACAGCAGTAGCCAGATTTTTGCTGATTGCAAAAATTCTAAATTAAAAAGATGCATTGATGAAAGCAAAGTTCTGATGAAAAGGCTAAATAGCCCATTGTTCCTCTCCCATAATGTGATAAAATTACAATTTAGGTCATTCTGTTATGGCAACAATGATGCGTCTTGTCCTGTTAGTCGTGATCAGCAGAATTAGCAGAACTAACATTTAGCAGAATTATTCCCCAAATGTGGTGGGAGGATGCCGCAAGGAAAGCTTTAAGAGAGACAGAAGCTTCATGGGAAAGTGAAAAAAGTAGGCTTTAAATAGATTGGAATGGAGACGAAGCGCGCGTAGCTATGTTGGCCTCAGGCGGATTGATGTTGTGGTGCGTTGTTAGTAGCAGTAAAAGCAAAATTTAAGAACCCTAAAACCTAATGTGCATCAAAATCACATCTGTCGATGAAGAAGCAAAGGTTTTTGAATGCTTTTATTACTTGGTTTTTACGCCATACTTTTTCTACAGAAGCGGAACAATGGTTTTGACAGAAAATTGGTTTAAAAATGCTTGTATCGACCATAATTTATTCCTATACTAACTCTATTGTATTGAGTTTTACTGACTATAAGTATTGTATACTAACTCTACATTATTGTACCTTTGCGAGATTCCTCGTACAGACGGGAAAAATGGTTACTTACGTTTTAACGTCACCGCAGCAGAAGTTGCGCTCGTAGTAAGATAGCTAAGAGATAGACATAACTTAAATGAAAAGATTGAAGACCCAAAGTTAAAGTAAAATATTTTTGCCAGAATTGAATAGTTTTTCGCCGGTAAGTTTACTCATTAACTGCACATTCAAATAGCTAAGAAACACACATACCTTTTCGAATAAGTATTTCACCTTGAGTACAGATATAACGTTCATTTGCGTAATAAATGAACTTCCCCCTCTAATGGGTAAATTTACCCTGCATTGTATATATACAATAATTTCTACATTATTTTGACAAGCCATTAAATCAATTTGAAGAAAAAAGTGGCTTACAGAACATTCATTGCATATATACGATTCACGGTATTTTTGTACATTAGGGGGGAGGGGAGATGGTCGGGGTACAATGTTCATATTTGACGAAAATGAATATTATATTTAGACTCAAGATGATATTCTATTTCTAACGATATGTCCATTTCTTAGCTATCTCAATGTTAGCGTAACTTTTGCTGCGGTGGCGTTAATATGTAAGTACCGAAAAATGCTGTTACAAACTTCTATCATTTCAACTTCAAAAAATGAGGTTAAATCCTCATTCTGATTGATCAATCATAATGAGTATGCTTGCAAGTTGAACATTTCTATGCTCACAAAACTACGCAGGGTATGCATTATTGGCACTCTAGTCATGCGCAATTTTGATTGCCTTCAAAAGTGCGACTATAATGAGGCTGAAACACAACACTAAAATCAGTTACAAAAGTAAGGGTAAACTTTCAAGATACAGATTTGGTTTCGTTGAATTTTCTTGTAATGTCATATCTTTAAGGTCCATTTCCTTACACCCCGCCTCCCTCTAATATTCATTTATAATGAGGGTAATAATATAAAACCCTTCTTTTTCCCATAGTTTAGCGTGTCATATTATTTTTGCCAAAATGTCGAAGAAAACTCGTTAACTCGTGTCTGATATACCCCCTACCTAATGTGCTTCTAGTACGTTTCTCTGACGCTCAATCCTAATTAAATATATCAAAGTAAGATTAAAATATAATACTTTAGAAGCAGATTTGGGCTATGTATTTGCACATTAGGGGGGGGGGGGTAAAGTATAGCGGGTCTGCATGCCTAATGTGTATACAATTATTTTGCATATTATGTAGTAAAAATTGCTTTCTGACTTCATACTATCCAAATACATTATCACCATCCCCCCTAATGTGCAAATATATAGCCCAAAAGTATATATTTTCTATTTATTCTGTCACTTCTCTTTGTCTTGCCTCACGCTAAGCTGAAAGAAACTAACGAAGAAAAAACGGTTCTATACTGCGTCAATGAATGAACAACTTAAGCGGTAGGGGGTTTATCATACAAGCACCGGAAACTATTCTCCATCATATTGTCAGTATGATAGCAATAAGAATTGTATTGAAAAGCTATTATATCCTGTTCAAAAAAATTAATCAAAGTAACACAGAAAGAAACGGAAAAAATAAAATAAAACAAAATTAGGGGATATTAAGAAACTAACTAAAGCGAATAATAATATTACCGATGGCGATTGAATACTTTGATGTTGGAATCAAGACAGATAAAAGTATATCAGCATAAATATGGCGTAGATATTCACATCTTTATTTCCTTCGTGATATAATGATATATTAAAAAAACAATAACAATTTTTTGCAGCTGCTATGCAAGTGCATTTTGTTTCTGCTTGTAAGAGAACGCCTACACAAAATATATTACAAGATAAGAACTAATTGGAAAGTGTATTTCCTTTCTTTTAGTAACTAAAAAAGCACGTATAGATAAAAGCTAAACAACTATTTGGAGTCCCATTGAATCGATTGTACTTTTGCTATATTAAAAAAAAAAAAAAAATCCAGAAGTTATTTTAGACTAGCAAAAAAATGGGATTTTAAATGACTAAAAACATGGTCTGAAAAACACCCAGCGTCAATAAATAGGACGTTTTGGCAAAACATATTTACCATGTGCGTAATTTTAATTCACAAGATTGGACAGTGTAGGCCTACCTATCAGTGTAAAGTGCCTATCACCAGCAAGCCACCATTTCATTAGCAGTTTTTTGTATTGGCATGCTATTACCACTAAAACGCAAAGTTTTTTTTAGCGTTTTCTTTGCAAAGCGCTAAGTTTTTAGGAGTTTTTTTCTTTTGGGGGGGGGGGAGCTGCCAGTAGATGGTTTACTGATTATGTCTCCTTTAAAAATTTAAAAATTAGATGGCAATGCTTTTCACACGAAATTTGTAAATTTTTGAAACCTCTAGTATATTTTAAACACAATGGTACGTACTTCCGAAATTTATTGAGTTTTAAGCTGGGCCGTATCCACGATTTTGTTCGGGGAGGGCTATTTGTTCGGGGGGAGGATACAAAAACCTTTAAAAAATGCATCAAAAATTTGTTTATATGCATTTTGTTTAGCTTTTACGTGTCGGACAAACATTTCAGGGTGGGAGTCAAACCCCTTAAACCAGGCGCGAATCTACAGTATTTGTCATTGGGGGGGGGGGGGGGGGGGGCAAGAGGCAAGAGGGGTCCATTTTCGGATATTCAAGGAGCATGGGCTATATAATAATTTTTTCTCCACATTATTGGAGGGGCAACTTCCCCCTTTGCCCCTCCCAAAACGACGCCCCTGCCTTAAACCCCCTCTTAGATACGGCCTTGGCTTTAAGTCTGACTATCTTTATTTAAAATCAAAACCGTGTTTTCAGCCACTGATATCAGGTTTACTACCTTTCGCAGGACTTGTTCCATTGGACCTCTAATAATGATTGTGTTAGAGGTCATTATAGGGCTTTTGGACCGGATTTTGAATTATTTTTATCCTAAAACTGTTTTAGAGCATTCCTTTAAGCATTCTGATTAGTTGATACTGTTTAAGAAAATGGGAACTGATGGAGAAGTAAATAGTATCTATATTTTTTTTCTTTTTTTTTAAAGTCCAAAAATTTACCAAAAACAATTAATTCTATGATTAAAACAATGGTAGAAAACAAATGTTTTATTATTTTTTTTTACATTTTTCGCAATAATTGGCAAGGAAAGAAAAATTAAATTTTATTTATTTATTGTTCCTTAAATGCTTATCAGAAAGAAAACAGACAAAACTCTCCCAGTTAACATTTCCTTTTGGGTTAAAAGGGTGTTGCTCATCTATCCCTTGCCAAACATTCCTGAAAATTATCTTTGCAATAGGCATTCCAAATGCCAAAAGATTTCTGATCCAACGAGGAAGGTTGCATATCCTTGTCATTTCTCAGTCAACAGTAAGGGTTTAAATTAATCCTCGGGAATACCCATTTTTTATACAATTCAGTAAAGTTCTCTAGAGACCTTTATTTGTACCCGAGCCAGGGCCGTTCCAATATTTTTTTTTGGGGGGGGGGGGGGTTGTTTTACAAAATAAACTTTTAAAACGCATCAAAAATTTGTTTATATTCATTTTTGTTACGTTTTTTTTCCACAAGTCGGACAAACATTTTTTTTTGGGGGGGGGGGGGGGGTGTCAAACTTACTAACCCTTCTATGGATACGGCCTTGACGCTAGCAAGCCTGAATATATTTACTTTCTCAAAAGGCTAACTCTCTCGATCAATTTCCACAAATTTTCTCTCTTTTTCTAAGTTCAATCGTTTATAGGGTCGGATGCAGAATTAGTGAGGGGGGTACTAATGAAACTTGAGCTTCCCCGTTGGCATTCTTCATACTCTAACCCCATAATTAGTGCAAATTTTGTTCTTCGAGGGGGGGGGGGTACGTGTCCCCAAAACCATCCCGTGGATCCAGTGCCGTCTAAAAATGAAGGGCTGTATCTTCCTAAGCCTGGGAATCCAAGGATCTGAAAGTCGGCAAGCAGAGCTTTTGAGATATTTCAAATCTAATAATTGAAAGTTTGATTATCCACCCTTTTTGTTGTTTCTTAGGTAAATAATGTTTTACATAATCGCCACACTATTTTTCTACAATCAAAACTTGCCTAATCAAACTTTTTAAAACTGAAAATTTTATTTCAAATGACCCATTGCACAAATTTCTAAGACAACCCCTTTAATACTCTGTGCTAGGATAAATAAAAAAGAAGTTTCCATGGGCTTTTGCCTCTGTTTTTGAATATGTCAAATTCAATGAAAAGTTTTTTTACTCAGAGACTGCTCTTTTTCTTTTTTTTTGGGGGGGGGGGTCTGTTTTTCCTCCTCCTTAAAAATGTCCAATTTTTTCTACTATAGAATTTTTAGATTATAGTCTTCTGTAAAAATTGTTACTTTTCTTCGTCAGGAAGCAAAATTAGTGGCATCATGCACATTTTTCTAAATCTGAAAAAACATAAATTTCTGCTACCTCGAATCGCTGCTTACTAGGTCGCACCTTCCGCTGCAGCAATGATGATTAGCGTTATGTTAGCGTTATGTCGCACTTAAAAGTTTTGTCCACTTTTTAGTAAGAAATTCAACGAGCGCTCTTTCACCTTTCAAAAAAGGCATCTGACAATCCAAAACTGAGATGCCATTTCACGAGGGCATCGGTGTAAGACATATGCAATGGGCTGAATTACGTATGTAATAGTGTCTGAATATGAGACGTTTGCGCTTCAAAACATTGAGGAAGGTATACTATAGGGCTGTTCTTTTACTCATCTTTGTGCTTTGTGCATCTTTTGGCAAAGAACGCTTGAAAGTGAAATCTTAGCACTAAGATCTTACATCTTCCAGCGTTCTTTTGCAAACGTCTGTCGTCATTCTGCTCTGATCAGTGGTCTAAGAACAATGATGAGTATATCATCAAAGTTCTCTCATCATTGCTCTATGTGGCAGAAAGATGGTTTCCTTCACACTTTTTGCTAACATCAGTGACTGTAAGATCTTAGAACAAAGATGAGTTAAAAGAACGGAAATCTTTGCAGAAAGATGTGAGATCTTAGATGTAAGATCTTAGTGCAAAAGAAGGGCCCTTATATATCTATGGAGGAATTGTCGAAGGTTAGTTTCAGATGCTCATTTGAGTCATCGTAATTCAAACAATAAGCTGTAGGAAAAATGTGGTTTGATCCCACTGCCTAGGGGTGGAAGGAAAGTTAAAATGACTGTACCATGTTTTGGTAACCAGCTGGGGCAAAAATAAAAAAATAAAAAACAGGACGTTTTTGGAATGGGTTACAAAGAGGAAAATATTCAAATGAAGAAGAAATGTCATGGGAGAGAGTAAAGAGTGATGTTTTGTTGGAATTTGTTTAACTGACAGGTCCCCTTCCCGCTGGCCCCGCAACAACAAGGACCGAACCTGGACATCGTTCGACCAAGTATATTAATCCACTGCGGTACCGCAGTTGGAATAGATTTGGATGAAGGAGGAGCCCGCGCTACCGCATTTTCATAGATGGTTTGCTGCTATGATGAGCTTTTAGTATTAGCAGTAGTAGCAATATTTTCAAGGTATAAATGCAGGGATGAATTTTCCAACACACCGAGTGGGCTATTTGCCCTTATTATCACTAACATATGGAGGGTATAGATTCGCTTGTGGTAATTTCTTGTCATAAGGAACGTGCGATTGCATTTTCTGATGTTTGTATTTTCAAATAATAAAATATTCTGCATACATAAATGTAATAAATTGGATGTAAATTTTCCATTACTAGCAAGGATGTGGGTGAGTTTAGGCAGAAGACATGGAACTCCCAAGAATGATGGGCTTACGCATAGTTTTTTTCAAACAAAATACATTTTATCCGGAAATGAGTACAGTATTTTAGGATTTTGCACTCTCAAAGGGCCAATTTAAAGTAAAATCTTATTTATGTTAAAGAAACCCGGGAATAGCGAATTTTATTATAAAAAGTGGTTGTCATAGGTTCAGCCTCTCATTTAAGATCAGAGGTGCAAAAATGAGTTACTGTACATTCTGACTCAGTGCGAAATGAGCTAAATCCTTCGGCTAGGATAATTAAAAGTGCAACATATGCCATTTTGGTCGAAAATGGTTATATATAGTTATATAATGAGTTATATAGTGTCACGGGTAAACTAAGCGCGAGGAACCGAATGGTGCAGTCAGAACTGTCCTGTCTCGAAGATAAAAAGAGACCTAGGTCTCTAAGTGGCGTATGTTTCTTTTTTATCAGGTCTTGTTGTAATTCAGAATGACAGAAGAGGATTATCTTATGGAGGTATAACATGGGATTCTGGCATTTGTCTCCTTTTTTGTGAAAGAAAAAGGAGACATGCGCCATAAAATGGAATAATTTTTGATTTGCTCGGAATACTTGATTTTGATATATACCACCGAAAAGAGCATAAAATGTTGGTATAGAGTTCCCTTTGTCCCCATTAGCCTCATCCTTAAGAGCAACCCCACCCGACAAAGTTTTTTTTCCTTTTTTGGCTCTCCTGAAAAGTTACAAAAATAGCATATGTCGCACTTTTAATTATCACAGCCGCCTTGTTCGTTATAGATACTAGAGATCGGAACTGCTTTATTTAGAATTAGGGACCTGAGTGTAGGTCCCTGATATGTCAGCTTAAAAAGAAATGTTCTTTTTAAGGGTGGTTCCAAAATTGCAATAACCTAACAGGACACGTCATTTCTTATTCATCCCTGATTATCCCGTTTCATCATCATTTAGAATCAATATTAAGCATTCTTAATAGTTTGGCTATTCAAACATATATTCTCAAATTTTCAGCTGTGTTTTATATTAGAAAAGGAAAAGTTCCGGGTGATCTAAAATCTGCTAGAATTAATCTCTTCCCTGGAATGTGCGTGCTAAAAATGAATGAGGCATAGAGATTCATTTCCCTTCACATTTGTGTCAAATTTCTGACGTGGAGGCTTAGTTTGTTTCATGTCTCTGTGGTAAAAGGATTTTAGAGTTAAAGGATTAAAACCCTAATTACTACGGAGTAAGTTTTATTTTGACGAGCATCACTGGACTATGCTTGGAATTCATTCAGTGATGTAAAGAGAAGGGTAAAGTCCCGAGTGAAAACATTGGGGCTTGGTTTGTTTTCACGTTCTGAGCTTGAAGGATTTTTTCATCTTTTCGTTTTTTTGCCAAAAGATTAATGCTCTGAGTAAGACTTGTTTTGATTATCCTTAATCTGATTGGAATCCATTAATTATCCTTCTGCTTGGAATCAACCCCTTAGCTTTGCCAACGGGAGGAGGGGTAGTTCGTTTTGTAGTTACAAACTATTCTCAAAATTGGTAAAATCAAGTCTCAACATGTAGGTTTTGAATAAGCATAGTAAATATTTGAGGTCCGATCCCAAAATTGTTCCTCCTTTCAAAATAGAGTTCTGTGTCTACTGTCCTGTGTCCACTGTCCTGTATCCTGTCCTGTGTCAACTCATTTGTGGTGCTTTTTATATTAAAATCACAGAAAAAAAGTGTAAAATGTTGCAAATACAGATCCGTGGCCTCGTATACAATTACTGACCTTACAAATAATGTACGTTATATCTTAGTTAAACAAGAGGGATAGATCTTCCTCAATATTCAGTTTGACTTATTGGCATATACTATGAATAATAAGCAAATAAGTTGGATATTTAAGCATGTAACACTGCGAAGATCTGCTGAATGGTGTTGTTTTTTTTTTTATATTATGACACAGTTATACTCAGAAAAAGAAACATAAGCATTAGGGGAGAGGGCTGAAACAAATTTGAATCCCCCCCCCGAAATGTTTGTCTGACTTTTTAAAAATGTAACGAAAATGGATATTTTTATGCATTTTTTTAGGTTTTTGTTTACCCCCCCCCCCCCCCCAAAAAAAAAAAAAAAAATTGTGGGTACGGCCTTAGACCCATATATCGTTTAAGTTCAGGATGTTCAGACATAATTATCTTAGATTTTCAAAAATTTTAATCTTAGCCTGGTCATAAAAAGAATCTAAACGCTGCAAATTCGTTATATTGACAAATAACCATAGAAGTACACTCTGTTATATACTATAATATATACTTATTATATACTATACTATAATGTTAAATACTAACATTCTTACATTCTTCTTAATTTTTAGTCTGGATTCTGTCATTGTTTCGCCCTTCTAAGGATGGGTTCCGCAAGTGCAAAATTTCCTTATTTTAGATATAGATCAGGCCAGTTTTTTAGTTAATTAGCTTTTGACTAAAATTATTTTATTAAAATATCTAGTCTGATCTTGCTTCCCTGGCCATTTTTTTTTTTAAATTGAAAAAAAAAAAAGTTCACTCGGCTGTTACCAATGGTCATAATTAGATAGGAATGTCATGAAAGTCCCCTGTTCAATGTCCTGTCGCCCAGGAAAGTTTCAATCTATTTTTTTTTCATACCTCAGTGAACTCTGAAACCTTAGGACTTTGACTAAGAATTGAGAAAAAAAAACAAGTTTTTTCAACTGAAAGTAAGGAGCAACATTAAAGCTTAAAACCACTGTATATAAATAATAGACAGTAGGATCATCCCCTATCTCAATCATAATACAAAGCCGGACCGAGATGCAAGAATTTTTCCCCCAAGAAAAATTCCTTCACGGAGAGTTCTCCCAAGTAAAATGCCCCTCCAATATTTTTGGTCACTTAAAAATAAAACAGAATTTTTAATTTCCTATTAAATGAGCCCTCGCCCGATCTCCTAGGACCATTGGTTCGGTACGATCACCTCTGGGTAGAACTAAAAAAAATATGCATCCGGGATCTTTCATCTGGCAAAAAAAATACAAAATTCCAGATTTTTGCAGATGAGAGCTTGAAACCCCTAAAATATGGTTCTCTGATGCGTTGAATCTGATGGTGCGATTTTCAATAAGATTGCATGGCTTTTGGGGGATGTTTCCTCCCTACTTCGAAAAGAAGGCAAAATTTATCAGGCTCTACTTTAAACTTAATGCTTCTTACATATTTAGAATCAACATAAAGAGCCAATTCTTTTGATGTGTCTATTGTTATCAAAATTCCGCTTTTTTTAGAGTTCAAGTTAATATTGGGCTGAGTCGCTCCTTACTTATAGTTGTGGCACTACGAACTCTTTGAAAGAAAAAACGAAAATCTGAGTAGAACGATATAAGATTAGAAGAGGTAATACCTTAGTAGGTTGAATAGCTGAAAAACTGGGCTATTGTTTCTGACATTTCCAACCACCACGACCCGGAGGAGAGGGTAAAAGAAAATCATATCTACGGCTGTCGTTCTGGTAATGGATGTGTTCTTTGCCTTATGTCCCATTGAAATGTCTCCTCTTCGAAAACATTTGTTTTTAATTTATTGTATGCAAATGAGAAAAAAAATTAACAGACTTCAATTTTTATGCAGATAAATTAAAACATGTCTTACAGAAGGCTCATAAGCAAGAACTGTTTTTTTGGGTGGGAGACTTCGTAAAAATACAAAAACAGGCAAATTTGCAGAATCTAGTAGAATAGGGTAAAATATGGAACTTTTGAGGGAGCATGGGTCTGAAGATATCCCTCCTATGCACATTTCGACTTGGATATAAAGAAGACCTGGCATGTATGTAGGATCAGGGATTTTTTGAGCTCAGCTCCATCAAAACCACATGATTTACAGTTTCTTAATTTTTTCGCGGAATTTGCCTGATTTTTGCTATTTCATCACCTCCCCTAGAAAATATCTACTTACATTTCTTTGATGCATGTTAGAAAATAAATTAAGGTTGCACCATTATTTTCCGACTTGGAGTTAATATGATTATGCAGATCGATTTGTCATATGGAACTTCTTTAGTGGCATCAATCGAAAGAGAAGGAGGGGAATTTCCCCTCCATCCTATATGTTTGGCCCCTTCTAGATTTCAAAAATACCTTTATTGGTATTTTCGTTGATTTTTTTGTATTTTAATTTTAAAAAATCAGAAACAGTCAAATTGCCTCTCCACCTCCCTCAATTAAAAAAAAAATAAATATTTTAGCTCCCGTCCTCCCCCCTGCATTTTTGTGAATTGGTACCATTGAACGTCTTACAGTATTACTAATACCTCAGTTTCTGCCAAAGACGTTTATAATACACGTACTACAATTGTGAATTTGTTTCCTTAAATAAATTGTCAAAAAGTCGGGCACAATGTTTCGGATCTGTTTAAGTTAAATATGAACTTCCCACTACTAATGACATTAATAGACCAACTCTTGTAATTGTCGATCCGCTTCCATCATTATAAGATTAATTGACTATTGTTAAGCATAACCTGCTGAGATTGAATCTAGAGATTAATGATTGCTGTGAGTTATTTTACCTTGGAATTTTCAAAATTACTTATTGACAATATCTAATAAAATTAATCTTGAGATTTTGCAATTATGTAAAAAATTAATTAAAAAATAATTAGAAATATATATATATATATGTATATATATATATATATATATATATATATATATATATATATATATATATATATATATATATATATATATATATATATATATATATATATATATATATATATATATATTATATATATATATATATATATATATATACTAACAACTCATCGCAGCACCAAGCCGCCTGAGGCCAACACAGCTACGCACGCTCCTCCTCCACCCCAATCGATTCAAAGCCTCCCTTTTTACACCCCGCTCACGAAGTTCCCATTTCCTTTAAATCTTTCTTTATGACGTCCTCCCACCCCAGAAGGGGACGACCTGCTTTCCGTTTAGCCCTAGATGGTTGGCCGAAAAGAACAATCTTCGGCAATCTGTCATCCTTCATCCGCACAACATGCCCTAACCACCTCAAACTTTCTTTCATTATAGACCTAGAAAGCGGTATTGAACCACATTTTTCGTATAGCCTATTGTTTGAAATACGGTCAGTCAGCCGGGTACCCAGAACAATCCTTAAAGTACCAAGGACACCTAAAATGAAAACTAATTCATTAAATTGGTCAATTGCAAACTTACACAGCCATATACGTCTTAAATTAGTGTGAAAAACCGATAATTCATTTTTTAAGGAGAAAGATCGCCTGTTCACATAATGTATTCCAATACGCAAGTTCGTGGCCAATTTCAAAAAAAAAGAACGTGTGCTGTTAAACAGCAGAAAATGACCAAAAAAAAAAAAATCAGCATATAGCCTTAGAAAGTGTTTGTTTTCTTGTATGTTCTGGTAAAACAGAAATCGGAACCTAGTTCAGCAAAGCTCTTTTCTTTGAAAAATACTTTTAAGGAATGCTTCTTGAAAGAGCTTGGGCTAGACTAGGCCTAGTCTTGATGTTACTAGGATTTTTGGCATTCCAGGATCTTTTAACCATGAAGCAGTGTAAAGGTAAACATTAATGATTCTAAAAGAAAGTATCAATATATAGGCTACCCTATTGGTAGTTTTGCAGACCTAATGACTTCCACTGATAGCCTACCTTATGTAGGCTAAGGTAAGACACCTAGTAGGCTGTGTGATTTGCTTGAATATTTTGATATAAATCTACCTCATAGTTACTATATAATAGTAGCATATACCTTTTATTCTTTTTTTATATTAGAAATACAAATTAGCCTACTTGGGTGAGCACTGTTTGACTAGGCCTATTAAAGTCATTGGTTCTTTATACTCTAAGCAACAAATATTGTCATTTACTCTTATATACAAAGCACTATAAAATCAAAACAATAGGCAATAGCCTATTGTGTTTCCTTTAAACATGGAGAATGATATAAAGTCTTCTCTATGACTTTTTAAAACATCAAATTATTATAGAGAAACATGAATAAAGTTATACAGAATGCTTTTTGGTTTTCTTATTTAATATATGATCCACTAAAATGTCATACAAAAGAAATTACATTACCCCACTGATACATAGAGAAAACAACAAAGTCATACAGATGGCTTTTCATAGTTCCAATTGCAGTTCAGGCAACTTGGTGGTCACATATCAATCCTAAAACTTAGTCAACCTTGAGAATTTATGTGGCCAGGAAAATTAGGCTTAGGATGCTTCTTCATCAGCAAGTTCCATAGACATTGTCTGTTGTGAGTCAGCCCAAAAATCTTAGTCATCTCTATTGTAATTCAAGTAGACTTTCCAAGTAGGCCTGTCCGCCTAGAGTCTAAGGCATTTTGACCAAGTTTTAGGATTAACATGACCACTAAGTCACCTGGACTTGCAGTCCTCAGTCAGAAAACCCAATCTATAAGCCAAGACAGTTAGGCTACACTAAAACAGAATTAATTGAAAATTGGTTCACTGAAAAGTTGCCTGGCCTTGTGTGCAAACAAGTGGCATAGGGTCTACCTGCCTAAAGTCTTAGACAGGCAACCCAGTTTATAAGCTCAGACAGTTACACTAACACAAAATTCATTCAAAATTAGTTGACCCAACAAGTTTTGCCTGGATTTGCAGGTGAACAAGTGACATAAGGTCTGCCTGCCTATAGTCTCAGGCAAGGGCAGCTGAGTTTTAGGACTAACATATGAACATCAAATACTCACAGGCATTCCAGCAACAATAATAATAATCAATTGAATTTTCAGAACATATATCCTATAGGTGTTCAAAAAATTATGGGTATTTATTAGTGAAAAGGATGTCACACTGTTATACTAAAGCAATGCAGGAAAAAAGGTTTTGTTCTAATATCTGGGAAACATGCGAGAAGTGAAGTTTGGTTAATGCTAGTGAAATAAAACAAAATAGGATAAAAATATAATAGTTTTAGAAACAAAATTTTGGCTGTATATTTGCACATTAGGAGGGTGGGGGTAAAGCATAGCATATAATAATACATAACTTAAACTAACCTAGGTACCTTTTTTCCTCCTAAACCCCAAAAAACTAAAGCTTGAATATAGTTCCTGGAGTGAGAAACCCCTTGTTTATAGAGCATAAGATAGGAAATTACCGGGTAATGTTATCTGTTCTTGGCTTTTCTCAAGTTGCATTCTTGCATGTTGCCCATATATTAGAACAGTACCAAAAAAAATTTAGTGGAACAAAACAGGAATTATATTAAGAACAAAATTAGAGAGTCATGGCTTCTCTGAATGACAAATGTTGATTAAATAAATCAATACTATTAGATCATTATCTGTCATTGTTATTATGTAATATATATTATTGTATTATGAATCATATACAATATATTATTGTATTGTTTGTACTTGCCATTGTACACTGTTTATTCTAATTCAGCATTAGGCCACATAATTTTGGGGTGCCAACTATGTGAGGGGGGAGCAGTTGCCTCAGTTAGACTTTGAAAAATACCTTCTTATTTCTATTTTGCTACTTTTTATTTTATCAAGGCTAACTGGTTATTTTTGCCCCATTTACATTTTGAGGATTGGAATCACTGACATAATTACCAGATACAGATCATCAGCACAACTGGGTTATATTTTGTTTAGTGATGAGCCTGAATAAAAGACTCTTGCTTAGTTACTTCATAATAAATAAATTATTATGGTTATTAGACTTTGAAGTTGATACCACAAGCCTATGCTTTACTCCCCCCCCCCCCTAATATGGAAATATATAGCCTAAGTCAGCTTCAATCATTAGTCAGCTACATATGACCTATTTTTCTCCTTAGCCAGTTATTTAAAGAAGCAAATTTTTGAGCATAGGGTTACTAGGTTTCTATGGGCTGTTCTGAGTCTTCTAGCCCCTTCATGGCTCAAAATTAATTGTCCCTGTAAAGTGATTATTTAATTATAAAAGAGCATGAAAAATACTCATTATTTTGAATTGTGCTGAAACGCTAAAATTTTGTTGAAAACTGCAGTCTAGGCTATATACCAAAAAATATGGTGTTGATTTATAATTCAGTGTATATTTTTCACCATTATGGAGGGAGGGAGGGGGGGGGAGTCTTATATAAATATAGCTATATATGGATTTGCAATGGAGTTCTGACTATACGTGTGTCTTATTTTTTAGGCCAGACCATCTTAATATTAAATTATGCTAATCAGAAAACTTTGAATATAGCTTTGAACTTAGAAGCTTAATTTTTTTATAATGCCCTTTGCCTATCACATTTAAAACAGTTGAAATGGGTGACTTTGATATTGATTGTGTTTTTTTTGTGCTCTTTTGGATTCTTAAAAAGATATCTTGTATTAAAAACAGGTACTATCAAGGTACTATCACTTAAATATAATAGCTCCCTATGCCCCCCCCCCCTCTTCTATACTATCTTGATAGGATACTGTCTGTGCTTTAAATAACAAAAATATTTAACTTATTGGCACCCCTTCTTTAAAAAAAATCGAGGTATTATGATTTAAATATTATAGCCCACTACTCCCCCCCCCCCTCTCTGGATACCACCTTGATAAAAATACCGTCTCTGCTTTAAATTAGAAAAAAAATTGGGGATCCCTGCTTTCAAAAAAAAAATTTCGAGATATTATCATTTAAATGTAATACTTCCCTCCCCCCCCCCTCTGGATACCACATTCATAGGATTCTGTCTCAGCTTTCATTACAAAAATAAGTTACTTAATAATTAACTAGGTCACTATATGGTTCAAACAAACATGCAAAATAACGTTAAAAAGCTTTGTGTTCCTTGAAAAAAATTGAGGGTATGAGTAAGGGGTACAAAGACAACAACAAAAATGTCAAAATTACTCAGATATACCTCAAATTATTGGAAAACTGAGTCATAGATTTGCCGTGGCATTCAATAAGATCCAAAGAATACAATTAAAGGGAGCACACACAAAAGCCAAAATTAGGCCAGTAGCCTATGAGAAGTCGCAAAATACCCAAGACAATGAACAAGTCCTAATGGGGGCCTTGGGTCTATCAAAATATTTCAATGGTTTCCTAGGGAATTTGATATCATTTTCTTCTGTCTCCATTTTAAATGATAAAAAAATTAACCTTTTGGCATCCCCGCTTTCAATAAAAAAAATTAGGCATTATCATTTAAAAATGATAGCCCCCTATCCCCCCTCCTATATTCAATAATTTACAATTTATTTTTGAATCACATGTTTTAGGTAAGTTCCAGTTCAATCTTTAATTCCCAAACCTTGTACATAGCTTAGTCTATAGCTAAATTTGTCACAATAGAAGGTTTTTTTGGTATTCAACTTGAAAATAAAATTCTTGACTACCAACGATGTAAGAAATAGTGATTGGGAAACTGCATTCGAAATGATTTGAACTCATTTCATAAAGACGATCCTGTTTTTTGTCAACATATGAAGAACTGTGTATATTGCAATATTGGCAATTGCAACTGTCTCTTTTTATGCAAAGTAACAAAAGAGACGAAAATTAATGAACAAGAGAGTAGTGAAGAATTATGGTATGCCAAGTAATATTTGGCAGGGAAAGTCACTGGTGATAAATCGCTAGGGGTGGCACCGTGATTGCGTGGTTTTCGGGGATTCGGGGAACCAAATTTTTTTTTCGGAGTGACGCATAGATTTTCGGGAAATACCCGAAAATTCGGGGATAGTACAAGCCCTGCTTGATTTCTAATCAGGAAATCGAAATACTAAAACCACACAAGAAGGAAAAGCTCCGAATTTGCGGTTGACGCAATAAAGAATTGCCGTAAAATTAATTTGAAATCGACCGAACGCCGCCGCCTCTGTCGGCGGCGGCGTGCCTGCAGCGCGCCGTTGGCATTACGACAATTCGGTGGCACCAAGCCTCTCGTCGGCGGCGTTTGGTCGATCCACCGGCACGGCGTCGGGGTCTAGCTGGAACAATTATCCTGAAATGGTATCTTGCATACCATCTAGCGCTTATATTTTCTGACACATCAGAATAGTCACTTTCTGAACTTGAGGTCATATTTTTTCACAAAATGTATTTTCACTAATATATATATAACAATCAACAGATTTTGTAAATTTGAATTTTCACAAATGAAAAACAGTGTCGGATTCCTAGGAAATAGTTTTCGCTAATATTATTCAGCCCCGAAGTTTATCGTTGTTTTATTATTGACAACACTGTTTTGCGAATTTATTCAAACTAAAAATGCTAATAGCAGCTAAACAAAAACTCATAGGAAACCCGGATTTTCAGGTATGAATAGACCTAAAATAGATTAAGAGGGCTAAATGTGTTTTTTCATTTTGGTGTCCTTGGTACTTTAAGCAATTTCTCTGGAAAACATCTAGCAAATCTTCATCCGCTTTTCGGAGCGTCCATGCTTCAGAGCCATATTTGATCACTGTCATCACTGTAGCTTCTAAGATTCTAATCTTGGTTTGCAGACTTATCTTCCTATTCTTCCAGACTTTTTTTAACTGTGAAAAAACACCCTGAGCCTTGGCTATTCTATTTTTAACATCTTCACTGCTCCCACCATCTTTACTAATAATACTACCAAGGTAAGTGAAGCTGCCCACCTGATTAATCTTTTCATTACCCAACGTCACCTTTTCATCTTCACTTATTCCTAGCCTTAGTGACTTAGTCTTCCTAACATTAATTTTCAAACCAATACTAGCACCCTGAACTCGCAAAACCTTTAAAACTTCATTCATTTTGCTCACACTTTCATCTAGGATGCTTAAATCATCAGCATAATCCAAGTCCAGGAAACTTTGTCCTCCCCATTTGATTCCGTGGTCTCCCATTGCCTTTCCTGTGCTCCTTAAAACAAAGTCCATCAAAAAATCCATATAAAGGGGGATAGAACACAACCCTGCTTAACTCCTGATTTAATACAAAACCAGCTGCTAACCTCATTTCGTACCTTAACCGCATATATATATATATATAATATATATATATATATATATATATATATATATATATATATATATATATATATATATATATATATATATATATATATATATATATATATATATATATATATATATATATATATATATATATATATATAAAATCTCGTATATAATGTGTCTAAGGTATTTAGTCTGTGATAATAAAAAAACTGTTTTCCTAATCAAACAGTTTCGTGGTAAGAAACTATAAGTAAGGAGTGACCCGGCTCAATAGTAACCGAAACTCTAAAAACCGGGATTTTGATACCAATGATCAAGGAGGCACACTTGTGCCTCTTTAAAGAGGCGACCCACCACAATGTTAAGCGATTTCCGGTCCTAGAGGTCGCAGAGAGACGGTGGTGATCGTATTTTGTAGCCCAAGCTCAAACTAAGAAACGTGCAAAAATTTCATCCTCCTCCGACTTTATCTTCATGGGGTAAACTGGGCCGGAAGTTTCGACCTCCCACCACAGCCCCCTTTAACGTTGTCCGATTGGGCTTAATTTAGAGGTTAAGCTTTCCTAGGGCCCGGGAGCTTATCCTCGAAATTTCAGCTCAATCCGATCGCTCCTTCCCTGGTTTCCAAAAACCAGATATAGCCACTTAATGTTCATTTCTCTTTTTTTTTTTTTAGCCACGCCTACAGGGCACAGTTGGCAACGGATCCGGGTTAATGAGGACTCATTCGAAGCGGAATTCGACCTGTTAGGGCCCTTTTGATATTTTCAGACCGAAAAAATTATCCCCGAATTTACATTTACGAAAAACCTCGTTTTCCTATAAGAGCCCAGGTTAAATTTTCCCACCACAGCCCCCCTTTAACGTTGTCCGATCGGGCTGAAATTTAGAAGATAAGTTTTCCTGGGGCCTGGGAGCTTATCCTCGAAATTTCAGTTCAATCCGATCACTCCTTCCCTGTTTTCCAAAAACCAAATATCAAGTTTTGTGGGGTTTGCTTGCGTCAAAAATAGATTCCACAGACTAAAAATGCAAGAACAATTGTGTCTCCTTGGTACAGTGGTCGATACTCCTGACTGTCAGGTGGAAGACCCGGGTTCGATTCCCCGTCAGAGGAAACTTTTTATATACAGAATTTAAAGTTTAAAAAAGAAACTCAGTTTCTTTTTTAAATTATTTGAAAAAAACTACGTTTTCTAGAGAGTTAAAGAGGCTGAGTTACAAGGTCGAACCTTAAAACGTACAGGGATTAGGACGCACAGTTGGGGGGCTGTTAAAGAGGCTGAGTCACAAGTTCGAACCTTAAAACGTATATGAAAGGGGCTGTGCCCTCCTCAACGCCTCACTCTTTACGCTAAAGTTTTTATTGTTTAAAAAAAAGGTTGTAAGAAAGTCAAACTTTAGCATAAAGAGCGAGGCGTTGAGGAGGGCACAGCCCCTTTCATATACGGAAGCGGGGGTTTGGGGGGCGGCAGCCCCCCAACTGCACCTCCTAATCCCTGTACATTTTAAGGTTCGAACTTGTGACTCAGCCTCTTTAACTCTTTAGAAAACGTAGTTTTTTTCAAATAATATATCAAAAGAATCGAATTTTCATGTTGATTTCAAATATATAAATTTCAATTAAGTTTAATCCTACCCATCAAAGATTACGAGCCTGAGAAAATTTTCCTGATTTTCAAAAAAAAGGGGGAAACAGCCCCTAAAAGTCAAGTGATCTCAAGGAAAATCGCTTCATCAGATTCAGCGTATCAAAGAACCCTTCTGTATAGGTTTTAAGCTCCTATCTGCAAAATGTGGAATGTCGTATTTTTTTGCCAGAAGAAAGATCACGGATCCGTGTTTATTTTTTTATTTTTTTTCTTTCCAGGGGTGATCGTATCGACCCTGTGGTCCTAGGATATCGGGAGATTGCTCATTTGAACAGAAATTAAAAGTTCTAGTGCCCTGTTTAAGTGACCAAAGAAATTAGGGGGCAACTAGGCCCCCTCCCTTGCCCCTTTTTATCCCAAAATCATCCGATAAAAATTTTCAAGATAACCATTTTGTTCATCATAGTTGAAAGGCCCAATAACTATGCCTTTGGGTATATCATGACCCCCCCCCCTCCCACAGTCCCAGGGGAAAAGTCTTTAAGTTATAAAATTTGCCCATTGTTTGCGCATAGTATTTGATTTTGGGTTGTAGGCATACATTTTTGGGTGGGGGGACAAATATTCTGATGGTTTTTTTCGACGGGGGAATTTTTCCATGAAGAGGGAAGTTTCCAGGGAGTGAACTTGTCAAAGGAAATTATAAACTGGGGGAATTTGCCAGAATTCTTATACAGAATTCTTTTTTATATGTCTTGCTTTCTCTTTTCCGTCTCAATTTTACGCGCAAAGTGGTTAAGAGTAATTGTCCGGGGTAAATTTTTACCGAGATTGAATTGTTTTAGAGGATATTTCCGTGGGGAGAGGGTTTCTCTCCGTGGAGGTGGGGCCAGAAATTTCCTGGCATTATTTAAAAAACGATCAGAAATTAAATAAAAAAAATAATTTTTTTTTCAACTGAAAGTAAGGAGCAACATTAAAACTTAACGAACAGAAATTATTACGTATATAAAGGGGATTTCCCTTTCGTCAACACCTCGCTCTTTACGCTAAAGTTTAAGTTTTGTCCCAATTGTTTAATAATGACAAGGGCCTGAAACACAAGGGCCGTTTAACTAGAAAAATAAGACGCTTTTTTAAAAGTACTAAAAAAACTTTAGCGTAAACAGTGAGGTGTTGAGGAGGGAGCAATTCCCTTTATGTATGAAAAAAACTTGGTTTGATTATTTAATTTAGCAATTAAGACAGATGAGCACTTGAACGAGGCCTTGACCTAACTCGCCCATCCAATCACCTAGGACAAACGCTACAACCAAACACAGTTAATCAACAAGAAGGGTTCATGCACATGCAGCATCGTCGTTAGTAAATGTAAGCCATCATAAACTTAGAAAGAAAACACCTCAAATCTAATGAAATATTCCCAAGTGATCATCTTCCACCAGGACTCGTCAGAGGAATACACAGTTGCCTATGTGTGTTTCGGCGTATTAAATTCCTGACCCAGGCAAATTGGTGCGTCTACCATAAATTCTATATGATATCCTTGTGATAAGTGAAGCTTGTTTTTTTTTTACATTTTTTTTTCGTTTTACATTTTTTTTTTCGTTTCCATTTTTTACATTTTTTTTTTTTTCGTTTTTTTTTTTTTTTTTTTTCGTTTTTTTTTTTTCGTTTTTTTTTGTTTTTTTTTCGTATTTTTTTTCGAAGTTTTACATTTTTTTTTCGTTTCCTTCTAAAAAAAATTCGCCTTCCTTAGATTTACGATTAAGACCTAAGAAAATTCAGGTTAAAAAAAAATAGTTTCTCGACTCGTACAATAAGGAAATAAAGTGAAAATGATTTTGGAACGTTATTTTCCCCGGCCAATAAAACAGAATAAAATGCAAGAAATTCAAGATAAAAACAAATTTCAGTTCGGTTTTGATTTTCATTATTTTTTGTCATAATTTATTTGCTAGTCTTAGCTGAGTCTTGGCATGCCTTTCTACTTAAGAAATTAGAAAAAAGAGTTGTGAAATCTTGGGGCATCCATCCTTTAGTGGCTTTTCATCAGCTCTTGAAAATGGTTAGAGGGACAGCCTTTGATTTGACATATGAAATTTTATATTTTGCTAAATCCCTCGCGTTCTGGGAGAGAAGACTGGAAATAAGGTAAAATGTGCCAAAATCCATCCTTAAACTGAACTTCGATGTTCCTTTAATAGCTGTGATTAGGCCTGATCTATTTAGGTTGCTGTATATTTGTAACAGCAACTTCAAGCTTTTTTTAGGAACTATGCAGAATATGATTTTGGATAAAGCCTTTCAAAGGGGAGGAGGGGCGGGGGTGACCGGGGTAGGTTGTCCCTACTGCCGGGCTGGAGCTCTTGACACGGGCAGTTGAACTGGAATAAAAACTGGTTTTTCTGCCAACTTTAATCAAATCTTTTTTTGCGACTTTGATTTGGGTTTTTTTGCTCACATATGACTCGGGAAGGGGAGGGGGCTATAATGAACCTTTTCTTGGGCACCACCAACTCTCGCAGAGCGGCTTTGATTTTGGGTGTGCATTCTTACGAGATCTTAAGTTTGTCATGTTTTTCCAATAACCTGTTTTATTCATATAATTCGTCCTTTCTTTTGATTTTAGCCCCGTCCAACCATGAAATATGTTCCCTCTTCCGAAATGAAATACCGCGCGCATACGGTTATATAACCTACTCATATTATTGTCAAAACGCATTAGTTAGTTAATTTTGAATAAAATACAATGACTTTAAATAGTTCCTTTCGGCCTATACGATGGTTTCCCAACAAACTTTGGTGAAACTTTAAAGCCACTACAACATTTTTAGCTACCATCTTGGTAAATTCGTTTGACCTACGTTATAAGAAGGCGTACAGGGGCAAGGGCATATAGCCCAAATTGAGGTTCAGAAGCAGTGCAGGGTTGGGGGTTCAAAGTTATTATACGTTATAAGAAGGCGTGACAGGGGGCAAGGGCCCAAGAGAGGTTCAGAAGCAGTGCAGGGTTGGGGGTTCAAAGTTATTATACGTTATAAGAAGGCGTGACAGGGGCAAGGGCATATAGCCCAAGAGAGGTTCAGAAGCAGTGCAGGGTTGGGGGTTCAAAGTTTTGCGCAGCGCTTTGTATTTGTAGAATGTAAAAGGATACCTTTACTAAACATCGTGTGCAAAATGTTTGGAAGTCTTAGTAGTCTTTAAGATTGATATGTGACATTTATTTAATGGGGGTAACAAATTCTCTTTTATCACAAGGAGCGGTATTGCAACAGAAAAGATATTCTTTATCATTTGCACGTATAAAACTAGAATCCCTAAATGTTTCTACGAATATCCGTGCAATAAATCAAGTAGTAATCCCAAGATAATTAAGAACTCGACCTTTCCTAATATGTGACACAAGATTGTCCTTTTTCATTTGTCCGCACGCAAGAATTATGCCAAATCCTTATTTGTGTGACATGTCGGTAGCCTACCCACAATTGCACATTTTATGGATTCGGCAAATAGATTTGGGTGGCAACATTAATGTGAGGATCAGTTGCAAAAGCTTACTTAACATGCCTTCCGTTTTTAACTTTTTAAGAAAAACTACGAAACCATACAATAGCCGGGTCGGCCATTCTGTTTGTTGCCAACAAAAAAAGGAGAGGAACGCTCATTTAATATAATCCCGAAAAAAAAAATAAGGATGACTCTCAAACCACTGATGGTCCTCTAATCTTTATCTTTTTTTTCGGGGATGTTCAGAAAAATCTGCTTAATAACATATCCAAAATTGTTCAAAATCAACCGTGCAGAAATACACCTTTTTTTTCAGAAAAAAAGGGGGATCTTGAAGTTAAATTTCTGCAATATTTTCTAGATTGAAAGATCCTTCACTTCCATCAATTAGTACCCCATTTTCACCATAGGCGAGGTCATAAGCGGTAAAATGCCATTTGTGATATTATAATAATCTGATACATTCAATTCTGAAAATTATATCAATTTCGAATTCAATTCTGAAAAAAATTATACTTGGTTGGTCTTTTCCTATTAATTCAAGTCGGAAATGACATCAGAGTTAGAAAATTCCGTCACTTAGCATTTCATTTCCCCATTTGTTTCAATTATGTGTTATATTATTATAATACCAAAAATGGTATTTTCCCCCTTTTGACCTCGCCTAGGATAGAAATGGGGTACTAAGTTATGGAATTTTTTAATTCTGATGTCATTTTCCGTCTCTCCGGACTTGAATTATTAGGAAACGACCTTTCCATCTACCAAATATGCATAAATTAAGATTCTGATTTTTCATCCCCTTCTCACCTTGCTGTGTTGGAAATGGGTACTAAACCATGGAATTTTCAAATGCTAATGTCTTTTTCGGTCTCCCCAAACCCGAATTAATTGGAAATGACCTTTTAATCCACAAAATATAACGAAAATTCTTCGCGGGCCGATTTTGGCCGATTTTGAATATGTTATTGAGCGAACTTTTTCTGAACATTTTGGTGCTAAAAATGTCTCTGTTGCTCAAATGCCGGGTAAAAACCGTGTTTTTACTGGACTACTGTATGGGTTGTCAAATGAAATCCTAAGTGCTCATTTTTTATACTATTTTAGTTGGTTTAAAGACCTATGTAAAAATGAAATAGTTTTTTTGTTGTTGTCTATATACACAAGCAGGGACATCCCCTGAAGTTTTCGGAGACAGAGGGAGAAATCCGGCAAAAGAAAGCCTGTTTTGCCAGAGATAGGCCTATTAATTTTTTTCTGAACATCACAAAATTTTGCATTTTCATGTCTCCGAAAATAGAATGCAGTTCAAGTTAAGTATTTATGCTATTAATCATGTAGTTTTAACTTGAACTTTATGCCGACCAAGTAATCTGGATCTACCCGAGGGGGGGGGGGGGGGGGTTGAATACACCAAAAAAGTCGACAGTAGGCTGCAGTTCTTGAATGCTCCCTTGGAAATGAGGGGGGGGGGGTCGGATCGCGATGATGGAGAAAGACTGTTGAATGGAGGACAGGTTTGGAGCTCAGCTGTCGTAAAACAAATGAAAAAAGTATATAAATAAAAAAATAAAAAAAAAAAATCAATTTTATCTTCAAATGCTCTAATATAGCTTTGTTTCCTGCTACGAGGAAAAATACAATTTTTTTAAGACTCAAAATGGATGCCTGGGCTGGTCATGGCATATTAAGTCGTTTTCTGAATCAAATAGTTCGTGGTAACGAATTGTAAGTAAGGAGCGACCCGGCTCGATAGTAATCGAAACTCTAAAAACAGAAATTTTGATACCAATAGATACATAAAAAAATCAGATTTTTATGCTGATTTCAATATATAAGTTTCATAAAGTTTAGTCTTACCTTTTAATTATTTAAACATCAAAAGTTACGCGCCTGAGAAAATTTGCCTTATTTTCGAAAAAAGGGGGAGAGAGTCCATAAAGTCATAGCACTTTGATGAAACTCACACCATCAGATTCAGCGTATCAGAAAATTCTACTGTAGAAGTTTCAAGCTCCTATCTGCAAACATGTGGGGTATTGTATTTTCTGCCAGAAGAAAGATCACGGATGCGTGTTTGTTTGTTTGGTTGATCGTATCGATCCAGTAGTCCTAGAATATCGTGAGAGGGCTCATTCGAACGGAAATTAAAAGTTCTAGTGCCCTTTTTAAGTGACCAAAAAATTGGAGGGCACCTTGGTCCCCTCCCACGCTCATTTTTTTCTCGAAGTCACCCAATCAAAATTTGAGATAGCCATTTTGTTCAGCATAGTCGAAAATCTAATAAATATGTCTTTTAGGATGACTTAATCCCCCCAGTTCATGGAGGAAGGGCTGCAAGTCATGAACTTTGCCCATTGTTTACAAATAGTATTGGTTATTGGGAAGTATACAGACGTTTTCAAGAGGGATTTTTCCTGGTGGGGGGGGGGGGTCGGAGTAGGGGTTACGGGGGAGGATCTTTCCATGGAGGATGTTTCCTTGGGGGAAAGGACTTTTCTATGAAGAGGGCGCCGGAGTATTATTTAAAAAACTATCAGAAATTAAATAAAAAAACAAGTTTTTTTCAACTGAAAGTAAGGAGTAACATTAAAACTTAAAACGAACAGAAATTATTACGTATATGAGGGGCCTCGCCCCCATGTCAATACCTCGCTCTTTACCATAATTTTTTTAGTACTTTCAAAAGACTTGTGTATTCTAATTAACCGGCCTTTGTGATTCAGGGGTTTGTGATTCGAACAAAATTCGAACTTTAGCGTAAAGGGCGAGGTATTAGACTAGGGGTCGAACTTCCTAATATGCGTAATAAAAACATACGAATATAGAAGTTCGATACGTAAGTTACGTCAGAACAAAATTTTGAGAAAGGCATTTAGCCAAAAAAAAGTAAAATTAACATTCAAATTTTGTTTTAATTATTCACGTACGGTGAGCCAAAATCAAAGCTGAATTAATTCAAAAATGTTCAGAAATTAAATTAAAAAAACGAGTTTTTTGAGCTGAAAGTAAGGAGCGACATTAAAACTTAAACGAACAGAAATTATTCCGTATATGAAAAGGGCTGTCCCCTCCTCAACTCCTCGCTCTTTACGCTAAAGTTTGATTCTGTCTCAAAACTTTGTTTTTTGAAACAATAAAAACTTTAGTGTAAAGAGCGGGGCGTTGAAGAGGGGACAGCCCCTTTCATACACGGAAAATTTTCCGTTCATTTTTAGTTTTAATGTCGCTCCTTACTTTCAGTTAAAAAAAAACTTGTTTTTTTTTTATTAGTTATTAAAGATGACAAGAAGAGCGCACAATTTTTCCAGGTACCGGGAGACGAAATTTATTTTTTTACTTTCTGGCGAACAAGTAAATAAAAACCGATTATAATTTTTTTTTTTTTATGCTTTTACTTCACTCTTTATAATCTTTGGGAATTCTTTAATGAATTTTTCACTCTAACAATTCTAACTTTGAACTAACGAGCCTCACTAGTAAAACGTTCACACTGAGGCCACGCCTACCTCTCCCTCAAACAACCAATAGACATGGCATTACTTGTAAAAAGGTATCTGATTTAACAGGCTAATTTCTGTTGGTTTTATCTTTTGGGAAGAATTAGTGACGGTACGGAAAGGATAAAAAAATAATGAGGCCCCAAGTGCTAATAGTGTGGTAAATGAGTTTCTTAAATATGATGGTTATGAGGTTAGAAGTAAGCTACTGAAGATTTTGAATATGATTTTTGAAAAGGGGAAGTACCTGGCTATTTTAGGAAAACTATAATTAAACCTTTGTATAAGAAAGGTGATAAGACTGATTTTGGTTGTTATAGAGGTATAATAGCCAAGGCCCAGTGTGCATTTGTTTCACAGTCGAAAAAAGTTTGGACGAATAGGAAGATAAGTCTGCGAACCAAGATTAGAATATTGGAAGCTACAGTGATCTGAGTGATGGCAGCAGTAAAGTACGGTTCTGAAGCATGGGCGCTCCGAAAAGCGGAGAAGGATTTGCTAGACGTTTTCAAAGAAATTGCTTGCGGATTGTTTTGGGTATCCGACTGACTGACCGTATTTCAAATAGTAGGCTGTGCGAAAAGTGTGGTTCAGTCCCGCTTTTTAGGGCTATAATGAGAGAAAGGTTGAGATGGGTAGGGCACGTTCTGCGGATGAAGAGTGACAGATCGCCAAAGATTGTTCTTTTCGGCCAACCGTTTAGGGCTAAACGAAAAGCAGGTCGTCCTCGGTTGGGGTGGGAGGATGTCGTAGGGAAAGATTTATAGGATATGTGAACTTCGTGGAAGGATGTAAAGAGGGAGGCTTTGAATAGATTAGGATGGAGGGGGAGTATGTGTAGCTATATTGGCCTCAGGCGGCTTGGTGCTACGGTGAGATATGTTAGTAATATTAGTACTATAGCAATTTCTGATCCTTTCCAGTTTGACTTATTACATGACTTTATTTGGCTAGTTTTACGTTTTACTTTTCTTTGATTTTTTTTTTTTTTTTGAAAACATAGTTTTAATTATTTCATAAAAACCATATATGTCTCACATATATGCGCTTTCGAAAGATGCTTTGGAAAATGTGTTTTCTTGACAAGACTAGCTTATTCTTCAAAAATAGTTAAAATTATTGTCCAAACTCCAGATGTTGCGTCTAGAGAAGTTCTGGTCTTTGGATATGACTCGTGCCAAAAGCAATTAGCCTGTTGTGAAAGCATCAATGGCCTGTCTCCTTACGTCTGGAAAGAACTGCTGGTTGTCAACTTTCCTGACAAGTGTCGGATAGGCTACTTACTTGCATATTAGACATATCACAGGAAGCGATAATAAATACATATATGTGCTACTGCGTAACATACATACCGCTAATAAGAAGGCAAGACTTATACTGAGGGGGAGCGTATCAAAAAGGAGGAAATTGTCTCTAATATGACAAGGAAAGTACCAATTACTAAAGGACGGTGGAAAGGAAGTCTGATTGTTTCAGTTAGTATAGCTGAAATTTACGCAACCGCATCTGTCTTAGAAATTAGAAAAAATTGAAAATTTTAGTTTCAACTAAAATCACAACAGGCACTTGTGCATTATATCTAACCCCACCGCTATAGACTGTACAAGGAAATCTGACAAACGGGTATTTGCTAGATAAATGGATCGCAAAGCGTGATTTCTTATTGCGTTTACAGTATTTAAACTGTTATTTTGGGGTTTAGGAGGGGGGATAGGTACCTAGGTTAGGTTAGGTTACGTATTTAATATATGCTATGCTTTACCAGCAGCGACCACCAAATAAAAAAGGTATTTACGTGTTATAGCGACCACAGCAAAGAAATAAAACTAGGTAAATCCTAATGAAATATATTACAATATGATGAAAATATAATACTTTAGTAACAAAATTATGGTAAAACAACAGAGAATTATGGAAACCAGGCCGCCCAGAACGCATTGTATTAAATACCTAACCACCTCTATATATTAAACATTTAATTAAAATACGCCTGCATAGTTAAGGTTTATCTTGCTGAGGCTAAGCTGACTATCCCTGATTGGGCAAAGAAAAGCGGTTTCATTACAGGCAAAGAGCACAATGACGTCAATGGTCGCCATAACAAGTAAGTCTTTAAAAAACTCGTGGTTGAAAAATCAGCAAAAATAAGCTAAAATCATAACAAACCAAACAGCCTAAGAAGGTGTAACTTTCCTCTGAAAATGTAGTTTGTCTTTGGGAATCAGCCGATTCTTAATGTTTGAATTCTTACAGACAAAAAGCACTGTCAAATTTAGGGAATGATTTATACCTTATAATCAACCTTGGCAACAGTTATGAAAAAATAATTGAGGTGCTCCTTATCCATTTTAAAATTGTCAAATAAAAAAAAAATAATAATAGCAAAAAATATTGCTTTATTAACCTGCGTCATGATTACTTTTTCATAATTAATGTCAATGGGAACTTTTCTCTCGCTTGACAATTTCTTTCAAAATGATTTTATTTTTTATTTTTGACTAGTATAGCCGGGGTTCGTTCACAGTTGTTAGGTTCCCTAGCCTTCTTGACCCTGGGAGTGGCAGCAAAGGGTGTCATTGTTTAACTATGTGGCACTTCGCTCTGATGATATCAATGTAAATTTATAAAAATCACATAGCAGCTTTGAAATGAGTCAATAACAATCTCTTTTTTAACCATCATTCGTTTGCTATTGTAAAAAAAAAACGAATACCATTGTTTTTAAGATGAGGGCTATAAACCTCCAGTTACGCGTTTCCCGACTATGTTTGATTTCAATGGTCTACTTTTTATTTTGATTTGACATCATATTTAAAGAGTTTCAGGCTCTTTTTTTTAAATCGCTTAAAATATGCTTTTAAAGTTAAAATTATTGTTCGGTTTTTAAAGTTAAAATTATTGTTCGGTTAAAGTAAAAATTATTGTTCGGTTAAATCCGTATAGCGTCAATTAGAAGATTTTTTCACTTGACAGTTTCTTTGAAAGCGTGTTTTTTTAGATTAAGGTTAGTATGGGCTGCTTGTCGAACTTTACTAGGTTGTAGCTACTGCTACAACCATATGGTTTGGCTCAGTCCATTCAAAAGTTATTGACAAAGCAGCTGATCAAATGCATCGGATGTTCTGTATTGTTTGTTGGGTTTTTAAGCGACCATGCCACATCCACATTCATTATTTATACCTCGAATCTACCAGATCTTGAAGGATCTTAGCCCAAGGAAAGAAAGGTTGCGTAGAAAGGCATATCAGCCCTTTTCAAAGTTCAAAATCCTCTCCAGACTTTGTATTTTTGAATAGTTACGCTTGTGTATTCTAGTTAAGCTGGTGGCTTAGAACCACATATGACTGAGTAAGATTGTTTTGGTCACCCTCCAAGAAGTCTCATGTGAAATTTAAAGCCGCATTTAGCGGAAAGAAACCACCGCCCGTTGCATAAACATACGTTTTAAGTGAAGTGATGCATAGTTTTTAACTTCCTGTCGTAAAAGATATCAACTTTACTTGGTTTCACTATGATACAGTACATTCATATGTCCTGTATTCCATTGGATATTCTTGGATCCTAAAGTTCTTGTCTCACTCAAGGTAAGGAGCTGCTAAATCCTCATTGACAGTTTTTCTTTTTTATCGAGTTTTCCCTCTCCCCAAATTGTCCCCTCCACAACAAGGCCGTATCCAGGGGGGGGGGGGGGGGGGGTTACCCGGTTTGACCCCCCCCCCCCCCCCAAATTTTGACCGAGTCGAAAATTAGTAAAACCTAGGTAAAAATCAGTAAAATTAGTCGAAAACTGAGTCAAAAATTAGTAACCCCCCCCCCCCGAAAAAAGTCAAAAATTAGTAACCCCCCCCTCCCCCAAAAAATCCTGGATCCGCCCTTGCTCCACAAAGTAGCCTACCTGCAAACGTACACGGTTTTACTTATGGTGTAGTTCTTCATATAGTACTGACACGAGCATACTTTATATTAATACGTGGCAGAATAATAATATAATTAAAAGATCTGAAACCCCGCCCCCCGGTATCCTACTTTTCCTTCAAGCGAAGGTTGAATAAATGCTTAGGCCTGAGCGATTAAAATGAGTAAAGGACAAAAGGCGAATCAAACCCAGTGGTATCTATTCACGAAAATTAAGGGGGGATTTATGTCTAAATTGTCGTTTTTTCAATTTTCCAATGAAAATACCTACTCCCCCACCCCCCCAAAAAAAGGTAGGTTCAAGATGTAGGGGGACAAACGAATCTAGAAGGACAAGTGTCCCTGTAAGCTAATTTTTCCTCTGTTAATAGGGGTCATCATACGTATATGTATTATATATTCAGTGACACATATTTGTTATAAATAAAGTCTTATTTATTGTAAGTTTAGTGTGGCTACAATTCCCGAAAACTTAGGGACGAGGGGCGTGGCAAAGTGTGTTTTCCAAAATCCAGGGGGGGGGGGGGGGGCACATTTGTCTTTTTTTCAATATTCCAATGAAAGTACCAAAAACGACCGTTTTTTATGAAAATACCTCCCTAAAAGGTATTTTTAAAAAATGTAGGGGGGTTGGAGGGAGATTCTAGGAGATATGTGTCTCCCCCTCTCTCAATTTAAGCCACTGAGTAAGTTTCATAATTATTTTATTCCTAATCTATATGATTTCGGTATTTAGTATTATATTTTACTTCAATTCAATCTGCTTATTTATTATAGTGTATTACAGGTAAAAAAAAAAAAAAAAAAAAAAAAAAAAAACATCTTCCTAATTTAGTAACTGAAATAAATTTATTCCGTATATGAGGGGGACTATCCCTTCCTCATCCCCACCTCCCCCTCATGGTCGCGGAAACTTACGAGAGTGCCTACTACGTCATAAATTGAGAGTTAGTCTTTTTTTTTTTATAAGTCGAAAGTGATTGGAGACCTACCAGCTGCGGGGGTACTTTCTGGGGGAAGGGAGCCGGCTCCCATAAATTTCATATATTTGGAAGTAGCATCAAAAAGCGAATTCTTTGAGGCATCTATTGTTGTCAACATATTATTTTTTACAGTTTCGGTTACTATTGGGCCGAGTTGCTCCTTAATTACAGTTTGTTACCAAGAACTGTTTGACTGAACTAACAAGTTAGTGTTGATGCAGGCTTTTAGACCCGTTTTTTACCATTTTAGTTTCCGATATTTGAGTTCCGATGGACCTTACTCATCCATCCAATCACGTAGGACAAAACAATACATCCAACCCTATAGTCCAAAAACCATGTCCAAAATAGAGCAAATTCAGCATTAATAAGTGCAAATCATTGTCTCAACACCAAGCCATAGCACCTTAAGTCTACAAAATTTAATATTCCGCAAGTAATCACCACATATCAGGACTCCTCAGAGGAAAAATCACTTACCTATACAGGTTTCGGCGCTTAAATTTCCTTACCCAGGCAAATGAGCGCGCCTGCCATAGAACCATATGGCATCCCCTATGTAGTGTCACCTGTGTAGTATCTACGAACAATACAATACCCAAAAATATAAAAAAACATTCAAAAATTTTTCAAAAATTCCAATTCAGGTTGTGATTGATTAAAATTTTTCGGGGTCTTCTTGTGACATATGAAGAAAGAATATATAAAAGCTTCTCTAAAAAGCAATAAGAATAATAATAAAAGAGAAACAAGTTAGAGCCAACTTGGCAAGTCATATTACATATATGAAAAAATATTTATGACTTCCTTTCCAAAAAAAATAAAATCATGCTATTGCACTAAAGTCTGACCTGTAATTCTAATGAAGTGTGGGTGGCAATTTACTCTCTTCCTTTTCCGTTTGTTGGCGATCTTTCAAACAACTTCTATTAACAATCTATTTCATTTATATGATGTAAGTTGGATTTAAGGAGGTCATCAGATTTCAATTATGCCAATTCGCCTCTGGTCTCATACCTTAAATTGGGCACTTGCGCAGATTGGGAGGGGAAGGCGTCATAACATCTAACCGTCAGAACCACTAAAAATCCGTCATAAGATCTAAAATTTTAAAACTTTAGTTTTTTGGGGTTTCGGAGGGAAAGGTACCTAGGCTAGGTTAGGTTACGTATTTAATTTATGCTATGCTTTACCCCCACTCCCCTGATGTGCAAATATATAGCCGAAATTTGTTTCTAAACTATTATATACTTATTACTATTATATAAACTTTTAATTTTTTGTAGATGTTATGACGGTTAGTGGTTATGACGGATTTTCATTTTAGATGTTATGACGTTTAGTGCTTGTGACGGTTAGTCGAAATGATAGCACCCCGTTGAGAGCCTTCAGGTCCGTGCTTTTTCCCAACCGCGATCCGATATTTTACGATTTCCCGTTTAGTTTCACATATCCGTGTAATTCACAGCTTCCAAGGAAATTCAGTTTTTTTAAACTAACAAAAACCATCAACAAAAACGTTAAACCGAACGAGGGTGCTACATTTTCTATTTTCAAAAGGTCTGGGGCTTTGTTCAGATCAAATACGTATACAGCGGGAGGGTGCTTATAAGTGTCTTACAAGTTAGAGGCTGAGTTGTTAAATCAGAAGAATGTTTAACAATCTTACGATTTTTTCTGCAATTTCCTATGTTTTTCAAATAATTTTTTTGCGTTTTTTTCTGATTACGGAATCATTCTTGAAAACCATTATTGTGTTTTCTTTTCAAATAACTCAATCATAGAAAACGAAATGTTCCCGCTTTAGGGAACTTGAAAGGAAATATTTTGTCGAATATTTTCTTTCTCAGAAAAATACATAAAAAAGCATATTTTGCTTTTTTGATTACTGGTAATTCATCTAAAATCTCGGAAATACATTTTCATTCTGGATTCAAAAAAGAGCTACTCCTTTGAAGCATACGGTAAGTGTAAACGTTTGCCGCTTTGTCTGTTTTCAGACCAAGCCTCCACTAGTCTCCGCGATTCCCAACGTGGGGCATGGCAATATTTTGTTGGGTCATGAGCAGGACGTGCAACCTTTAGATGACTATACTTTAGAGCCTTAATTCTGAAAAAAAAAAACTGCGAATGATCACTGCGAATGACATCACTGCGAATGATGTCATATTCATATGCATTTAAAGAGCAAAAAAGATACGGGATACGTAATTGTATTGCAATTACGTCATATTTTGTATAAAAGGTGTTGCAGTCACACAATATTTTTCATCAGTATAAAATATGCCTAGAGAACGACCTGTAAAAAGATACTAAGTTAATGGCCTTTTAAGCTTCCTTCAGATGAATAAACGTAAAATTTTGAATAACACAAAATTTAAATATCACAAGAGGGGTATCAGGATTTTACGAATGCCTAGGTAGGGCATGGTCTACATTTGGTTGAGAATCACTGCACTTACCTGTGATGCATTAATATTTGGCGTGACTATGGTAGGTTATGATCTGTAATACACCTTGAGAGCTGTGCCACTTTGAATTTGAAAGAGCTATTATTTTTGGGACCATCAGTTGGGTCCTTAGCTATCATGGGCTCATGTCCGGTTGTTTCCGGTCTTCTGGATGGTTTCTGAAAATAATTCCTCCCTTTTTTAACTTGAAAATACGTTGTTTGTTCTAAATCAAAAGACTTTATGCGTAATTTCCTGTTTGATTCAGAGTTTAGATCTTTTTTGATTCAGAGTCTAGATCTTAATCTGAAACATTTTCATGAACAGCACTCGTAATAAAGGCATATATTATTGATCATCTCAGCAGGTTGTCTTTTTACAGTAAAAATAAAAAATCGATACTACATAACAATCTTATTGTTGAGTATGTGTCAGTTTTCAATCTTCGTTGGAATCCTTGTGATTGATTAGGTGATTGATAGACATCAGCTGCTCATCAGATTGATTTATTTGAGGAGAGGTAACCAACACTTGACTTTCACGCGAGTTATCAAGTAATAATTTTACAATGGTGCTTGAAACTTGATTTAGAGTGGCTTCAATTTAAGAAGCGAAAAGATTGTAGCACTTAGCCAGATCACTTTTTTTTTGCTCCGGCCGTGGTTGCCACTGGAGTAAAGAAAGAAAATACACGAAGCACGTTCCATTTAGGATTTTTGCGTTCTCTAGTGCTGCCACCTTTCATTAAAGATGCTAGTTCAGCGAATGATATATTTGAAGAGACTTTGGCTGGACTGGCACTATCTAAAATCTTTGTTTCTTTTTTAATTAAAGTATCTACCACTATTAATTTGTATTAACTTATTTCAAACAACTAGTTCGTCTGCATATTTAAGTAAAATTAAAAACATCGCACGGTACTACAAGAAGCCTCAATCATGTTTGAAAGTTACAACATTGCAGAAAAAAATTAAACGGATATTTCTTCATAATCCATTTCTGGCGTGGGAGGACAGAACGCAGACATATGCTGAATGACTCATTTTCAGATAACAAACATCCCTATTCACTTTTTAGAAGAAGTGTGTCATTAAAATTTCTTTTCAAAAATTAGAAATGAAAAATTCAATACGTATAAATATGCAAAAAGACCAATATTTGACCTTGAAGTTATAATCTTTAGGTTAAAGAATCCCCACCTAGAAAAGTGTTTTGATCCCATTTGAGGTGTGCAGTAAGTGCTTATTTGATTATATTAAACATGAAAAGCAAAAATAAATTTAATTTTTGCTGGATTCTCTGTTGCTACTTCCAAAAAGAACGTGCTCTTTCAATTGTGAGAATACAAATGCCTTTGGATGCCTTGGACAATTACTTGTTGTTCCTTTCTTAGGCTATTGACTAGTATAGAGGGGAGGATTCTAGGATTTGAGGAGAGGTACCCCTCACAGTTTGAATGTCTTCATTTCACCGGTTAAAATCTGAAGAATCTGTCTGTAATTTTGGTTTTGTAGGCTGACCTAGAAGTTAGGCCTACTGAATAAACTGACGTTGAGCTAGACTGTGGTGATAATAATGTTTACAAATGAAATTTACAGAAAGTATATCCATTTTCAGCCTTTTACAGTGAAAATTTATTTCAAAGGTCAGTGGATTCCCAGAGAAAAAATTTGTGTGTTTCCTCCAAAAAAAAAAGGGTCATGGGAAGAAAAATCCATGGCAACTTAAGCAAGATCTTTTTGCCTCGAATAATCCATGGCATGTCAACTATGTTTTCGGCTGATCAATAACCATAACAGCAAGACTGTATCCAGGTGCGGGGTTAAAGGGTTTTAACCCCTTGAAATGTTTGTCCGGCTAATAAAAACGTAAAAAAATGAATATAAACCAATCTTTGATGCATTTTTTAGTAACCCCCCCCCCAAAAAAAAAAATTCTTTTGTAACCTTCCTCCCCCCCCCCCCCCGAAAAAAATTCTGGATACGTCCCTGCATAACAGACATTGATCTTTTTTGGCACCAACATCTTAATAATTTATTCATATGATCCCGAAGGCAATTATGCAGGAATCCGTTTTCGAGGGGCAAATTTGTCAATACACCACTCCTCCTCCCCCGAAAAAATTGAATTCGGCGGAAAAATGTGGGATAAGCTGTAAAAATCAGGGGCTTCGGAAACTAGAGCCGCCCCCACAAATTTCTGCTTAATACTTACCTAAATCATTCTTTACAGTCCTGTATATTCTATGAATAGCTTCAGTATGCTTAATATATCAAGAATAATGTTTTTTCTAGCTTGAATTTGAGGTTTAAACTTCCAGTCCAACGGGTTCATTTTTTTTTTACCAAAGTTCAAATCCATGGTAACTCCTGAGAAACAAAGCCCCTAGATTAAACTGAATCTTCACTGGTTGAAATATCTTAGCTTCTGCTAGCATAAATATTGGATTTGCTGCTTTGTAGAATCTGCTTGAATCTTTTGCGTCAAAATGAAGTTCCCCATTTTAATAAAAACTTGAATACTAGGTGACACGCGCTCTACAAGCAGCGGAGGTGCACAATGTGTGCCACGAAGCACGCCACACGCTGCTATAAAAGACGTGACATGGTGGAAGTGTGCTACGCGTGGGGCTTGAATATGTACACCCAGTTGTAGAGTAATTAACCCCCTGATCAAGAGAGCCATGTCAAATCAAAAAATAACCATAATTTTATTTTTGGTTATCATTTTATATGAGGGGGAATAAACTTTTCAGCATTCGAAAAATGATTAACGTTTCCGCTTGTTTACTAGGCTTACTTGTCGTAAGTGTCAATGATAAGAGCCCTAAGCTCAATGTGTAGTGAGGGACTATCAAATTTCCCCTTATCAATTTTATCTTTTAATTATAGTCAAAAGATCAAAAGTGAAAGAGTAAAAACCAGTATAGTCTCTTTGTTTAGTAGTTTTTTTGGACTTGGTGATTTGAATAGAAAGAAAGCAGTCCACTGTTCATTTCTTGACGCTGTCTTGCGGCAAGCTCCTAAAATTTTGTAAGTAATCAAGTTCATTGCTCGAATTTGCGACATTGAAACGGATTAAATATACAAACAAGTACTGGTCAATTGGACTGTGGCAACTCGAAATTTGTTTCGTACCGTAAATGCTACCCGAGAGCGGATAAGCTGAAATGTGAGTTCCAGGTTTTCAACAGATGTTAAGTTTTTTAGCCATCAGCAAAAAAAGTTAAATAAAAATTCCGTTTCCCGGACATTTTCATAAGTAAGAAATTCGGATTTATTGAATTTTACAAAAACTTGAATTTCTAAACATACTGAGAAACGAATACGATGGATAAAAGGGATTGTATTGTTCCATTATCGCCAAATCCGAATGTGCATTGTATAATTTGCTTACTTTGGGTGAATCGACTGTAAATCTAAGTTTTACAGAATTGTCATATAACATGTTCTAAATAAACCTCAGTCGGTTTATTGTTGACGTTAGAAGGTTAGGTGAAAAAACATATGGCTGTTAAATTGGGACAAATCGATGAAGTTTGATTTCTAAGACCCGCCAATCGATATAGTCTGCTAAATGACATTTTATGGTATGTCTTAGTCAAAACCAAGAAGAAGGTACATAACTGCAGTTCGGTTCTGGATGCTTGCCTATTTTCAAGCACATTTAAACAGGCCTAGGGGTCGATAAGAAAAAGGTCTGGTCAGTGTTTATGTCCTTGCCTGGTCGAGCTTGTCTAGGTGAAAAATTGCATGTTTTTTTTTTTATCGGGAAAATCGAAAGAACTTGCGTTTAGGATTGCAGATTGCAATTCTGCCGATCAGTCCCGGAATTTGACCCCGGTGATGAGGTAATGCGAAGCTCCAATATGACAATCCAGACAAGAAGAAGAAGAAAACTTTAGTTGTTAGATGGCATGTGTGTATATCAACACTTCCATGCTTATAGACATGGAATTCTAGTTACCCTTAGCTTCGCATGAAATATGTGGTTATAACATGCTGCATGTAAATGCCACCGCTTAAGAACACATTCAGGCTGTTTATAATGGACTTGGATTAATTTTATTTTAGTTTTATCAACCGACAGGTATCTACATTACGTAAGAGAATGAGTAAGCCCATTTTTAACTGCAAAGTGGTTCGTTGCAATTATCCCCTTTTGAAACAAGTAATGTTCAAATGCTGAATTATATACGCTTAGTCTTGGGTTTAAGAAAGATGGGTACTTATTTAGTACCCGGTAAACACACGAGAAGAACAGCATCGAAATCTCAGATGTTATATGAAAAACAGGTTTTCGCTGCCTAGTGAGGTATTGCTCACTACGTGACAAATATTTAAACTTTAGTTTTTGGGGTTGAAGGGGCAAAAAAGGGTACCTAGGCTACGTATTTAATATATGCTCCCCCCTTTCACTATTGTACAAATATATAGCCCAAATTTGTTTCTAAACTATAATAGTTTTATCGTACTTTGTTTTATTTTATTAGCATTAACCAGACTTCACTTCTCGTGTGTTTACTGGATACTAAATAAGTACCGAAAGCTGACCTGTCGACCAAATCTTCTTGTTCTTCTCCAGCCTATAAATTCTTCAGGATTCACCATTCCATATTTCATCCTTTTTCGGCGTTAATTATAGTGATACATTTCCAAGACGTCGGTGGCTCCTTTGAAATTTTAGTGGTCAGCTTCTGATCAAATCAAAAACTGATTTTCAAAACATTTCAAAATCATATCTAAATCGTGTCATCTAAATGTGGTTGAAGTTTTTTCTATGGTTTTTTAGATGATGGCAAACAAACAGAATGTACTTATTGTTGAAAGTAGGACATGCATGAGGAAAATAAAGCTCAAGTTTATTTTGTATAGTCCTTTTATTAAATACTTTTATTAAATTAATCTTGCGCAATAGCTTTTGAAAGGGGAAGGAATCGCTGGTTAATGGGCTTAGAAACTAGAGTACGGCTCTACTTCGGATATCACGCTAGTTTGTAAGTCACCCATGACCACGCACCTTCTTATAATTATTAACCGCAGAGATATATTTCTGATCATGGTTCTTTTGATATTTCGTTTTATTAAAAAAAATTATCGATTCTTTTTGGCCAAGACACGCCAAAGCAACTTGTTGTCAAATTTTCGTAAAAAAAAAAAAAAGAAAAAAAAAACTAAACTAACATTTTCTGATTTTTCAAGTAGGATATATGCATTGCATGGTTACCAGCAACATTTTCTGGTCAGCAAGTTGCTGATGCAGTAAGGACCTTCGGGCTTTGAACCCCATCCCCACTAAGTATTAAAATAGTAACGATTTATACCGCAATTTACAAATTAACCATAAAATTGCCTATTTCTAAGGCTTTTCTCGAAGCTTTGTAGCCCCACCCCTCAAAAAAAGAGACATTTTGTATACGTGCCTGACTTATGTATCCAAAATGTCTGATTTAAGCATTTCTTCAAAAGCTAAATCTTAATTATCCCAAGAGTGAATCAAGACTTGATTTTAAATTGATAACAAGTTATGTTTATGTCCTATGTAGACTTTTATGCAGGTTTTGCAAAATAAAAACTTGATTTTATGGCATATCCATCTGGCTTATTACCGGTCAGGCGAATAGTTTTTTTGTCCATTGATGGCAGCCCTGATAGCAATCTTAAATCAGAAGTAAGGTCTAGCCGGAAGACGCTACTTAAAATCGGACGTTTATAGCTGAAAAGGATTCGATATTCTAATCCGATAGATATCTTCGACACGCTCGAACTGCTCTGCGAAAGTAATGCATTGCAAAAGGACGTTTTTGAAATAATGTTTTACCTATTCCTCTGAAGCCATTTTGTAGTTAACTTGTGTGATAAATCTGAACTAAAATCTGGCTATTTGTGTCGTTTGGATGTTTGTACTATGCAAGTTTAAACGTCCTTTTTTAAACTAACGTTAAGTTATTTAGGCCATTAGTAATTTTTTCAAAAGAAAATGTCGTTTTTATAATGCAACACTTTCAGTTTGAATTTTCTTGTTTTTTAAACTCATCCAGTGTCAAAAGAGCATCAGGATTTAGACAGTTTCTTAAACCACGTTTTTATCACGCTAATCCGAGATCACTATATATAGATCACCATAATTTTTTCAAGTTAATTTGAAGACAGGCATTTCGATTTGGGTTGATAATTTGTGTTTGAATATTTACAATACTAAGTGGTTTCTCTTTTTAGCTAAGCTAATGCTAATGGATCAGTCTCTCTATTTTACTTGTTAGTAGCTGGATGACAAATGTCTGATTGAATAGAAAAATATATGGTATCCTAGTTATCTAAGTTCTATTATTCTTTTAAACTATGTATACTAGTACGTTAGTAATTGTGAATCAATTTCTTTGATTAATTTATAAGGCTTTCGTAAATTATTTTGGGATAAACCACTGGTTTTAAGTCATTAAAATTAGGGGGGATTCATTTTTTGAAATCTAGAGGCTTGGAACTTTTGCTGTTTTCCCAATTTTATCAATGAGAGTACATCCCCCCCCCCAAAAAAAGGAAGAAAAAATTCAATGCATATACCAAGAAAGGTATTTTTTTCAAACTCAAGGTGGAGAAAGTAAAAATCCTCGATGGTGGCAATACCCCCTATCTCTTTCCTTAATTGACGCCAATAGGATAAGCCCTCGACACGTTTACACACAAAAATCAGTATACCAAAGGAATATCATAGCCATAAAATGTTAGAAAATACACATAATCTTCATTTCGATTAATTTTCAACACCATTTATCTCATTCAATCAGCCACTTGCACAAGGAAGACGGATTTGGGGGGTAGGCCTCATAACATCTAACCGTCAGGAGCACTAACGTCAGGACATCGACGAAATTCGTTATAACATCGACAAAAAAAATCCATCAGAACCACTAACCGTCATAACTTCTAAAATTTAAAAAACTTTAGTTTTTGGGGGTTTAGGGGGGAAAAGTTACCTAGGTTAGATTAGGTTATGCATTTAATATATGCTATGCTTTACCCCAACCCCCTTGATGTGCAAATTTATAGCCGAAATTTGTTTCTAAACTATTATATACTTATTACAAATATATAAACTTTTGTCCTTACGGTTAGATATTATGACGTTTAGTGCTTGTGACAGTTAGTCGAAATGGTAGCACCCCGGATTTGGGCACAAGTTGCCCTCGCCTTTCTTACATTTTCTATACAATTTGCCTGTTGCCGGGACTTTTTTTCTGCTCAAAAAAGGGAGGAGGAAGGTTGGCCGAGAGGAGGGTGAAGGTAAGCAGGGATCGTATCGGGGTGCTAATTAGGGGGACAACTGCCTCCCATGGTTTTGAAAAATATACTGTTTTTTGGTATTTTCATTCAACAGAAGATCGAATAAAAGCAAAATGCCCCCTTTAGATTTTTGAAAATGTTTTTGTGCGTGCAGCATTGTTAACTAGAAGCTCGGGAATGGTATAAATCTTAATTTTTATATAATCATCAAATAGTTCGTGGTAATTAACTGTAAGTAAGGAGTGACCCGACTCAAAAGTAACCGAAACTCTAAATAATGGAATTTTCATACCAATAGATACATCAAAAGAATAGGGATTTTTATGTTGATTTCAAATATATAAGTCTTATCAAGTTTAATTCTACCCATTAAAAGCTACGAGCCTGAGAAAATTTACTTCGTTTTCGAAAAAAGGGGGAAACACCCCTAAAAGTCATAGAATTTTAATGAAAATCACGTTATCAGATTCAGCGTATCAGAGAACTTGAATGTAGAGGTTTCAAGCTCCTATCTGCAAAAATGTGGAATTTTGTATTTTTTGCCAGAAGAAATATCACGGATGCGTCTGTATTGTTTATTTTTTGTTTTTTTTTTTTTGTTTTTTTTATTTCACGGGTGGTCGTATCGACCTAGAATTTTGCGATAGGGCTCATTCGAATGGAAATTAAGAGTTCTAATGGCATTTTAAGTGACCAAAAAGATGACTGAAGGGCAACTAAGCCCCCTCCCACGCTCATTTTTTCCCAATGTCACTGGATCAAAATTTGAGATAGCTATTTTGTTCAGCATAGTCAAAAAATTAATAAATATGTCTTTGAGGATGACTTAATTACCCACAGTCCCCTGCAGAAGGGCTGCAAGTTATGAACTTTGTTTAAATATAGTATTGGTTATTGGGAAGTATACACACATTTTCAGGGGGGATTTTTTCTGGTGGGGAGGGGGTGGAGGTACGTGGTAGGATATTTCCATGGAGAATTTTCATAGGGAAGAGAATTTTCCATAAAGGGGGCGCCGGATTTCCCAGCATTATTTAGAAAACGATCAGAAATTAAATGAAAAAACAAGTTTTTTCAACTGGAGTAACATTAAAACTTAAAGTGAAACAGAAATTATTATGTACGTATATGAGGGGTTTCAACCCCTTGTCAGTACCTCTTTCTTTACACTAAGGTTTTTTTTAGTACTTTCAAAAGAGCTATTTATTCTAATTAAACGGCCTTTGTGATACAGGGATCATTCTTAAGGAATTGGAACAAAATACGAACTTTAGCGTAAAGAGCGAGATATTGATGAGGGGGTGAATCCCCTGAGATCCTGCTGATCTCTTGACCTGAGATCAGCAGTATCCCAGGTCCATGGGCGTAGGCAGCATATTGTCTAGGGGGGGGGGGGGTCAGTCGATAGTGTGATGGAGGGCCTTTTATCAACTGCTTTTGCAACCATCTGCTTTTTCAGCCATATCTAATGTAAATTTGAAGGTCTAGGGGGGCAGCTGCCCCCCTTCCATACGCCCATGCCCAGGTCTATACTCTTTTCTAAAAAATTAATTTCCCTAGTGCAGCGAAAGAAAAAATGTTTAATAGTCGTCTTCTTTTTGCAGTCCCATTGCATAGTAAGTTCGTGTCTTAATCTATGATTCTTTATTTAGGCAGGTAAAACCCCGAGTAATTTATTCAACTTGTTAATCTCAGTAACTCATCCGTGAAACAAAAAAAAAAAAACAAACGAAATAACTGGTTTCTTTGCTGCAAATTGATTTAATTTTCATATTGTTCTCATCATAGAATCTAAATAAGAATCGGTAAGATATTCCATGACAAATGTTTTTGTTTGAATGAATTGCAGCGCCTAAAATAAATGGGTTGTAAATAAGAATGGCTAGCTCAAGGGGCTGCATACTATTAGATGTAGGTGTGCATAATTTTGTGTATTATAATCGAGGGTGCTGGCCCACAGGCTACACAGGGAGGGCTAGTATACCATGTTGCTCCCACTCCCCTTCCTCTATAAAAATCCTTGGAGGTTTGATTCATTTGATTTCTTATGTTTTTGAGTACTTTCTAAATAATTTCTTAGACCACATTGCCTTTCTATTTATAGGTTAAACGAAATGGAAATGTATCGAATACGGCAATAAAAGATAACAAAAAGCCTATCTTTACTAAGAATAAAAAAAAGTCCGGGTATAATATTCGAAATATATAGCCATTTTTCTGTATTTTCATTCCTTTTTTTTTGTAAATTAAATTAAAAAAAAATTTCTACTGAAAGTAAAGAGCAACATTAAGCTTAAACCCAACAGAAACTATTCCGTATATAGGGGGGGGGGCTGCCCCCTCCTCAATACCCCTCTGTTCATGCTAAAGTTTTTTAGTACTTTTAAAGAGGTTTTGATTCTAATTAAACGACACTCATTTTTCTGGAATTGTTCTTAAAGAAATGGGACTTTAGCGTGAAGCACGGGGTATAGAGGAGTAGACAGTCCCAGGCACGTACGCAGGAATTTGTTTCGGGGGGGGGGCAATTTGTTTCGGGGGGGGGCCAAATCCTTCAAACCCATTATTCTGTGAGAAAAATCAGAAAATTATGGGAAAATGAAAAAATGGTGAGATTTCGGGGGAGGGGGCGGGCCCGGCCCGGATGCCCCCCTGCGTACGTCCCTGGACAGTCAACCCTCTATATGTTGCTCCCTTACTTTCATTAAATAATACGAAATAATTCCTCTTCGTTTTAAGTTTTAATGTTGCTCCTTACTTTCAGTAGAATAAACCTTCCCCCTATGAAAAAGTCCTCCATAGAACATTCCTCTCGCGTAAAATCCTCACCCCGGGAAATTACCCCAGGACAATTCCACCCTCGCTGCGAATTCCCCCTAGAAAATGTCTTGCGGATGATTCCTCAGGAAAAATACTCCTTAGCATACTTTCATTTGGAAAAAAATGATTTGATTTTTCTTTAAAATTTTTAATTGTTCTACAGTTCGTGGCAAAATCCCCCCTGATTGGAATTTTTTCCCTGGAAATCCCCCCCCCCCCAAATGGAAAATGTTTCTCCCGCGGAATATTTCCCCATAGAGAATTTTTCTAGTGATGATCTTCCATGGAGAATTTCTCCCACGGGAAATTTCCCCTTGCTTAAAAATCCCCCAGAAAGTTCCAACTTCACTGAACATTTCCCCCGGACAATACCCCAGTGTATCTCCACATGTAAAATTTTTAGTGTATGAATTCTGGCATATTCCCCCAGTTTAACATTTCCCCTAGAAAGTTCACCCTCAGAAACTTCCATCCCAATGACAAATTCTCCCCGTAGATTGCTCATTCCCAAAAAATGTCTCCCCCCCCCCCCTGAAAAATGTCTGTATACTTCTAATATCAAGTATTATATATAAACAATGACCAATTTCATAGCTTGCGGCCCTTCTTCCGGGGGTTGTGGCGGGTCATGTAATCCCCAAGGACATAGATATTGAACCTTTCAACTATACTGAACAAAATGGCTATTTTGGAATTGTGATTAGACGAATTGGGGAAAAAAGGGCAAGGGAAGGGGGCTAGTTGCCTTCCAATTTTTGTTTAATTAAAAAGAGCACTAGAACTTTTAGTTTCAGTTCAAATGTTAATCTTATAGGACCATTGGTTCGATACGATCACCCCTGGAAAGAACAACGAAAAAAAAATATACACGCAATTTTGGTTGCCTAAAAAAAAGGCACTAGAACTTTTAGTTTCAATTTAAATGTTCCAGTCTTGTAGAACGATTGGTTCGATGCGATCACCCCTGGAAAGAACAAAGAAAAATAATACTCACGCATCCTTGATCTTGGAAAAAAAAATAATACCACATCATTAAGGATGAGAGCTTGAAAACTCTACAGTAGGGTTATCGGATACGCTGAATCTGTTGATACAATTTTAAACAAGATTCCTTGACTTTCGGGAGATGTCCCCCCCCTTTCGAAAATCCCGCAAAATTTTTATCAAAATTCTGTTTTCTTGAGTTTCGGTTACTATTGGGCCGAGTCGTTCCTTAATTACAGTTTCTTACCACGAACTAATTGTAAATGTCTGAATAATTTACATTTTTTTTCGTTTTGTTTCGACCACCCCTCCCCATTAATTTATTAATGTGTGTCAGCTGAGCCTCATGACAGACTGCTAGATTCGGGTATTTTGAATTTTTCACTAGTATTGTTTCTTCTGCTCATCATTAAAGCCTTTTAACGCGGGGTTTATTTCTCGAAAGTTTTTTCCTTGGAGATGTGGCAACCCTGTATCCAGTCACTGATCCCACCTCCTTCGCGTCTGGCTTGACTTCCAGTTTTGCCTCTATGCTTTCGCTTTGCATAAAGCGACGTTTAGTACGCAACCCCTGGGGATGGAATAAATATGTTGTAAATCAGAATGGTTAGCCATTAATTTAAGCCGTTCACACCTTGTATGGGAGTTTAAAATGTCTGTTTTTTTTTCTCCCAATTAGACGTATGACGTTTTCACTCTACGGTGAGGGCTATTTAAGTTGCAAAGTAGAGTATGGGGCATGAGTCACACGAATCACTTTTTGTTCTGGGTGTTGTTTTTCCTTTTTGGGTTCCGTCCAATTAAACTAGAATTTAAATTAGATTCCAGTGTAAATTTCTTTTTGTCTGGGGTTAAGCTACTCATACCAATTCAAATAATTGCTTAAGTTTATTTGGAATGAATTGGTTAAAATTTGCGCTATTAAGATTAAAGTTTTGAGCAGTATGGTGCACAATCGTGTAGAATTCATAATAGATTAAAGAGCTCTAAGGGTAGGATGCTCGACAAACACATCCGTGTATACCGAGCGGGTAAGAGATTGTGTCGTACACACGCTCCTTCCTTTATACCATGCACAGTTCATATATATTATCGTATATTCTGTCTACTGTGATACCATGTGAAATCACCACTATATGAACTCGTTTTCATATAGTACTCATATATGTACTGATATTTTCAATGCTGGAGCAATATAGGAAATCTAAATGCCATATTCATAGCCTCTTTAGGAACAGAAAGTAACTACGCATTAGCTTTAAATGTGTGTGTTTCAGTAAGACAAAATCAGGGCAGAAAAAGAAATGTCCCTAATTGGCAAATTCATGAAATCCCTACAATCGTCATAAAAAAAAGCCTTGACAATAAATTTAACACGTATTATGAGTTAAAGAGGATATTATTTTCTTTCAATAAGCATCGGTGGTTTCTCGAGACAAAATAAGGTACTTGTGCATTATATTTGACCCACCGATATACACAAAAGAAGTCAATTTTGTTTAATGCTAATGAAATAAAATAAAATAGTATGAAAATATAATAGTTTAGAAACAAAAATGGGCTATATATTTACACATCAGGGGGGGGGGGGGTTAAAGCATAGCCTATATTAAATAAGTAACCTAACCTAGGTACCTCTTTCCCCCCTAAACCCCAAAAAACAACATTTTAAATATTGTAAACGCAATAAGAAATCACGCTTTGTGATCCATTTATCTAGCAAATACCCGTTTGTCTTGTACAGTCTATAGCGGTGGGTTAGATATAATGCACAAGTACCCAAAATAACATAGCTAATAAAAACGCTAGCAAGAAATATCCAAAACTCCTAGTGTCCAATTTGTTTAGATGGAGTTTTAATACAATTTAATATGATATTATTTCAACAACACTTAATTGGAGCTAAAATGCTGTGTTATATCATTTACTGTCTTATTTGGGAAATTTGACTCGGTACTGACCATAAGCGCATAAAAAAGATCTTGATATGTCAGAAAATTTATGGTAATGACAAGTTAGTAAAGATTAACTCTTGTCGATAGTTACTGAAACGTCCTAAAAAATGGAATTTATTTATATACAATAATATATATATATATATATATATATATATATATATATATATATATATATATATATATATATATATATATATATATATATATATATATATATATATATATATATATATATATATATATATATATATATATATATATATATATATTCTATATATATATATATATATATAATATATATACAAGAAATCGCTTTCTAAATTGAATTCCAAATACCTAAAAAATTCATTCAGTTCAAAATCGCCTATGAAAATTTATTGGTATAAGAAATTTCTTTGCAACTTCATAGCAAGGCTGTACATAGGGGGCTTCCGAGTTTGAATCCCCCCCCCTCTATCCTCCTGAAATGTTTCTCCGACTTGTAAAAATGTAACAAAATGCATGTAAAAATGTTAAATAAGATTTTAATTTTTTTCTACTCCCCCTGCAGGAAACCGGCCCCCGAACACAAATCCTGGATATGTTTTGGCTTAAGACATCCCGAGAAAAAGGCGCAACCTTAAAAAAAAAAAAATACACTATCAAATGTAGCATGTCTGTCATGCCTTAAACAGTGCTTTTTATCTCTAGAGGTAACCTCTTTAAACAGTAATCGTAGTATCAGGGAATGGTCTTTCAAGTGGAAATTTGAAGTTATAGTGCTCTTATAAGAAGCAAAAGAGATCACCCCTTTTTCTGTCGTTTTGGGCCACGAAACATGATTTTTGTCCAAATGGGACAAAACACTATCTAGCCAAAGTTCTGATACATCCAGCATGTTTAAAACTAGTGAAATTCTATTTAAACTTTTAGTTCCAGAGGACAAATTGCTTTACGCACTGGATATCCCCCAAGGATACCCCCCCGCCCCATGTAGGTATGATCATTACTATACTTAAACTCTCTTGCCATATATATCACTTTTTCTAAGTTTACACATTGAACTTGAAGGTTCTCCAAAACCTGGAATTTCCACAAATCTCGAATAACAATTTATCATATTGTTAGTTCAGGAATTAAGAATAAGTGAGACACATATACATTTTAAATTTTGTATTCTTTGTAAACTAAACACTGTTAAAGTGTGTGAGACACAACCCCTGTTATTTAATAATTACAATAATTGATACAACACCTCGGTAAGGACTTTAATTGTCGTGAGCTGCAAGAGGCATATTATCTGATTTGAATTTAACTACAACCCGAAGTAAATTTGCGGCATGCCCGCAGTCAGAATGGGTATACTTTGGTGGGCATACTGTTTGGACACCTCAGTCGGTGTTGTTAAATTGTGGTAAATGTTGGTTTTCACTGTGTCTATATGATCTCTGCTATATGGCACTGTTATCGGGAATAGTCATATGATAAATGTGTTCCGTGTAATTTTTGATGTGCTACTTGATAACTTGTTTCTGCTTGAAATGAAAGTAATTAATCTTGAGCACACTTTCTTCCAAGGGCAAAGCACAGAAATAGTGAGGTTGGATCGTCAGAAAATCACAACTGAGGTTGCATCGGTGTAAGGACCATCGCAATCACTAAGTGCTGTTAAATAGCAACAGCAAATATTCACGCATTTCATTGGATTTGGACTATGTAGGGTAATTTTTGGATACAGTAACAAACTGAGTTGTAACAAAAGTTTTCTTGTAATACATTCTTTTTTAACCTTATTTTGGTTTCCTGCCAAAATAAGGTGTTCAAAAAATTGAACAACCTCCCCTCTCCCAACTACTCTAGGTAAGTCTTCGTGTTTCGGCCACGACTCAGACTTCGGATCACCTGACTAAATTCTGTGGTGATCAAGTTCGTAAAAATCTATGTAATGATAAAAATGCAGATTATTTTTTGTCAATAAGATAAACATAAAATAGAAAATAAAGAAAATTACCATCCGATTCTGCGTTTAAATGCTCGTTTACGTTTTTTTCTTGTTTGTAATACAAAAGATTTTGCCACCCCCCCCAAAAAAAAGCCAATTCGTTTGTACCCCAGGGCTATATCTGGCCTCATTAGGTGGGGGGGGGGGGCTGATTCGCAGTTGTGATGGCAGATATAATTATATATGAAAAGAGAATTCAAGTAATTCTATTCATTGTTCATTTTAAAATTATTTAAATAGCTTTTTTAAGTCTGCTATCGGCAATGTTTAAAATGAATCCGCAAGTTGACCGCAAGGTAAAAGATCCAAAATAAACGCATCTGTGTCATCAATAAAACGCATCTGTGAACTCATGAAAACGCTACGAAAAATACAATGGCGGAATTGTATGATTTATGAATTTTACGTTCATCGGGGTTGGTATAAATTCGTGCACGTGGAAGTGATGAATGTGAAAAATATCAACTTCTCGTCGTGTTTGAATCCAATGGAATGTTCTTTTTATAATATATTTCTATATTAGTTCTACGAGCCAAAAAAATAAGGAACTAGGTCTCAAATTAAGGCTGTGGTGTCAGTGCATGAAAATGTTAGGGGGAGACAAAATGCGTTTTTAAATCATAGGGGGGTGAGGTAATTTTGTTGTATTTTTCAATTTGTTTTACTGAAAATCCCACTATAAGCCTTTTTCAATGAAGGAATACCCCTCCCCAAATAAAGGGTATTTTTCAAAATCTACGTGGTAGGGTGGGCAAAAATTCTAGGGGGAAATGACCCCTACCCCCTCACACTTTTGTAGTATTATTGCATCAACCTTTCAAATGCGCCCCTTTATCTACTTCAAGTACAGGTTTTGCCGCAAGCTTATACTCTTAAATGTGACTGTATAAAAACCTCAAAGAAATACAAACTTCTATGCCACGTGCGTTCCAAATATTTAACATTTTACAGAGACTGCCATTTTAACTTTCAAATTCCACCTCCTCCAGTGCCAAGCCAAGGAGGATGAGTACCCAATATAAGTAAAAATATTGCTTTCAGTTTAGGGCTAGTTAAAACATACTTTACAAGGATCTCCATCAAATATTTAGCACACCAATTTTAAGGGAGCTGTGGCCTTTTCCCCTTACCTAAAAAAAAGAACATACAGGCTACAAAACCTATAGACCCCTTATAAAAGCCTTACTTATGAAGATTATTGAAGAAGCAGAGCTTTCTTTTATTAAACAACCTCTAATTTCTTCTATTAGAAAAAACTTCTGAGTCTTTCTTTTAAAAAGCTGTAGGAACATTCGCAGAATACCGCAGATTCCTGTTGAGCCAACATAAAAAAAACCATAGGAATTAAGATTGTTAAGTAGTTTACTAATTATAAATATATAGTTAATAGTTAGTGGTTAAACAGTTAAGTTAATAAATAGTTAAGTGGTTTAGGTAATTATAAATAGTTACGTTATAACTAATTAAGTAGAACAAACCGAGAAACAACCTTACATGTACAAATGTTATAACTAAAAAAAAAAAAATCATTCCTTTTTACCGACTTAAAATTCATACAAAAAGTTAGAAGCTCAAAATTGAAATAGGAACAACGGGTAAATACAATAATGGGCGAAAATGTAAGGTTAAATGAATGCCTTTCTGACATCTGTTTAAGGAATGATTGGCTAGAAAAAAACAATGGAATCAGAGGCGGTTTTAGGGGAACAGAGGGCACTTCCCCCCCCCCCCCCCCCCTCCGGTGCAGAGATTTTTGGGAACGCAAAGTTTCAAATAAATAATCTAGAATTTATTATTATTTATAATTTTGGAATTTTAATTTTATTAAAGTAAAGTAGAGGGTGCAGATGGCAGTAGGTATGAGTAGATTGAACCTAAAATTTACCTTTTTCGCATATCTTTTTCCATATAAAGTAAGAAAAGTTAATAAATGAAAAAGTTTGTTAAAAAAATGGAATTTTTTTAAAATTTAGCTTGGAAAACTTTGGAAGAGAAGGGGAGAAAGGTAATTAAGATTTTGCCCCGGGTGCAAGACAGGCCAGAAACGCCACTGAATGGATTTAAAGCAAACTTTTTAGTATACGACAGTGATCCCTCTTTTTCTCTATGGTAGATTTTTTTCAGCTGAAGTGGACCCTAAGAAACAGCAGCTTTAGAGGGAAAACAGCAATAACAGCTGGAATAAAAAAGCCCCCTTCCTCCCTGAACTTAGCTATGTTGGCAGTTTGTTTTTGTCACAAAATGATTGTCAGCTGTATCCAAAAATTATCCAATCAGCATAATTTAAAATTAAGTTTTTGAAAGACGTTCAAAAAAACTAGATCCCACTTTAGGAAGCGGATAGTTTACGACGAGAACGACTTAAAAAACAGAACTGCAAATTTCTTGGCTCGTAATTGTGCTTTTACACCCACGGGTTGAAGAACTTATGCCAAATTTTTAGCCAAGTTTTTAAATTGTAGTGAGGGACCTCTGTTAGCCATGACCAGTGAATATAATGCCTTTTTTTAGAAAATTATTTTTACTGTTTTGTGGAACTTCGGACAAAGCTCGAAAGGTAACAAATTTTGTATTTTCGAATGATTATTAGTCATAGAATGATTTTACATGAAAACTTAATACCATTGTTCTAATTTAAGCTGTTTTTATTCCTAAGTGAGCCACTCACTAGCCAAATTAAGCAATTCCATAAAATAAAGAGCAAAAAAAATGACAAGGATGGTAAACGGCTTATGTGACTGAGAATAGTTCAAAGCTGCTTCTATTTTGTCACTTTTGGAATTAATCCCCGTTACTATGGAATTACATGATGGACATGCCTGATCACGAGGGGGGGGCTCCCCTAAATAAATTAAAAACATTAGCTACCTCATAGTAAACCTCTTTCGCATCTTGAACTTTCCCTCCCCCCGTGTAAAATCCTCTTCCCTCTAAGGACTAACTTTTATGCACCAGTTGGTGTCAGTTCAAAAAAAAAAAAAAAAAATCAGGGTGAGGAGGTCAAAATATATTTTCAAAATCTAGAGGAAGATAAGGTACTGTTGTACTAAACGGACTCTTTTATCTAGTGTATATGGAATATCAAACTGAAGACGCGACAAAAAAAAAACCCGTTTTTACGGGGTGATTCAAGACACCGCTGTAGAGAAATACTATGTATAGCGTGGTTTTAATTGCGTATAAGATATTAAAAATGTTGTTTTTTTTGGGGGGGGGAAGGTACTTAGGTTAGGTTAGGTTACGTATTTAATATATGCTATGCTTTGCCCCCACCCCCTAATGTGCAAATATATAGCCCAAATTTGTTTCTAAACTATTATATTTTCATCCTATTTTATTTTATTACCATGCATTAACCAAACTAGCACTATATAAAAGAGTCCGTTTAGTACAACAGTACCGAAGATAATTTGGTTGCGTTTTAATAATTTTCAATAAAAATACAAAAACAGTATTTTTTAATACTAAGGGATAAGGAGGGGGGAGAATCTCGGGGTGGGGTAAGAGTTAAGAACCAATCGATAATTTGACCCTAGAATCTAGCAAAGCAGAAAATCGATTTGGTTTCTGAACTGCTCAAGCAGCCTATCAGGATTTTTTGTGTAAGGTTTTGAAACAATTTTCACAATTGTTTCATGGAACCGTGCTAATAAAACGAAGTGCAATATTGTAGAATTTGGTGTTATGACGTCATGACTGATTATAATTAGGGTTAAGGAACACGATAATTGTCGTACTAAAGAAACGTGTTCAACCACAAATTGCAAAAAATGGCATTATTGTAAAATTTCGTTTGTATACTTGGTTAGGTTGGAAATTAAATCAAGTGAAGTATTAGTAGGTAGAAGAAAAATATACAGCATACTATTATGTAAATATCTTTTTTCACCCACTTAGTTTGGCATCCACTTAGAGGCTGCACTAAAGAAACGTTTTCAACCACAAATTGCAAAAAAATGGTATTATTGCAAAATTTCGTTGGTATACTTGGTTAGGTTGGAAATTAAATCAAGTGAAGTATCAGTAGGTAGAAGAAAAATATACAGCATGCTATTATGTAAATATCTTTTTTCGCTTTAGTTTCACTTGAAGAAACTCCTGTTTAGAACTTTTGTTTATCTAATCCTAGATAAAGACTAAAACTGAAAGAGAAAGTGAGACGGAGAGAAAGAAAAAAAAAGGCCATGTAGTAATTTGAGAGCTATTAGGTACAGTTAAGCATATATACGATGTACCCATGTAGTGATGTTGCTAGAAGGACAGATTTTTTTAAGATTTTTTAAAGATTTTTTTAGATTTTTTTAGATTTTAGATTTAGATTTTCCCAGGTGCAGCCTCTAAGTGGGTGCCAAAACTGAGTTTTTTTCTTTACTATTTTGTTTACTTATATTGTGTTAATAATGGTGGTGGGTGGGGGGGGGGTCAGAAAACCAATATTGCGCCCAGGCGCAGAAGCCCTAGCTACGCTTCTGTATCATGAGGTACTGCTTAAGTCAGGTTCCAGCCTGTGAGCTTTGCAAACGAGATGTGGAAAACTCAAGCCTTTTTCACATAAGCTCCTATGGAATTTAGGCACCTTTCTTCTACCTTTCGGCCCATTTAGTTGTCATTGCTTCAAAAAATGTTCTTAGTTAATGTCTGGTTGTTATTTTTGCATGAATAGGACGAATCATACCTGATTCATGTAAGCTAAAATTTGTAGCCCTGTTAAGTGCAACGGAACAAGGCATTATAGGAGCAAAGGCGGCAATGGGTTTCACAATTTGATATGTTCAATTACTTTTATTTTTTCGAATTTGTTATTGTATTTTGAATAAAATAATTCAAAGTTAAATTGAAATCACAAGACTTGAAAAATCAGCTCCTATTGAGCTCCAGTATTTCCTTGCCCCCCCCCCCCCCCCGTGAATAATTATGCTCTGCAAATATTGTCTGTATATTTTTAAAAAGAGTTACTAACTGTTTTTCAAATGAAATCTTTATTTAAACATATTTTCTATTTTATAATGAAATCATAGCATGTTTTACACAAGAATTTTTTGTATCACTTTTAATATTGATCTAACGAATGTACTTGACTTCAAAGTGTAAAAACATTAGATAGGTGAGCTCACCGACAGGAGAAGACGGGGGGGGGTGGGTGGGTGAAAAGGAACATAGACATCTGGATTCTTCAGTAGAGATTTGGAAAATCCTCCTTGTTTTGTATATTTATTGAATGTCTGCTAAAATCATATAAATTGAGTTCGTCTCTTACAAGTCTTTTTTCGGTACAGCATATATAAGTTTTGTGTTTAATGTTACGTTATAGTTAGCCTTTCATTTTAAAATTAAATTAATTTAATATTAAATTTATTAATTAATAATTTTAATTAAAATTAAATTTTAATTTCATAGTTAGCCTTTAAGTTTGGCCTTACTACTGTCTTTGAAATTCTGAACACCAAACACTAGTTTTGCTCCTGGTGGTAATACAAATTTCTACGACTAAACTTGCTTTGATAAAGTAAACTCAAAGTCGTTATCCGGAATGAAGTGACCACCTGATTTGCTCACTATCAATTTTTGGTACTGTTCTATTAACCGGACTCTTTTATATAGTGCTAGTTTGGTTAATGCTAATGAAATACAATAAAACAGGATGACTATATAATAGTTTAGAAACAAATTTGGGCTATATATTTGCACATTAGGGGGGGGGGGCAAAGCATAGCATATATTAAATACGTAACCTAACCTAACCTAGGTACCGTTCCCCCTTAACCCATAAAACAACACTTTAAATAGCGTATACGCAATTAAAACCACGCTATACATTATATTTCCCTACAGCTGTGTCTTGTATCATCCCGTTGGAAAACGGGTTTTTCAACGCGCTCAAGTTTGAGATATAAAAAGAGTCCGGTTAATAGAACAGTACCCAATGTTTAAGCACCCTTTGACAGAACTTGGTTGTTCGAACCATATTCATACACAGGAACCTGCCATCAGTAGAGGCGACGTTTCTTGGACATAAAAAAACGCAAAAATTCGGGATTACACGGAAATTATAAGAAGCAGTAGGATAGCTCGTAAAAAAACTAATGGGTCACGGGGTCCAAAGACCCCCCCCCCCCTCCATACGTAGGCCTACGTGTCTGGTTCAAACTCAAAATGAAAGGGTGTTGGCTTCAATATTCTTATCGGCAATATTTTGTTTTTACAATATTTTCGTAGTTATACTGTAAATAATGGCTCAGGTATGAAGACTGTTTCATCTAACTTTCTCCGGGCTAGCTGCCAGTTTGGGAAGGTGGAAACAGCGAAATACATTTTGTTCAATAGTTCGCTTCCATAACAGTCATCTTTCTTCCTATGTTTTATAACGTGCAACAATTAAATTTGACACTATGCTTTTCACACCTACGTACAAGCATCTGGTGCACTTTGTGTGGAGTGATTGAAATCCGTGTTCTTCTTCTGAAAAGTTTGTTGTCCAGTGTTACACCCAGAGGATAAAACTAGATTATAGTGATTTTTCAAAAAACCAGGTAATACATTTCTTTTCAATAGCATTGCTGAGACGTGGTACAAAGAATGCCAAGACTCGGGCATTTTCTTATTTTATGGAATTTTCCATTAAATTATCCATATTTTACATTTTATGGAATTATATTTATATTTACTATCTGATATTAGCTAGAAACAAGTAGTCAATTACCATGCTTGATTTTTGGCTGCTATATTAGACAACTTTAAACAATTCAGAGAAATAGTTTTGATTAAATAGTGTCTTTTTGTTTTTTTACTGGCACGTATTTGTGGTTGACAGGAGGCACAGGGATTAATTCAAGCTCCCTGTCACTTCATCCAGTGAGAGTGGGGCTAAAATTTGGGGACTAGATGCGTCAGGGCACAACACTTGGGTGCCTCATAAATGTGGTAAGATCTTCTCAGCCTTCTGCTCCTGCTAACGCAGGAGAATTAATAATAACGCAGGAAGATTTTAGCATGGACTTCCCCGAAATATAAATATTTTGGTAAATTGTTCGTTATTCATATTATTGACTTATGAATAAAGTAAACATATCACTCGTCAACTCGATTCCTTTATTATGCTCTTTCCAAATATGATAATCATTTTTGTCGGATATGAATTTTATCCCCACCCGTATATATACCAATCAGGGTACATATTTGCACATAAGGGGGTGGGGGTAAATTATATTTTTTATGTAAATGAGAGGTAAGTTTAAACTCTCCCCCACCTCCCTATTGTGCAAATATATACCCTGAATTGGTATATATATAGGGGTGGGGGTAAAATCATTTCCGACAAAAATGATTATTATATTTGGATAGAGCATAAAAAAAGGCATCGAGTCAACGAGTGGTATGTTTACTTTATCCATAAGTCAATAATATGAATAACGAAAAATTTACCAATATTTTTAGTAAATTTGCGGTACACGACCGATATTTTATGGAAAAAAATATGCCATTTCGATTTCCTATTCAGTGATCTTTCCAAATACAGTAATCACTGTCGCCGCAATTGTTCCCCGTCCCTTCCCTTATGGGTTCATATATAGTCGTAGGATACATACAATAGATTGCTGATTCAGTGGGTTTGCGTTATGTTTCATGCGTATGTTCATCTGCTGAAACTCCTCGAAGGTGTCACTCTTTCAGCCTATTCAAAAAATTGTTAAGAATTTATTGGCTTTGTAAAGTTTTTTTTTCTTGTTTCTTTTTTGTCCAGAATTGATTGGAGCCTATTCAAGTTATTTAATATGTTTAATTTATTAATCTGGTTCTTTTCTTGTATTCAATTTTTTTTTTCTAGGGCCTTGAATTATTTTGTAAGTCGCTCGTATATCTACCCCTCACAGGCCAAGGAGCCTTTATTGGGATTAGTTTAATGTATCATTATATGTTTATTTTGATATGAATAGTTTCCATCTTATCTTAGATTTATATAATGCCAAATAAAGCCGAGCCGATGTGAAAAAAATCGGTACTGGTGCATTATGCGGGCTCACCGCTATAGACTGTATCAAGGAAACCAGTCATGAAACCCGTCAAACAGGCTATTTACAAGAAACCGCTATAGATAAAATGATTGCAAAGCTGTGGTTTCTCAATACATTACAATATTTAAACGATTAGTTTTTGGGGTTTAGGGGGGATGGTACCTAGGTTAGGTTACGTATTTAATATATGTTATGCTTTATCCCCCACCCCCTAATGTGCAAATATATAGCCCAAGTTTGCTTTTAGACTATTATATATTCCCCCTATTTTATTTTATTTTGTTTCATTAGCAATAACCAAACTTGACTTCACCGCGGTGCCCGCATAATGCACCAGTATCAAAAAATCAACTGTAAAATCAGCAAACCCCTGTACATAGCCTAGGACTGAATCTAGCTACTTTAGGGGGTGGGGGTGGGAACCAATTGTTACGGCAGTGATTATTATATTTGGGAAGTACATTGAATGAGGAATCGAATGGTATATATATATATATATATATATATATATATATATATATATATATATATATATATATATATATATATATATATATATATATATATATAATATATATATATATATATATATATATATATTATATATATATATATATAATATATATATATATCATATATATATATATATATATATATATATATATATATATTATATCCCATTTTTTTTTCCTTGTATCATGAGTTTGCCAATTTTATTTATAGGTTTTCCGTAATTGTCATACATTTTGCCCCTCTTTTACGGTTTCTTTTCCCTAATTTGGCCCTACGAAATAAATTCCTACATATGCGCCTGATTTCTGTGAAAGAATATTAGCTAAAATAAGTTTCAGCCCACTTACACAGAAATGCTGTCTGCAGTTCCAAGTGTCGCGTTGCTGTATAGTGCAACTGACGAAAAACAAGATTCTTGGTAGCCAGGCTATTGCCCATATTCCAGTTCAACGCCAGAGATATCTGTGTAATGGATTTAAGTGTCCGTAATTCTCAGCCAATGGCAAATCCTCAGCTCTACAAACAATCGCCTGAACTAACTACCAGGTGCCTGAATTCTGAAGCCAATCGAATACTTGTCATTATATATACGGTCATTAGGTTAATCAAAGTGGTGACTGATTTATATGCCCCCAATACGAATTTTTCCCCCCAATAAAAAATGTTTGTCCAACTTGCAAAAAACAACAAAAATGAATATAAACAAATTTTTAATGTGTTTTTTAAAGTTTTTCTCCTGTACTTTCGCACACCCATCCTGTTTACCTTACACAGATTTATCCAGGTAGCAGAGCTGGGTTGACTCTGACTGTGATTTGTTTCCAACAGGTTGGCTTCTAGATAAATAGAGGTCTAGATATGAGACGTAGCTAGAGCAATTTGAGCCAATCAGAAAGGTTTGTGGAAATTTTCAGCCAATCAGAAAACCCCATGGGAAAATCTGATTGGGTTGAAAAAGCGGTAGCAGAATCTTGGTAATAGTAAAGTCGCATTGTGAATATGTCTACCGTCCTTTGTCTCACGACTGAGCGATTGGGTTGAAATTTTCAGCAAACTTCTTTTTCAATGGGATGGGTTGGTATGAGGACTGAATTCTTTTCGGGGGGAAGTATTTTTTTTTTCTCGTCTTTACGGAAGATTTTTTTCTTTTTATGCTTGTCGTCCAACAAGCTTGGCTGTTAGCTTTATGCATAGAATTTAAAAAGCATGAACTTTTCACTTATTATTTGCTGTAAGTTGTGAAATATTACTCCAAATGCATTGATTGATGTTGGCGAAGAAAGCCTCATTCAAAGTAATTTGGAAGTGGGGCTGATCTCGTCAAGGGTCAATTAGCTTTGCTTGTTGACTTTGGTTTCAAGCTAAGGAGTGCTGTTGAAGCATTTGTGATTGATCATGTCCTTTGGTATTAGCTGATACAACTCTTGAGTTTTTTTTCGAAATGCTATTGTTAGCCTGTAGAATCAGGATCAACACATTTTTGGTCGCATGCCTAGAGAATGCAGGTGGGAATACTTCAAGTCATCCTAACACAGTAACTGGTTATGTTAATATTATTCCAGTATATTTACTTCTTCATGGCAATAACCCACTAACTAAAATGTCAAATAAAAAGTAAAACATAAATGAACGGGATGACGTATAAGTGCATGTACATTGTTCTTAATTTTCCTATTTAGATGTTGGTTATCGATCATTATCAAGAAAGCCAAAAGAAAACAGGGTACATATGTACTATCTGTAACACACGCGAAAAGTGAAGTTTGGCTAATGCTCATGAAATAAAACAAAATAGGATAAAATTATAATAGTTTAGAAACAAATTTCGGCTATATATTTGCACATTAAAGGGGGGTGGGGGTAAAGCATAGTATATATTAAATACGTAACCTAACCTAACCCAACCTAGGTACCTTTTTTTCCCATAGACCCCAAAAAACAATAGTTTAAAATATTATAAACGCAATGACAAACCACGGTTTCCAATCCAATTGTCTATTGAAAGAAACCGGTTTGACTAGTTTCTTAAGCAGCTTCCCTTCATATAATATGGCGCGTGTGTTACAGATTTTACATAAATACCGAAAAAAGGTCCAAAAATAACAAAGGAATTGAGCACACTGAAGATTAGTTATGCTGCCCTTCTGTTCGTAAATTTTTTTTTTTTTTTTTTTTTTTGCTCGTCTCATTGATAGACAAGCCGCTACTTGTGTATAATTCAGTACACACTCTAGAATTGGGATCTCGAGACATATACCAAAAACATGATGAAAATATAATACTTTAGTAACACAATTATAGAAACTACAACAAAGAATTATGGTAGGGTGGCCGCACAGAACGCATTATATGAAATACCTAAAATAACCTAACATAACTTAATTCAACCGAAAATACCATCTCTATATATTAAATGTTTAATAAAAATATACCTTAAGCGTAGATTTCAAATGAGCCTAAGCTAATTGTCTCCGTATACTGACGCTGTAAACCGGTTATTGTCTGATCTGCAGATACAAATTCTCGAGCGTGTACTGAATAATACACGAGTACCGAAAAGTCTTATCTATCTTAGAAAAGATATAATATTCTATCATAAGAGACATATTTTTAGTCAGTGCCATAGAGGGCGCGAAAAAGAACACGAAAAATCAACGGTCGAGCAAAATGAGCTTGGGTTGGAGATAATCTATTGACCTTGGTTTTGCAGAAATGGTATACAACGCCCTTTTTTAACTATATGCTACCGTGGTCGTGTTTGAGTTCTTCAAATACTCCTATTAGGCTTATAAATGGACTGGAGGAGCAAACCATCTTTCAGATTTCTAAGCTGCTGCCCAGCCAACTTGTGTCTACCCAGATGGGGGGGGGGGAGGGAATTTTTTCTTCTGGGTTTGGTCCCACTGATCCCCCGGACAAAAAAAAATAGTAGCCTAAAAAATTAATCCTTGGATTTCGACCTCCCTCCGTCACAGAAATAAAATTCTTAGCTACCCCCTTCCAACTAAGCGTTGGACCTGTGTGCATCAATGAATTTAAATTAATTACAAAATAATTTGAGCGGCTATGGTAAAGGGCATCATTAGGGTACTGCTCATTAACAACTCATACGGTTGGCGACGCAGTTCAGTCTGCTGTACTAATCCATACCGATCTAACCGTACTTTTAATAGCCTACTACCAAAAATGCAATAAATACACAGCAGCATTTAAGAAAAACAAATCATGTTTTAACACTTTCCTATTAAAAATTCAGGATAAGGGAATTTCATGATGCTACCCATTTTAATCATGTAGGCAGGGCGGGGTTCTAACAAATCGCCGCTTGATGTCGTCATGCTCTAGAATTTTAAACTAGCCTCTTCTATTCCTCTGCACATGTAAAGTACCATAATTGCATATATTTAAATGCTATCATTCTAGCTTTGCTAGTATTAATGGTCTTTCTTTGGGATATAAGCTTAAACAAAACGTGAGACTGAAGCAGTGGGCTATAATTACGTTTTCATCTGTCTATTTTGGCCAAAGTACACCCTGGGATATTTATAACATAATATTTGATGCCAGGCACGTACAAATGTACGATATGCTGCTATAAAAATGTACTCCTTATATAAGGAGTACTCCTTATATATGTATTTCTGATCTTGAGGAGTGGTACTTGTCCTCTAACATCATTTTTAGTTTGCCCCCAAATTTGTTTCGGTGCAGATCCGAAAATATTTTGCCCCCAAATTTGTTTCGGTGCAGATCCGAAAATATGTCGTCGTGTGAGTATGCAAAATAAAGATAAACTCATCAGATACTCTTACTCTAGTATCTGTATTCCCTGACAGTGGAGTCAATTCACGAAAATATAGGAGTGCAAAATGTATGTCTCAAACTCTAAAGGCGAGAGGGCAAATTTGTTGTTTTTCTTAATGGAAATGCTAAAAAAAACGATATTTTCCAATGAAAATACTCCAAGTATTTTCAAAATCTAGAAGGGCAAAAAAAATATGGGGGAGTGGGAGCACATGCTTCCCTGCCCCTTCCCCCAAATGATGCCACTGTTCTCTTTGCTGCTTGGATTGACCATCGACAGTCCTTTGTCCGGTGAAGTCGAATTGTATAAATAGGACTTTGGTACCCAATCAAAATTAGCTGCATTTTAGGCCTTGTGTAGCAAATCATAAATCCCCCCACAACAAAACCTGCCTCTTCATATAAATACTGTCTGTTTTCGAATACCTATAGCAGAAATCAGCCAATATGATGACTGCCTAAGCGGTTCTTAAGGCTATCCTTTTAAGTTGGCACCCTAAAATTGCTTGGAAACGGGCTTTTGTCGCCATGCAAAAAAAAAATACGTATTTTCTGTCCAAAGTCCTGTGATACGAACTAACTAAAGACACTATTTTATCATAATCTACACACCTATAAGTACTAACTAGATGATCTCGAATGATTCAAATCACCTTTTACAATCATTTATTCTGCTACTAGTCAGAGAGCCTGTCGAAAGACAGGCATAAAAAAAGAAAAAAAAAAGCGTAACGCACACTATTTTGTAAGAAACGGAAAGAAAGGGTTTTCCCCTTACCCCAAACTATAAGCCCCCATATTCCATAAAAAAACGGTACTGTTCTATTAGCCGGGAAAACCGCGAAAAGTGAATTTTGGTTAATGCTAATGAAATAAAACAAAATAGGATGAAAATATAATAGATTAGAAACAAATTTTGACTATATATTTACACATTAGGGGGGGGGGGGTAAAGCATAGCATATATTAAATACGTAACCTAACCTAGGTACCTTTTTGTGTCCCTTCAACCCCAAAAACTAAAGTTTAAATATTGTAAACGCAGTGAGAAACCACTGTTTGCAATGCTCGGCATAGGAATTCTCCGTTGAAAGAACCTGTCTGACTCGTTTCTTTTATCATCTTCGCCATACAATATCTCGCGAGTTTCCCAGTTAATAGAACAGTACCAAAAAAACTGAAAGTTTCAAAAATATCCCCCGACCCTGGGGGCACTTGCTTATGATGATCAGAACCCAACTTGACCCTGACAGTCTGACTGTAAAATTACTCAGGGGAAACATTGGCTTCAGCCACCCGTAGAATAGTTTTCACATGATTGGCTAAATGTTATAGTTATTTGCCAGTTCTTACCTATACTCTATTCAAGGGTGTATCCAGGATTTTTTCGGGGGGGGGGGGCGAAAAAAAACGTAAAAACGCAGCCAAAATTGTTTATGTACTACTTTTTACCTTTTTTTCGAGTGAGAGACAATTTATTTTTTTTGGGGGGGGGGGCTCAAACCTGGTACCACCTCCCCTGGATACGGCATTGACTCTTATCTAATTTTCTTTAATGAAAGTACGTCAGAATTGGTTTCGAAGCTGCGGAACATTCAGTTCGATTAAACGCAAGCCTCCGTGAAGAGAAAAAGGTGTGTGGCAATCAATGTTAGCCACTTCGCGTAAAAAAGGCAATTTAATTTTAAGAAACGTGTTTATTGATACTGCCACCTATGGTGAAATTCCTTAGCGAACTAAGAATATGGATAAATCTGGCAAATTTCCCTGCCATAACGATTTTATTTAATCGTGGTTTTAGTTATAATATTAAATGGGGACGAGTTTCAGCATTTTTCGGTTAAAATTTCAGGTTTGGAGAATCCAGAAAATGTACTGCTTCCTGGCCTGGTCTTCAGTATTGCGGTCAGAATTATTTGACTCCGTAAGCCCATCCATCACCACTGTTTAGAAACGGTTATTTATGTGCACTTTTTCTTCGCAAAATGGTGTTTGGTGACAAAATATATTCGCTTATGTGAGGTTTATGTGAGGTCTTCTTTCTCCATCCGGTTTTTCCTAAAGTTCCGTAAAAAAAATGTATCATTTTCAAGAAATGGAAGAAAATTGCTATTTTGGGGTTCCCCTACACAATATCCAGCTTCTAGCTCGAACAGTCTAGTTAGTTCTTTTTTTTCGATAAATATTTTTCTGGCGCCCTCTTTCCGTTTTTTTGTCTTTTTTTATTCTTTTTCAATAAACTTGTGAATCTGGTCAATCATTGGCAGCCTTGTCATATTGCCCCCCCCCCTCCCAAGATATTGCTCCAGATCCGCTTTGGTAAAGTATCTTCTCATGGGTCGTTTCTGTCATTCTGGTGTACTTCAAGGATCAACTTTGAAATTGCAGATATGTCAAGGTAGAGGTGTGTGCAATATTGCGACAGAAGGACTCTTGCTACGTGCGTAGTAGGAGAGGGTTAGTGGTCTGTTTCCTCCTCCGAAGATCTTCTTAACAGCACTCTTTTTCATTGTAATGCACCTGTTTCGTATAAGTTGCCCATTTTTTTTGCTGTTCTGACAAATTCAGGCCTCCGAGCCAAACAAATCCCTGTGTTTGTGTTTAATTATTACGATGTTTATATTCGAGTATTGGGCAAAGCCCTTATTATTTGTTATTATTATTTATTGGTTCCAACTATGAAAACTCGGTTCCAACATCGAAGAAAAACAGACCTTAGCGGAAAAAAGAGACTAACGGCGAACGTGTATTTTATTGGTCACATTGTGAAGACCCATTTGAGCTTTTCTTAAAGGTGCACTAAATGACCGCAAACTTTCCATTGATTTTGCTTTTCGGAATTTTATTCAGGGAATTACTCCAAGAATCCACATCGATCTTAATCTAGCGCTTGCGGAGAGAATATAGTCCGCATAAGATAAACTTGGACAGCATCAGTTTTGCCATGGTTGTGGGGGCTACCGTTTCAAAAGTCTATTCATTTCACAAATAATAGTGGATTATGGAAGAATCGATTCTGATATCATTAAATTGCTTTTTTGCTTCCCTGTGGGTTAAGTCATCGTTTTTATTCAGATTAGAGGTTCAATTTTAAGTTGCTCGGCAGTTAAGACTTTCTTCCTTTGCAGATAAAGCCGTTCAAATCTGATGTTCGAGAATAAGAAACTTATGATATTCAATTTGCTGTAAATGGTTTATTTGAATTTGCAGCAAAATCGGTTGTCGAATAGATGGAACTCCATAAAATTCTAATAACAGTCTAATGTCGGCAGAAGCAATTCCTAATAAAAGGGCTTTGGTCTTACCTGACCTTATTCCTTTCCCTGTTTCTCCAAAATCCAAATTTTTAAGTGCCCAAAAGTTTTTCAGCAAATAGTTTAAAGCAGGAATATAGGAGGAAATCGAAGGATTCTAATTTTATTTCTTTTGAGCCGAAGGATAATTTCGAAGTGTTACTTTATAGACTGTCGTTTTCACTTTGGCACTGTTCATTGTTAATACCAATCTGGAGTCAAAAGGTCGCACAGGTATTAATATTTTATGCTATACATCTGAGATAATTAATTTTTAAACAAGTCTAGTTGTTAGTTAAATTTCCATTACCTTCAACACTTTCTTTGCGGCTTTTTGCTTCTTCAGTTGTCAAAGGGGCTAGGTAATACAAGGCATATATACAACACCAGTCCATGGGCGCGCGTAAGGGGGCGGGGTAGGGAGGGGGCTCCCTCCCCCCCCCCTGTCTGAATGATGTTGCCTTATTTTTATATTTTTGTTCTGAGATTTCTATTATATAGCATTAAAAAGTGCCAATTAGACGAGGTTTGCCCCCCTCTGGAATTCAGCTTATGGGCGCCCATGCACCAGTCTGGATGTGTATAGCAAGGGGCAATATAGCCCGATGTTGACTCGGGCATCAAGGAAATTGAATCAAAGGAACGCCTTTGAAACGCGAAGGACCTCAAGAGGCATAGTGTACTATATACCCATAAAAAGACTGCAAAGCCCTTCAATAATGACGTCGTAGGTAAGGATGTGGGCGAGGGTGCGCTGAGTCCCAACTCTGAGGGCTGATCAGCAGACTTCCAAGTCAGTATGCCATAAAAAAAAATCTGTCAAGTCAAAATTCTGGGTTTAAATAGTTTCTTCTGTAGTATTTTTTTTCTACAGATGTTTGCTGTTATGGGGAATTCTTAACCATATTTGCCCACATCTTTGAGCCGATATCATCCAAACTTATAGTAAATGATCGTTAATTAATAAGAACCTATAATTATAGGTTGACTAGTTATAATTAAAACCAGTTAAAATTAATGAATATAATTATTTGTATTTTTTTACTGTATTGTGTATGTATAAAACTTTAATTGATTGCGTATGTAATTATAAATAATTATGATTAATAATTGCTAGAAAATAGTTTTTTGTTGAATTTGTATATTGGCTTGGCGAAAAGATTATCAGCTCCTCCTATTATTATACTCTTTGTTAGTTTATCTAATTAAAATACAGCCTTGTAATCTAAAAAACACAATGCCAAAGATAAAAACATGCAAAGCTTAGATTTAAAATATTAGTAAAATCGGATCGTTACATTGACATACATCGTCCAGTCAAATAAAAATTACGTTGGATTATTCTGTGTGTTCGGTAAAAGCTTTCATGATAATAGTCTTGTGTTATGTATAATCCAACCCGTACGCAGAAAGTTGTCTCAGGACCGTAGGCCCAGAAGCAAGGCCGCATCCAGGGATGGGGGTTAGGGGTTTGACCCCCCCCCCAAAAAAAAAAAAATGTTTTTTCGACTTGTAAAAAATTAAAATGAATAAATTTGGATGCCTTTTTAAATGTTTTTTTAACCCCCCCCCCCCCCCGAAAAAAATCCTGAATGCGGCCCTGCCCAGAAGCGTCATTATTTTCATGAATCAACCTACATAATTTGGCATGATTCTATCTATTTCATGTCGTTTGAAGTTATGATAATCTCATCCCAACCCCTCATGAAATAATTTTCTGTATACGGTTCTCTGCACTCAAAAAATTATTAAAGCCTAACTAAGTCCCCAGAATCAAAAGGGGTTTAAAAATTAATGTTTTAACTTCAAAATTTGTTTTAGTTTTCCCTTAAATTTGAGGAGCAGAGGTGCCTCCTTTCCTGGTTTTTTCATACCACAGTATGACGAGTTGGGAGCTCTCGCGCTTGGCCCTCTTGAAGTCCCAAGATTGCAAACCTTTTTTTATGAAATTTGACTATTTTCCCTGTGTCGATATTTTATTTCGACCAAAATATTTTCCGTTATTCGGAACAGATATGAATTCTCAAGTACTTGCCTAGTTCAAATTCCACCACACCCTTACCCAGTCTTTGCTCTTATCTTATTTTACATACTCATTTCTTCTTTTTATCTACCTGATAAAAGTCATGTAATAATTAGTACTTTATGTAAAGCAAGTAAGAGCAAAATCGACAAGATTGACGAGTAGGAGTTCGTCATCAATTTTTTTTAAGTACTGGATATTTTTCCCCAGCGAGAATAGTATTTTTAATCTTTTTGTAGGCTTCCCAAGAATTGCTACTTTAATATTTGAAAGTTCCGAATAAATTTAAATAAGTGAAAATATGGTTTGTGTATTTGTTCAAAACGACCATCTCATTTGTAGCTATAGTGTAATCATACGCTGCGTAGTGGAGGTAACTCACTTAAATTGGGGAGGGGGGAAATTGTATTTTTTCAAAGTCTGAGGGATGGGCAAATTTGTTGTTTTTCTTTTCTATGAAAATGCTAAAAAAAAAGTCATTTTTCGATAAAAGAAATGATTTTTCAAAATCTGGGGGAGTACTTGCCCCCTCTCAATAGACGCAGTGTAGATAAGGAGGATAGGGATGAATTCCTCTAAGATCTGTCCGAAGGTCACCAGTTTATGAAAGCTTTGTCCATAATACACTCTTTTCCTCAGATTCTCTGATGCCCGGTTGAAAGTTAAGCTATTTACAACAATAACCAGGTTCAGAAGTTGTTTTTTTTTGAAAGTATCTTGCTGTAGCTCCTTGTACTTTTTTGAAAATCTGATGAGCTGGACAGATATGTCGACGGCTTCCTTGATCGAAACGGAAACTGATGTGTAAAGGCTTGAGCAGAACTTCAGTTCAACTGCCATCCTCATGAAAAATCCTCCAGTTGATTCGTCTCCAATTTTGCATAAATATCATTAGTATAACTTCAAAAAAAAGTAATGGTTTTCTTTTAGCCAATAATTACGTTGTTATTTTATTGAATGTTTGGCGCTTTGAGTCTTCTATGTTTTGATTGCTTTTGGAGTTTTGGACCATCGTATAATCTTAAGAAGAAAATTAGCTGGTGTTAGAGAATCTTCTGATCAAAATATGAGCAAATTTAATGAGCAACTTGATACACCTCTTTTTTATTAACTTGCATCAAAACAATTACGCATGTACCTATTTGCATATGCAAATAATGCAACATTTTTGCAAAAGTTGAGTAAGTCCCGTAAAAAGCATCACAGCAGTTTGGTAATTTAAGTGGACTAAGCTCTTTGACATTGCTCATGGAAGAATCTGATATCTAAATATAAAATTATAACTTTCCAAATGAAACAATGTTTTTGAATAATATTTCAGAACCTTGAAGTTCGAGAATATTGAATACTGGTTGACCCCCAAGTAGCGAGCTCTGCGCGCACTTTTTGCTATATCCATTTTATTCAGCTACTAATCACTTTTATTTCATTGAGCATAATAGAAGCAATGTCTTTCGACGCCATCTGACCTCTATTGGAGCTCCAGTAAAGGGTATGATATTTCAAACATTACTACAAGACAGGCTTGTTGAAGAAAATCATTTACAGATTAATAAGTCACTTTCAAAGTGAGAAAACCCTCCAAGACTCTTGGCACTGATAGCAGGACCCTAAATGGGAAGTAGAATAGATCCATGCAGATTGCCCACTTTACGTTCCCTGGCAGTACGCCCGCGTACAAACAGGTTTTTTCTAGTAGTTACAGGTCATCACGCTCTTTGCCAAGAGGAACGTGTATAACTTGATTGGCGATTAGGATTTGAATATAAGGAATAGTTTATGTCATCACACTCTTTGCCAAGAGGAACGTGTACGACTTGATTGGTGATCAGGATTTGAATAAAAAAAAAGGTAATTAGTAATTGGAAAATTTTTTAATGCTTTTACAATCGGAGATGTTTGATTAACCATTGCAAAAAGGGGTAATGGGATATGCAAGCATTTGCAAAAAAGGGGTAATTAATGTTGAAAAGGGTAATTACTTCTTTAGTTTACGAGATTTGCGAATTTTTTGCGAAAAGATATTTGCGTAGACGCTTACAAGGGACATTGCTAGAAAGTATTCAATAGCTTAATTGAAAAGTAACGATAGAATGACATTGTGACATGACCTAGCTTTACCTCGCCGATGTGGTCTGTATAATACGTAAGTAACGTTTGAAAAATATTGTCAATTTAAAAAGAAATGGCTGAAAAGTGTTATGAGGGGGGTGGGGTTGCATAGAGGGGTGAGTTGCACGAGGGTTCAGTTAAAGGGATACAGTTGCACGGAGGGTTTCGGTTATACACGGGTTCAGTTACAAGGGGGGTTCAGTTGCACGGGGGGTATCCCTTTTTTTTTCGTAAATCGGGCTCCCTGTTTTCAAAGGAGCATTTGGTGACTAGATATTAAACGTAATGAAATTTAGCACGGAGGTTCAGTTGTACAGGGGTTTCAGTTATACAGGGGTTCAGTTACATGGAGGTTCTTTGTGTTAAATAAGTAGTTTTTGTATCTTTTAAAAGAACTTTACGGGGATTGAGAGACTCAGTTGCCTAATTCCGTGTGATTTTTCTTTACTTGATGCTCATTAAAAACGAAATTTTTTGTGTTAAATAAGTAGTTTTTGTATCTTTTAAAAGAGCTTTACGGGGATTGAGAGACTCAGTTGCCTAATTCCGTGTGATTTTTTTTTTACTTGATGGTCATTAAAAACGAAATTTTTGTGTTAAATAAGTAGTTTTTGTATCTTTTAAAAGAGCTTTACGGGGATTGAGAGACTCAGTTGCCTAATTCCGTGTGATTTTTCTTTACTTGATGGTCATTAAAAACGAAATTTTTGTGTTAAATAAGTAGTTTTTGTATCTTTTAAAAGAGCTTTACGGGGATTGAGAGACTCAGTTGCCTAATTCCGTGTGATTTTTCTTTACTTGATGATCATTAAAAACGAAATTTTTGTGTTAAATAAGTAGTTTTTGTATCTTTTAAAAGAGCTTTACGGGGATTGAGAGACTCAGTTGCCTAATTCCGTGTGATTTTTCTTTACTTGATGGTCATTAAAAACGAAAATTTATGTTAAATAAGTAGTTTTTGTATCTTTTAAAAGAGCTTTACGGGGATTGAGAGACTCAGTTGCCTAATTCCGTGTGATTTTTCTTTACTTGATGGTCATTAAAAACGAAATTTTCGTGTTAAATAAGTAGTTTTTGTATCTTTTAAAAGAACTTTACGGGGATTGAGAGACTCAGTTGCCTAATTCCGTGTGATTTTTCTTTACTTGGTGGTCATTAAAAACGAAATTTTGTGTTAAATAAGTAGTTTTTTGTATCTTTTAAAAGAGCTTTACGGGGATTGAGAGACTCAGTTGCCTAATTCCGTGCGATTTTTCTTTACTTGATGGTCATTAAAAACGAAATTTTTGCGTTAAATAAGTAGTTATTGTAACTTTTAAAGGAGCTTTACGGGGATTGAGAGACTCAGTCGCCTAATTCCGTGTGATTTTTCTTTACGTGATGGTCATTAAAAACGAAATTTTTGTGTTAAATAAGTAGTTTTGTATCTTTTAAAAGAGCTTTACGGAGATTGAGAGAGTCAGTTGCATAATTCCGTGTGATTTTTCTTTACTTGATGGTCATTAAAAACGAAATTTTTGTGTTAAATAAGTAGTTTATGTATCTTTTAAAAGAGTTTTAAGGGGTTGAGAGACTCAGTTGCCTGATTCCGTGTGATTTTTCTTTACTTGGTAGTCATTAAAAACGAAATTTTTGTGTTAAATAAGTAGTTTTTGTATCTTTTAAAAGAGCTTTACGGGAATTGAGAGACTCAGTTGCCCAATTCCGTGTGATTTTTCTTTACTTGGTGGTCGTTAAAAACGAAATTTTTGTGTTAAATAAGTAGTTTTTGTATCTTTTAAAAGAGCTTTACGGGGTTTGAGAGACTCAGTTGCCTAATTCCGTGTGGTTTTTCTTTACTTGGTAGTCATTAAAAACGAAATTTTTGTGTTAAATAAGTAGTTTTTCTATCTTTTAAAAGAGCTTTAAGGGGTTTGAGAGACTCAGTTGCCTGTTTCCGTGAGGTTTTTGTTTACTTGGAGGTCGTTAAAAACGAAATTTTTGTGTTAAATAAGTAGTTTTTGCATCTTTTAAAAGAGCTTTACGGGTTTGAGAGACTCAGTTGCCTAATTCCGTGTGGTTTTTCTTTACTTGGTAGTCATTAAAAACAAAATTTTCGTGTTAAATAAGTAGTTTTTGTATCTTTTAAAAGAGCTTTAAGGGGTTTGAGAGACTCTGTAATGCACTAGTTTTTCAGTAAAGACACTCGATATCCTAAAAGTGTTTAATTCAAACTTTTTTAAAACTTCGAAATTTTTCAACTTTATTTATTTTTTTCTTTCTGTACATAACTTAAAATGTCAAAATATGCTTACAGTTCTAACAATTGCGCTCTGTGATTGGTCAGAGACACGATGTGACTTTCCCACTGGCATTCTATGACCGGTTATTGACAGCGCTCTGTGATTGGTCAGAGACACGATGTGACTTTCCCACTGGTATTCTATGACTGGTTATTGACACAACCTAATCTATTGCATGTATTAAATCAGTATTTTTTACGCAGTGGAACGATAAACACATAAGTCATATCTTTAAAAAAAAAGTGAAGATGGAACATTTTAATAAAGTGTGTTTACATAACAAGGTTATTGTAGCATTGAATGCCGACAAAGAGAAATATTTAAACTTTGAAACAAGTACAGGTGGTAGCACTATTGGAAATGTATGCATGCATTGTCATGACAGTAAGGAATTAAATTTCTTTGGAATACCGAAAAAATTCAACTCTTATGTTGGTGGTTATGCGAGATTGAGATCTCCAGAGATGATTGCACTCAAAGAGAATGCCAACATAAAAATAATCATTGATGATAGAGGACAACTCCTTGCTACTGTTGCAGGTAACACATTACCTACTGATACATCCAATCGTCACCTTTCAGGTATTAGCATTCAACGGAAGATCAATAAAAGAAAGGCCTACTCTTCTACTAATATCGTAAACCATATCTTGTCTACGTGCCGAAACTGTTACCTGTGTAAAAATAATGTGATAATAGACAGTGAAATTGCCAGAAAAATAAAAAGGGGCATTGTCAGAAAATATCACGATGGAATATAAAGATGAATCGATGAAAAACAAAGCACCAGCAAACGTTACTGTCATTGGTCAAACAGTCATTGAACCAAATAATACCAAAGACGAAAAGCATATTGAGCCTTTTGATGAGACACCAGTAAAAATTGTGTATGACTCAAAATGGAATAATGATTATTCTACTGATTACGAACTAAGAGAAAGACAATAGCTATAATATCAAGAGAGAACATGGTGAACTATTTTTATGGAACAGATTCAAAATGTCCAAAGTTAATTGTTGATATTAATAATGTATCATAATATATTTATTGTATTAATATTCTACATAGCATTATTTCATTAAAAATATATTTTGCATTACATTGTTATGTGTTCATTATTTTTAGAGTAAGCTAGCATATCAAACGTTTAGAATGTCTAATAAAACGTCGGAGATGTAAGAAAAGGAATTTGCATACATCTATTGTCAGACACATGAGGACAAATTTTTTCTTGAATTCACCTCCTGGATAAATAAAAAAAGACATTTCATTCAAGAAATTATGACGAAACTCTAAGTAAGCTACAAACTCTGTCTTGAAGTTACCTCATGGATACACAATGCAGAAATTCATTTAAGAAATTATCAAAAATTGTAAGTAAGTAGCAAATTCTTTCAAAAATATGTTAATACGTTTAAGCAATAAATATCTTTAAGCTTAACCCGTCTTTATTCTTTAGAATAGTTTTATTCATTTCATTAAATTATGAAGAAATTGTAAGTAAGTAACTGTAGCTTTCTTGAATTCGCTTCCTGGACACAATACAGATATTTAATTCAAGAAATAATAATAAAATCGCAAGTAAGTAATAAAGTCTTTATTGTTTTCCCCTATTGGATACACAATACTGAAATTTCATTCAAGAAATTATGAAGGAATTCTAAATAGGTAACACACTCATGTTACCTCATGGATACACAATGCAGAAATTTCATTTAAGAAATTATCAAAAATTTTAAGTAAGTAGCAAATTCTTTCTTGAATTCGCCTCCTGGGTAAATAAAAAAGACAGTTCATTAAAGAAATTATGAAAAAATTGTAAGTAAGTAGCAAATTCTTTCTTGAATTCACCTGCTGAATAAACAAAAAAGACATTTCGTTCGAGAAATTATGACAAAATTCCAAGTAAGTAACAAACTCTTTATTGTTTTCATGACTTAGATACACGTTGTAGAAATTTAATTCAAGAAATTATGAAAAAATTCTCAGTAAGTAGCAATTTCTTTCTTGAAGTCAACTCTTGGATACACAATACGGAAATTTCATTTAAGAAATTATGAAAAAAAAAACAATTTCTTTCTTGAAGTCAACTCTTGGATACACAATACAGAAATTTCATTCAAGAAATTATGAAAATATTTGTAAGTAAGTAACAAACTCTTTTTGTTTTCACCTCTTGGATATACAGTACAGATACTTCATTCAAGAAATTATGAAAAAATCGCAAGTAAGTAACTTTTTTTTTTTCTCTTATCAAAAACAATTTTCACTTAGCTACACGATGTAGAAATTTAATTCAAGAAATTAGGAAAAAATTCTCAGTAAGTAACAATTTCTTTCTTGAAGTCAACTCATGGATACACAATACGGAAATTTCATTCAAGAATTTCATGACTTAGATACACGATGTAGAAATTTGATTCAAGAAATTATGAAAAAATTCTCAGTAAGTAACAATTTCTTTCTTGAAGTCATCTCTTGGATACACAATGCGGAAATTTCATTCAAGAAATTATGAAAATATTTGTAAGTAAGTAACAAAACCTTTATTGATTTCACCTCTTGGATATACAGTACAGATACTTCATTCAAGAAATTGTGAAAAAATCGCAAGTAAGTAACTTTTTTTTTCTCTTTATCACAAACAATTTTCACTTAGCTAAATGATGTAGAAATTTAATTCAAGAAATTATTGAAAAATTCTCAGTAAGTAACAATTTCTTTCTTGAAGTCAACTCTTGGATACGCAATACGGAAATTTGATTCAAGAAATTATGAAAAAATTGTAACTAAGTAGCAAATTCTTTCTTGAATTTACCTGCTGGACAAACAAAAAAGAAATTTCGTTCAAGAAATTATGACAAAATTCTAAGTAAGTAACAAACTCTTTATTGTTTTCACGAGTTAGATATACGACCTATAAATTTAATTCAAGAAATTATGAAAAAATTCTCAGTCTAAGTAGCAAATTCTTTCTTGAATTCACCTGTTGGATAAACAAAAAAAAAAAAAAAAAAAAAGACATCTCGTTCAAGAAATTATGACAAAATTCTAAGTAAGTAACAAACTTTATTGTTTTCACGAGTTAGATATACGATGTAGAAATTAAATTCATGAAATTATGAAAAAATTCTCAGTAAGTAACCATTTCTTTCTTGAAGTTAACTCTTGGATACACAATACGGAAATTTCATTCAAGAAATTATGAAAATATTTGTAAGTAAGTAACAAACTCTTTATTAATTTCACCTCTTGGATATACAGTACAGATACTTCATTCAAGAAATTATGAAAAAATTGCAAGTAAGTAGCTTTTTTTTTCTTTATCACAAACAATTTTCACTTAGCTACACGATGTGGGAAATTTAATTCAAGAAATTATGAAAAAATTTTTCAGTAAGTAACAATTTCTTTCTTGAAGTCAACTCTTGGATACACACAACACGGAAATTTCATTCAAGAAATTATAAAAAATATTTGTAAGTAAGTAACAAGCTCTTTATTGATTTCACCTCTTGAATATACAGTACAGATACTTCATTCAAGAAACGTGATTAAACACGTCTTGAAACTACATGCTATTTGTATGCCTTTCCTTGGCACCTTTCCAAACGAACAGGGATTCCCCACTGGTTCCTACACATTGCAAAAAAGTGAGCAGTACGAAAACTCCACGTTTTCAACCAGACTTTTTTTTTAGGGACCAATAAGGAGAGATATGCAAATTCGACATAGCTTTATTTCATTTTTTTTTTTTAAGGTTCATTTAGACGAAGTTACGTGCGCGCACGTAACTTCGTCTAAATGAACCTTAAAAAAAAATGAAATAAAGCTATGTCGAATTTGCATATCTCTCCTTATTGGTCCCTAAAAAAAAAAAAAGTCTGGTTGAAAACGTGGAGTTTTCGTACTGCTCACTTTTTTGCAATGTGTAGGAACCAGTGGGGAATCCCTGTTCGTTTGGAAAGGTGCCAAGGAAAGGCATACAAATAGCATGTAGTTTCAAGACGTGTTTAATCACGTTTCTTGAATGAAGTATCTGTACTGTATATTCAAGAGGTGAAATCAATAAAGAGCTTGTTACTTACTTACAAATATTTTTTTATAATTTCTTGAATGAAATTTTCCGTGTTGTGTGTATCCAAGAGTTGACTTCAAGAAAGAAATTGTTACTTACTGAAAATTTTTTCATAATTTCTTGAATTAAATTTCCCACATCGTGTAGCTAAGTGAAAATTGTTTGTGATAAAGAAAAAAAAAAAAAGCTACTTACTTGCAATTTTTTCATAATTTCTTGAATGAAGTATCTGTACTGTATATCCAAGAGGTGAAATTAATAAAGAGTTTGTTACTTACTTACAAATATTTTCATAATTTCTTGAATGAAATTTCCGTATTGTGTATCCAAGAGTTAACTTCAAGAAAGAAATGGTTACTTACTGAGAATTTTTTTTTTTCATAATTTCATGAATTTAATTTCTACATCGTATATCTAACTCGTGAAAACAATAAAGTTTGTTACTTACTTAGAATTTTGTCATAATTTCTTGAACGAGATGTCTTTTTTTTTTTTTTTTTTTTTGTTTATCCAACAGGTGAATTCAAGAAAGAATTTGCTACTTAGACTGAGAATTTTTTCATAATTTCTTGAATTAAATTTATAGGTCGTATATCTAACTCGTGAAAACAATAAAGAGTTTGTTACTTACTTAGAATTTTGTCATAATTTCTTGAACGAAATTTCTTTTTTGTTTGTCCAGCAGGTAAATTCAAGAAAGAATTTGCTACTTAGTTACAATTTTTTCATAATTTCTTGAATCAAATTTCCGTATTGCGTATCCAAGAGTTGACTTCAAAAGAAATTGTTACTTACTGAGAATTTTTCAATAATTTCTTGAATTAAATTTCTACATCATTTAGCTAAGTGAAAATTGTTTGTGATAAAGAGAAAAAAAAAGTTACTTACTTGCGATTTTTTCACAATTTCTTGAATGAAGTATCTGTACTGTATATCCAAGAGGTGAAATCAATAAAGAGTTTGTTACTTACTTACAAATATTTTCATAATTTCTTGAATGAAATTTCCGCATTGTGTATCCAAGAGATGACTTCAAGAAAGAAATTGTTACTTACTGAGAATTTTTTCATAATTTCTTGAATCAAATTTCTACATCGTGTATCTAAGTCATGAAATTCTTGAATGAAATTTCCGTATTGTGTATCCATGAGTTGACTTCAAGAAAGAAATTGTTACTTACTGAGAATTTTTTCCTAATTTCTTGAATTAAATTTCTACATCGTGTAGCTAAGTGAAAATTGTTTTTGATAAAGAAAAAAAAAAAAAGTTACTTACTTGCGATTTTTTTTCATAATTTCTTGAATGAAGTATCTGTACTGTATATCCAAGAGGTGAAAACAAAAAAAGAGTTTGTTACTTACTTACAAATATTTTCATAATTTCTTGAATGAAATTTCTGTATTGTGTATCCAAGAGTTGACTTCAAGAAAGAAATTGTTTTTTTTTCATAATTTCTTAAATGAAATTTCCGTATTGTGTATCCAAGAGTTGACTTCAAGAAAGAAATTGCTACTTACTGAGAATTTTTTCATAATTTCTTGAATTAAATTTCTACAACGTGTATCTAAGTCATGAAAACAATAAAGAGTTTGTTACTTACTTGGAATTTTGTCATAATTTCTCGAACGAAATGTCTTTTTTGTTTATTCAGCAGGTGAATTCAAGAAAGAATTTGCTACTTACTTACAATTTTTTCATAATTTCTTTAATGAACTGTCTTTTTTATTTACCCAGGAGGCGAATTCAAGAAAGAATTTGCTACTTACTTAAAATTTTTGATAATTTCTTAAATGAAATTTCTGCATTGTGTATCCATGAGGTAACATGAGTGTGTTACCTATTTAGAATTCCTTCATAATTTCTTGAATGAAATTTCAGTATTGTGTATCCAATAGGGGAAAACAATAAAGACTTTATTACTTACTTGCGATTTTATTATTATTTCTTGAATTAAATATCTGTATTGTGTCCAGGAAGCGAATTCAAGAAAGCTACAGTTACTTACTTACAATTTCTTCATAATTTAATGAAATGAATAAAACTATTCTAAAGAATAAAGACGGGTTAAGCTTAAAGATATTTATTGCTTAAACGTATTAACATATTTTTGAAAGAATTTGCTACTTACTTACAATTTTTGATAATTTCTTAAATGAAATTTCTGCATTGTGTATCCATGAGGTAACTTCAAGACAGAGTTTGTAGCTTACTTAGAGTTTCGTCATAATTTCTTGAATGAAATGTCTTTTTTTATTTATCCAGGAGGTGAATTCAAGAAAAAATTTGTCCTCATGTGTCTGACAATAGATGTATGCAAATTCCTTTTCTTACATCTCCGACGTTTTATTAGACATTCTAAACGTTTGATATGCTAGCTTACTCTAAAAATAATGAACACATAACAATGTAATGCAAAATATATTTTTAATGAAATAATGCTATGTAGAATATTAATACAATAAATATATTATGATACATTATTAATATCAACAATTAACTTTGGACATTTTGAATCTGTTCCATAAAATAGTTCACCATGTTCTCTCTTGATATTATAGCTATTGTCTTCTCTTAGTTCGTAATCAGTAGAATAATCATTATTCCATTTTGAGTCATACACAATTTTTACTGGTGTCTCATCAAAAGGCTCAATATGCTTTTCGTCTTGGTATTATTTGGTTCAATGACTGTTTGACCAATGACAGTAACGTTTGCTGGTGCTTTGTTTTTCATCGATTCATCTTTATATTCCATCGTGATATTTTCTGACAATGCCCTTTTTATTTTTCTGGCAATTTCACTGTCTATTATCACATTATTTTTACACAGGTAACAGTTTCGGCACGTAGACAAGATATGGTTTACGATATTAGTAGAAGAGTAGGCCTTTCTTTTATTGATCTTCCGTGAATGCTAATACCTGAAAGGTGACGATTGGATGTATCAGTAGGTAATGTGTTACCTGCAACAGTAGCAAGGAGTTGTCCTCTATCATCAATGATTATTTTTATGTTGGCATTCTCTTTGAGTGCAATCATCTCTGGAGATCTCAATCTCGCATAACCACCAACATAAGAGTTGAATTTTTTCGGTATTCCAAAGAAATTTAATTCCTTACTGTCATGACAATGCATGCATACATTTCCAATAGTGCTACCACCTGTACTTGTTTCAAAGTTTAAATATTTCTCTTTGTCGGCATTCAATGCTACAATAACCTTGTTATGTAAACACACTTTATTAAAATGTTCCATCTTCACTTTTTTTTTAAAGATATGACTTATGTGTTTATCGTTCCACTGCGTAAAAAATACTGATTTAATACATGCAATAGATTAGGTTGTGTCAATAACCAGTCATAGAATACCAGTGGGAAAGTCACATCGTGTCTCTGACCAATCACAGAGCGCTGTCAATAACCGGTCATAGAATGCCAGTGGGAAAGTCACATCGTGTCTCTGACCAATCACAGAGCGCAATTGTTAGAACTGTAAGCATATTTTGACATTTTAAGTTATGTACAGAAAGAAAAAAAAAATAAAGTTGAAAAATTTCGAAGTTTTAAAAAAGTTTGAATTAAAACACTTTTAGGATATCGAGTGTCTTTACTGAAAAACTAGTGCATTACAGAGTCTCTCAAACCCTTAAAGCTCTTTTAAAAGATACAAAAACTACTTATTTAACACGAAAATTTTGTTTTTAATGACTACCAAGTAAAGAAAAACCACACGGAATTAGGCAACTGAGTCTCTCAAACCCCGTAAAGCTCTTTTAAAAGATGCAAAAAACTACTTATTTAACACAAAAATTTCGTTTTTAACGACCTCCAAGTAAACAAAAACCTCACGGAAACAGGCAACTGAGTCTCTCAAACCCTTAAAGCTCTTTTAAAAGATAGAAAAAACTACTTATTTAACACAAAAATTTCGTTTTTAATGACTACCAAGTAAAGAAAAACCACACGGAATTAGGCAACTGAGTCTCTCAAACCCCGTAAAGCTCTTTTAAAAGATACAAAAACTACTTATTTAACACAAAAATTTCGTTTTTAACGACCACCAAGTAAAGAAAAATCACACGGAATTGGGCAACTGAGTCTCTCAATTCCCGTAAAGCTCTTTTAAAAGATACAAAAACTACTTATTTAACACAAAAATTTCGTTTTTAATGACTACCAAGTAAAGAAAAATCACACGGAATCAGGCAACTGAGTCTCTCAAACCCTTAAAACTCTTTTAAAAGATACATAAACTACTTATTTAACACAAAAATTTCGTTTTTAATGACCATCAAGTAAAAGAAAAATCACACGGAATTATGCAACTGACTCTCTCAATCTCCGTAAAGCTCTTTTAAAAGATACAAAACTACTTATTTAACACACAAAATTTCGTTTTTAATGACCATCACGTAAAGAAAAATCACACGGAATTAGGCGACTGAGTCTCTCAATCCCCGTAAAGCTCCTTTAAAAGTTACAATAACTACTTATTTAACGCAAAAATTTCGTTTTTAATGACCATCAAGTAAAGAAAAATCGCACGGAATTAGGCAACTGAGTCTCTCAATCCCCGTAAAGCTCTTTTAAAAGATACAAAAACTACTTATTTAACACAAAAATTTCGTTTTTAATGACCACCAAGTAAAGAAAAATCACACGGAATTAGGCAACTGAGTCTCTCAATCCCCGTAAAGTTCTTTTAAAAGATACAAAAACTACTTATTTAACACGAAAATTTCGTTTTTAATGACCATCAAGTAAAGAAAAATCACACGGAATTAGGCAACTGAGTCTCTCAATCCCCGTAAAGCTCTTTTAAAAGATACAAAAAACTACTTATTTAACATAAATTTTCGTTTTTAATGACCATCAAGTAAAGAAAAATCACACGGAATTAGGCAACTGAGTCTCTCAATCCCCGTAAAGCTCTTTTAAAAGATACAAAAACTACTTATTTAACACAAAAAAATTCGTTTTTAATGATCATCAAGTAAAGAAAAATCACACGGAATTAGGCAACTGAGTCTCTCAATCCCCGTAAAGCTCTTTTAAAAGATACAAAAACTACTTATTTAACACAAAAATTTCGTTTTTAATGACCATCAAGTAAAGAAAAATCACACGGAATTAGGCAACTGAGTCTCTCAATCCCCGTAAAGCTCTTTTAAAAGATACAAAAAACTACTTATTTAACACAAAAATTTCGTTTTTAATGACCATCAAGTAAAAAAAAAAATCACACGGAATTAGGCAACTGAGTCTCTCAATCCCCGTAAAGCTCTTTTAAAAGATACAAAAACTACTTATTTAACACAAAAATTTCGTTTTTAATGAGCATCAAGTAAAGAAAAATCACACGGAATTAGGCAACTGAGTCTCTCAATCCCCGTAAAGTTCTTTTAAAAGATACAAAAACTACTTATTTAACACAAAGAACCTCCATGTAACTGAACCCCTGTATAACTGAAACCCCTGTACAACTGAACCTCCGTGCTAAATTTCATTACGTTTAATATCTAGTCACCAAAATGCTCCTTTGAAAACAGGGAGCCCGATTTACGAAAAAAAAAGGGATACCCCCCGTGCAACTGAACCCCCCTTGTAACTGAACCCGTGTATAACGAAACCCTCCGTGCAACTGTATCCCCTTTAACTGAACCCTCGTGCAACTCACCCCTCTATGCAACCCCACCCCCCTCATAACACTTTTCAGCCATTTCTTTTTAAATTGACAATATTTTTCAAACGTTACTTACGTATTATACAGACCACATCGGCGAGGTAAAAGCTAGGTCATGTCACAATGTCATTCTATCGTTACTTTTCAATTAAGCTATTGAATACTTTCTAGCAATGTCCCTTGTAAGCGTCTACGCAAATATCTTTTCGCAAAAAATTCGCAAATCTCGTAAAACTAAAGAAAGTAATTACCCTTTTCAACATTAATTACCCCTTTTTTGCAAATGCTTGCATATCCCATTACCCCTTTTTGCAATGGTTAATCAAACATCTCCGATTGTAAAAGCATTAAAAAATTTTCCAATTACTAATTACCCTTTTTTTTTATTCAAATCCTGATCACCAATCAAGTCGTACACGTTCCTCTTGGCAAAGAGTGTGATGACATAAACTATTCCTTATATTCAAATCCTAATCGCCAATCAAGTTATACACGTTCCTCTTGGCAAAGAGCGTGATGACCTGTAACTACTAGAAAAAACCTGTTTGTACGCGGGCGTACTGCCAGGGAACGTAAAGTGGGCAATCTGCATGGATCTATTCTACTAATGGATAGCACAGTCTGCATCTTAGGACCATGTGGACTTCTATTGAGCGAGTCCTTTCAATAGTCCAAGCCCCTGAGAAAAAATTCATCTGAGCTGGTCAAGAGATTTGATTTAGTTACCTCACTTATCTCCAATATTCCAAGATGTTCTCTATCCTGGCTGAGTTAGTGCTTGGGTAGGCCGGAGTAGTATGCCTTGATATATTCGATATTAATTCCTCGGTATATAAACGCCGATTCAAACCCTCGATATACCATCTGAGACTTGGAGGAGAGTGCTGGCAATGACCACTTATAATGAAATCCTGGTTCCAGAAATACAGAGTAAGTTCTCGCAGCTCAATCGTGTTTTGATATTGGCTGAAATGGATGTTTGGAGGCAGCTCGATCAGTGTCAAGACTGGTTTCGAATGGACTTCCAATGTCCAAGATTTTGTATTTTTTTTTGGTTGGGGGGGGGGCAGCCTTAAATGACAAAGTCAACCTGATGGAGTTTGAAGACCAATGTTAGGCTTAAGGGAACCATCATTATGGAGACTAGAACTATTCATCGGAAATTTGTTAAAGAAAGCCATGGATGACTTTTCTTATACTTAAATTATCGCACGAAGCTGATTTGGGAAATCTCAGATATTTATTTTAGAATAAAGAAAAACAAAAAAAAACAACTTAAGTTTCCAAATTTTCATTATGATGTGTAAACGCAGTGTGGTACTTATAGCTAAAAGCATTTTACAATTATTTGCTCGCCTTTTCTCGTATCCCTCCCCTTCCTTAATGAATTATTGCTTATGTACCTGGAGGGGATAGATACCTCCTCAAAAGCTGCCCATGAGATTAGCATCAGTTTTATAGTAGAAAATAACAACTAGCGCGATTGAATTCGATATATATCGGAATTTGAAATGACCCGTCAGACGATGCGAGATGAAAAAAAGACAAATAGAGAAAGAGCTAGGGCTAATTCTAGATAAATTATTTATGAATTATCCTGGTCTTTATTACGCGAAGAGGATAGATGACTTCTCAAATTAATTCTTTTCATAACTTGTGAAAACTGTCACTGCTGTGCATTCATTCAGGGAGAAATGGAGAGGAGACTGCAAACAGAGGGAGGGAGAGAGAGCTATGTCACTTCGTTCCTACCATGGGTATGGATAGAGGACCGGACTAAATTGTTTGAGGCGCTCTCATTTACAGAAGCTCATGTACATCTGCGCAGGACCATCACGTATGGGGGGATGGGGGACGCCTCCCCCCAATGTTTTTTGTCACTCGGTAAAAAAACCGGCAAAATCGTCACAATTTTACTGACGGCGCCACAACTTCCTATTTGGTTAAATCATCAGCATTAAAATAGTAACATGATATGTACCGAAACCTAAATATCGGTTGGTAAATGCAGCGTTTGTACCGACTCGTTCAGTGATTTTAAGTATTGTATTCGAAACTTACATTATGCTGATTATATTGACAAAAAACAGTCGGTAAAAATAGCAAGCCAGTCGGTAAAATCTCCCCCCCCCCTAACATTTTGGCTAGTAGCGACACCGCATCTGTGACAAATAGTAAGCCACCCATGATTTATATTCACCCTTGCTCCTTAAAGTCAGTAATCATTACTTAAGCATTCTTCAGCGTCAAGAGAATTCTTACGCCAATATTGCCACCGAAAGGCACCTCTGACATAAAAAATATGGCTTCGTTTTGACAACAAACGAGCCGATCTCTAATAAATTCCGTTTGGCCCTCTGAGAAGGCGGGTTTTCATACCAACTGGCTCAGATCGAAGATGAAGATTAAAACTGTTTTTTATACACTTCTCAATTAAGTTATCCACGATCTTTGACAGGCATAAGTGGGCTTAAAAATACCTTATCAGCAGTAAATTGGATTACTCTTGAATGTCTGCCAAGGTGCTACTACATGAGAATAAATTATAGCAATAAAACAAGTTTACGTCGTTAGAATTGCTTCATAATAAATGTTTAATTGTGTTTTTTTCTTTTTCTAGAAACATAACGTGGAAAACCAAAAGCTGATCGACAAGCAAATAAAGAATGGAAAACCTTTCGCGGTAAGTTTCTCTCCATTTAGTCTGTTCTTAGGACTACATTAGTAGGTAATGTAGGACTTTACATTATTAGGACTACATTAGTAGGTAAGTAGTAGGTAAGGTAGTAGTAGGTAAGGAAGTTAAGTTGTGCATAAATTCCTTTAGGAGGGTGAAAATTCTCAAAAACGGCCAAAAAATGGGCCAATTACATACATATCAGCGGTACACATCCGAGTAGAGAAGCCATTATTTTTAGTGAAAGCAAAGATTTTACTTTAGCATCGTTCACTTGCTGTTACGGTTAGACTTCCATGCCTGGCATGTATGTCTGGCCGTGCTCTTGCACAGGCATTGACGTCATGCCAGACACACGAGTGAACGCCACCGGTGGTAGATCTAGTGTAAAGAGAAGCTTTCTGATTAGTTGAATGTGAAATCTTAGACGCATAGTTTTCAGTGGTGTCACTTCATGAAAATGTAGAGGGGGGTATTTTTAAAAATATAGGAGGGGCAATATATTCCCACTTGAAACAGCTATAGACTGTAGAGCTGGATCCTTAACAAATTAGAATCTGGAACTAGATTACGCTGCTGTAACTTTTCAAACTGCAGAGAAGGCTATAGAGGGTAGGAGGGATGTACAAAGAAAAGAGTCGTAGTTTGTTGCAGCCAAGCACCGAATTTTAGACAACAACGGAAACTGCCTGGATGCTTGTGGGTGGACTGATGTTTAAGTCTAGCTAGATGTGTATGTGAACATCACTTCATCGCCGTGCATTCTGAACAGTTATAACAGCAAAATAAAAGTTACCTAACAGTTTTCTAAGTCCATTCCTCTAACATTTTATAGCCTTTAGAAACGTGTTACAGTGTTCAGAAGCGACGAAAGTAGTTGGAAATTCTCAGAGAACCTTTTCAGAGCAGTCATGGAACCGAAGTCGAAGTGGGCTCTACTGACAGGTTTAAAATCCTCAGGCGTGGTTTAGCTGAGCCAGTGTTTTCACTTTGTAGAGAATTCACTTTATAGGCTGATTTGCAACTCAATTAGGGTTTTCTCTATTTCCTCTAAAAACGGATAAGGGGCTTATGCAAGGCCGTATCCAGGAGGGGGGGGGGAAGGGGTTTGACCCCCCCCCCCTCCGAAATGTTTGTCCGTCTCGTAAAAACGTAACAAAAATGAATAAAAAACAATTTTTGATGCGGTTTTTAAAGTTTTTTTTTTGTAAATCCCCCTCCACGCCGAAAAGAAATCTTTTTGTAACCCTCCCCCCTGAAAATAATCATGGATACATCCCTGGGCTTATATCTAACCAAATTGGTACTTGTATCTTATAGCTACCACACTTAAGTTCAGTCGAGAAGTAAAGTTTGGTTAATGCTAATGAAATAAAACAAAATATGATGAAAATGTAATACTTTATCAACAAAATTATGAAAACTACATCAAAGTTTTATGGAAGGGGGGCACCCAGACCGCATTATATTAAATACGTAACCTAAACCAACCTAACCAAAACACCAACAAAATTATTTAATTAAAATATAGCTATAATGTAGTTTCCCACCGAGCCGAGGCTAATATTGTCTGGTCTAAAGTCCATGAAAAACGGTTATTGTCTCATGTTCGCGATTCCAGATCTTGAGTCTGGTTGCTATAAGACAAAAGTACCACCAAATTTCGAAGAATATATTTAAATCTTTATATATTTTTTTTTTTTATATCAGAGCAGCAATCCATTATTTTAATTTAACAATAATACGCACATGGGCAAGATAAGTAAGTCTAAATACATCCGTAAAGGTTGCGACTTTGGAATTATCTTTCACTGAATAAAACTTATCCCTCCTCTGGCATATCTAGCACAGTGGCGGATCCAGGATTTTCTTAGGGGAGGGGGGGGGGGGCAAAATAGGTTGACCCGACAAACTTGCGTTAGGAGCAAGTTTAATTAACGCAAACTTGCGTTAATTAAGTAAATTACACTACTTTAGACTATTTTAGGGGTGCGCGCACCCCCCTCGCCCCTTCCCTGAATCCTCCACTGATCTAGCAAGAGATGTTTGTGAGGATTTTGAGGGACCGAGAACTGATATTTGAAGATGTGTTAGGGATTTAATGAAAGGGAAAATTTCGAAACATTTTAAAACAAGGCCGTATCCAGGGGAGGAGTTACGGGTTCGACCCCTTCCCCCTGAAATTTTCGTCAGACTCATAAAAACGTAAAAAAATACATATAAACAATTTTTTAGTGCGTTTTTCAAACGCTTTTTTTGTGTCCCCCCCCCCCCCCCCCCCCCCCCTGAAAGCTGACCGAAACAGTTATAGAAAGAGTAAACTATAAAAAGATCTTCATTTTTCGTCCTTTCTTTTACTACTATTACGAAATTGAGCAAACGATATAATATTGTTTTTGGTCGAAAGGTTCCATAATTGGGTGTGGGAGTACGGTATTAAAGGATTTTTTATTGGGGGGGGGGGGAAGGAATTAGAGGATTACTCCTAGGTTAGGGGTATTAGAGGGTTATCTTAGGGGAATATTAGTGGATTTTCCCGTGGTCGAACGGGGGGGGGGGCATTCAGAAGTGGTTTAAGGCCTCATAATCTGGGGAGAGGGCAAGGTATACCGCAGGTATACCTTTTGTATAAAATAAGAGGAATTTAATGTCATATGCCAGAAAAACTGGGAGGGCAGCTGCCCCTCCTGCCCAGACTTAGAACTGTCACTGGGGGCATTGTCCCCCGAAATTTTTTTGCTGCCATCCTAGATTTTCAAAAATTGCCTTTTTTCAGTATTTCGCCATGGTTTGTCTTATGGAGATTTATGCTATAGGGCCTATATAGTTAGCCTGGTCATTTTAAGTGAAACATTTTGGTTCCCCTTCAGTCGCTTATTTTTCAAATCTCTTCCTAGCTCCAGCAAGGCCCTACCCAAAAGGGGGGGGGGTATGGGTTTTGACCCCCCCCCCCCCTTAATATTTTGTCCGAATCGTAAAAAAACGTAACAAAATGCACATAAATGAATTTTTTATGTGTTTTTTTATGTAACTCTCCTTAAAAAATCCCCCCGAACCCCACCCCCTCGAACAAAAATCCTGGATGCGCCCTTGAGCTCCAGCATAAATAGAGTTTCTAGCTTATATCACTATTAAGTTCTAAGGGTGTTTTCTTTCTTCTATTTTTTATTCTTTTTATTTTTCAGGTTGTTTCTAATGACAAAATGAATAGCCAGTCAGGGAAAAATTGGCCGAGCATCTCTCCATCCTTATCTCAAGCTGGTATACATTTAAGCTATGTGACAGAAAAGATTTTGTCACTCAGCTTTGATGAAAGCACCGAAGCGTTCAATTATAGGAATGGCTTGAGATTGGCGGCGTCCATGTTACGTACAAAGCATGGAGATAAGTATATCGTAAGTTGCCATTTTCATTATTGTTTCTTTTATCATATTTCATTTTTTTACTTAGACAAGAATAGTAAAAAAACCGTCATTAAAAAAGCATCAGGGATATTTTCTGCTGTAGAAAAACTCTGCAACGGTTCAGCCATCTCCGGTGTTTGTCACCACATATTCTAAGGGTTCTTTACGACTTTGTGCCTCTTGTTCACTGAATCAAAGTGCACAAGAGGGCGACCTAAGTTTTGACGGAGTGGTAGTCCGAAACTAGTCGCTCGACAAGAATAGAATCCCCCTTTCCGATGCTCATGGCACGGCTTAATATCGACTTCCCTGGAGGAGTTGAATGATGTTTCCTCACAAACCATCTGACATCTGACAGACAAATTTTGTCAAACATTGTAACGTCAAACTTAAATAGCCCGAATTGGCTGAATTTAGCCCTGGGATGGAACAGATTGTTGAAATGGTGCCCCACTTTTGCAATTTGTCGAGAGGTTAAAAGGCTTTACGCTAGATTACTTCATATGGAACAGTGGCCTGCAGGTATGAAGCCGAGGACGGGAGGCACAGATGTAAAATCGAATGTTGGTTCGGAGGCCAAGGTGATGTCCCTCTGCGATAGTGAGCGTCCAACCCCTAGCAAAAAATCACTGGAAACTCAAGTTGGCTGTTTGGTTATTTTTTTCTAATATCTCTTATTTCTTCATTACATAAGTACGAACGAAATGCCCAAAGATGAAGGACCGTTGGTTCATAAAGCTCTAGGAGTCTAGGTGAAGACGTGATAAAATGTGACATTGTACCATGATAAGTAGTTTTTTAACAGCTATGCCTTAAGCAAAGGCTTTTTTCTCAAACAATCAGTGTTATTCATTTGTTTCCTACTTTGGCAGCTGGTGCGTGGCTGTTAATCTCTAGGATTTGATGGATTGTTTTTTTGTGTGTGTTTTTTTGCTCTCTTTTAACTGTCAAGTAATTGAGGCAATATATTGTACATTACAACAGGGGCAAATCTCCAGAATTTTTATTGGGGGGGGGGCAAGATGGGTCCATATCTGGATAGTCAAGGGGCATGGGCTAAAAATGATTTTTTCTACAAATTATTGGGGGGAGGCAACTGAACCCTAGCCCTCCCCCAAATGATGTCCCTACATTACAATGAAATTTGTAGATTGTCTCCACCATGTCGTAAATCCGTCTTCTATAGTTTTAAAAAAACATATTGGTTAGACCTAAGAACATATTTCAATCTTCATACCTCTACTTGCTCCCTCTTGAAAAACAGTATCTGAGGATGACCTCAGATTATTGTACTGCATGACTGAAACTTTCAGGAATGAATCTAAAGCCCAAGTTAGGGCTGCATAAGATATTTCGAATTCCTCAATTCCACTCCTCCGCTACACATCTAATGCTTCAAATATTCCTTGATGACAGGTCTGTCTTAACTGTCAATTAAATAAAAAAAACAAGATTTTTTTTAAATGAAAGTAAGGAGCGACATTAAAACTTAAAAGGAACAGAAATTATTCCGTATATGAAAGGGGCTGTCCACTCCTCAACGCCTCGCTCTTTACGCTAAAGTTTTTTTTTTTTATTGTTTTAAAAAATAGAGTTGCGAGAAAGAGTCAAACTATGAGCCGGGTCGCTCCTTACTTACAGTTCGTCACCACGAACTGTTTGATAAAACTGTCCTAATTTTCAAGAATTACTCAAGCTTGGCTTAGAATCTACCCAAAGTCCTACGAAACAGGCAAACACACAAAGGTTTGTTGTTTTGTTTGTTTGTGTGTTGTTATTTTTTTTTTTGGGGGGGGGGGGTGGGTAACAGAAAAGATAGGCAAATTATGTAGAATAAATGCCTCTGGGGATGACATAACCCCCAAGCCTTATGCGCATCCTGCAGTAGGATATCTGCAATATTTCATGAAAGCCTAGGAAATGGAACTGAAGCATTGAGGGAGTGCAGGAAGGTCGAGTCGGCCTCCGATTCTGACTTGGGGGAGGTATAGGTGCCAAAATTATTTTCCACTGTCCCGCCAATCTTATTTCCTGTCATGTTTTTTGTTAATATTATGACAATTATAAAGCATATTGCTCAAAATGTAAGTTGTTCTCAGTAAAGCACAAACGACGCTCTGACCATTATAAGGTTTAGGGAACGGTAGCCCTACTCCTGTTTGTAGTGATAGCTGTTCATTTTAAGATTGGTTGGACTATTCATTTTGATTTCTGTTCGATTTAAGGTTTATTTACTCTCAATAGCTGTATCGATTATGTTTAAGTTTGCCATCATTGTCCGTTTTAATTTCCCTTCGTTTCTTTTTATTCATTTTAGTAATTCCTGTTTGTTTTAAAATTGGATTACTATTACTTTATTTTGCTTGTCTTGGCTTTTAATATAGCTCTTCACGTCTCTTTGAAAAGCTTCTTGATCTGGTAAAGGATTTTTTTTTTTTTTTTAATTGATACATTCAAGTTAGATTACCTTATCTTAATTTCTCTCCGAATTAGAGTTTTCACAATAGTCCATTATGAACTGTTCAGTTATAGCCCGTTCACCACCCACATGGGGAAACGCTCAAAACCGATCGGTACCATAAGAAGACCGATCGTTTTCTCCCGTACTACCGATCGGTTTGAAGCTAGGATTTTTTTTTCTAGTTTCCCTGTGGTACCGATCGGTTTTTTTTTTTGAGTCGTGTCGATCAAAAATAAGCAAGCATTTTTGAAAGTAGAAAGCATGTCGACTGTTAAGCACGCGAAAGTTTGGATATTGCGGTTCTTATTCTGAACCGTCAGTTTTTATTCAACCCAATAATGCTTTGTATAAAAACTTACCCGGAAGAGGAAGATAGTTGGCAAGAAATACACTTTGTTTACAGACTTGACCTGTACAAGTGCCTGTTATCTGTGGTTTTTAGGGAAAACTTTATACCTATCGTTTGAACACTTCCCCTTGTTCCAATCGGTTTTTCTCATCGGTTTTCGCATGTGTTTGAACGAACCATTATTGAAATATATAAGTTTGTTTCTGATCAAATTTGGGAGTGGGAAGCGATTGGGTTGATAAATAGTGCCCAAGAGTGCTTTGCTTATTTATTATTTTGTTTAAAGTGGTAAATGAGATTAAAGTGATAAAATCCCTTATAGATGTAAGAATTGAAACTTCCAAAGAGCTTCGTGAGAACTTCAGGGAGTCGGGGTAGTAAATTAGAATGTTCGGCCATTTCCGCGAGAAATTTGGTGATGGTGGAAGCCATTACCGAAGCAGAGGCCGAAGAGCCGCATGCTGCTCGGGCGCCCCTGTACGCCAACCACTGGCCTAGACGATTGGAATGCGACTTGTCGAGAAGTCTACCAACCTTCCTATTATCAACTTTCGTTTCAAGACGTTTTGATGTGTTCCTAGAATTCTTTATGTGGGTTGCCTTAATAAATCGGGGTGAACTTGAATTCAAAGTTGTTGGCTTGCTTACAAGTTCGTAGCCAGTCTTCCATTCAGAGGGATTCCAACTTATATCTGGCAGGAGTCCAATATTTTGCTGTACATTGAAATATCCATGTATAGATATTATATGCTCAAACAATGATTTTTTACATACTGTTTTAACTGTTGGCGGTAGGAAATTGACCCACCTCTGGTTGCGCTATTACTGGTTGCATTCTCATTGCGCTGTTAGTTTCTTGTAAAATTTACAGTTGCGATTTTTTTTTTCTAATAAGCTGTGTTTTTTTTTTTATATTTTAAGCCATCAGGTGACTTTTTCCATGTTAATTAACGTTCAACAACGATGGCCTCAGGCGGCTTGGTGCTGCGGTGAGTTGTTTGTGAGTGTGAGTGAGTGAATAGATAGATAGTATATAATCTTTATACAGTGCTGAAAACCGTGTATTTTAAAGCAAAAGCGCTAGAATAAGCCCATTCTTGCCCGAAGTACTATGATAAACAGTATATATTTGTAAATGCGTTATTGTTTTTTTCAAAGCGGAAGTTAAACTTTAGGTAAATAGCAGGAGGTCAGGGGAAGCAGTAGCACCCCAACCCTAATATTTAGCTTAATTTCTATTCATTTGTTAATTTTCAATGGAGCCAATTACTTTCATTTAAAAAAAAAAAACTCCTTATTTTCTGTTTAATTTTGGAACTGGGAGTGTATGAACATATGATATGTGTATTCAGATATCTCAAGTTTTTACGATTCCAGGTATTAAATTTATCTGCCCCGCGAAGGGTATTGTCTCATCAGAACCCTCAAGTCGTGGATTTTGGCTGGCCATCGACCTTGGCTCCACCATTGGAAAGATTGTGTGGAATCTGCAAGCGTATGGATGATTGGCTTCAGTCAGATCCCAAGCATGTCGTAGTTCTACATTCGCGGTAAGCCATTTCATACGTCATTATACTAATTACCATTTTACCATGATACTTACCATTTTTTTCCATTATACTATTTACCATAATTACTATTTTTTCATGAGATTTTATTTATCCATAAGTTTGTTGTACGGTGTACAGAATACATCGACATCACTAAGCCACAGAGCAAAGAGAGTCCACTTGAAAATAATACAAAAACAACAATATGGGAAGCCAAAAACAATATGGGGAGTCAAAAAGTTGTCGCTATTTTACTGGTTTGAAATCATAGGCAGCGCAATGGCGTTGCCAAAGTAAAGAACGATGTTGGCACAATGTATTTTTTTTCTTCCATACCAGGACACTTTGTATCGAAGGAGTTGTCGTAGAAACTTCAAAAAGGGCTCATTCGATTTGAAATTGGAATGGCTAGTGCCCTTTTTAATAGTTGAAAGTGATTGGAGGCAGCTAACACCCCTTCCACGCCCACCATTTCCCCAAACACATCCAATCAAAATTTTGAGATAACCATTTTGTTCAGCGTAGTTGATTTTCACATAGAAATTATGTTTTTGAGGAGGACACTCCCCCACAACCCTCAGGGCAAGGGTTTTAAGTTATGCCCTGGGGGCATATAGGAACGATGTTGGCACAATGTATTATTTATTATTTTTCTTCCTTTAGACCAGGGCACTTCGTATCGAAGAAGTTGTCGTAGAAAACTTCGAAAAGGGCTCATTCAATCGGAAATTGGAGTTGCTTGTGCCCTTTTTAATAGTCGAAAGTAATTGGAAGGCAACTAACACCCCTTCCACGCCCACCATTTCCCGAAACAAATCCAATCAAAATTTTGAGATAGCAATTTTGTTCAGCGTAGTTGATTTCTAGATAGAAATTATGTTTTTGAGGAGGACACTCCCCCACAGCCCTCAGGGCAAGGGTTGTAAGATATGCCCTGGGAGCATATAAGGTTTTATAGAAAGTGTTGTCGTAGAAACTTCGAAAAGGCTCATTCAATTGGAAATTGAAATGGCTAGTGCCCTTTTTAATAGTCGAAAGTGATTGAAAGGCAACTAACACCCCTTCCACGCCCACCATTCCCCCAAACACATCCAATCAAAATTTTGAGATAGTAATTTTGTTCCACGCATTTAAAAGTTCTGGAAATTATGCCTTTGAGCAGGACACTCCCCCCACAGTCTTCAGGGCAATTATAAGGTATGCCCTGGGGGCATATAAGGTTTTGTAGAAAGCGTCGTCGTAGAAACTTCAAAAAGGGCTCATTCGATTGGAAATTGAAATGGCTAGTGCCCTTTTTAATAGTCAAATGTGATAGGAAGGCAATTAACACCCCTTCCACGCCCACCATTTCCCCAAACACATTCAATCAAGATTTTGAGATAGCCATTTTGTTCCACGCAGTTGAAATTTCTTGAAACTAAACCTTTGAGCAGGACACCCCCCCCCCCCCCCCCACAGTCTTCAGGGCAAGGGTTATAAGTTATGCTCTGGGGGTATATAAGGTTTTGATTGAAACTTTGTCGTAGAAACTTGAAAAAGAGCTCATTCGATTGGAAATTCAAAGGGCTAGTGCCCTTTTTAAAAGTCAAAAGTGATTTGAGGGCCACTAACCACCCTCTCACACCCACCTTTCCCCCAAACACATCGAATCAAAATTTTTAGATAGCCATTTTTATTCAACGTAGTTGAAAGTTTTAGAAATTAGGTCTTTAAGGATGACAACCCCTACTCCCCCACAGCTCTCAGAGCAAGGGTTGTAAGCTATGCCCTGGGGGCATATAAGGTTTTCTATTGAAAGCGATGTGGTAGAAACTTCAAAAGGGCTAATTCAATTGGGAATTGAAAGGGCTAGTGCCCTTTTTAATAGTAGAAAAGTGATTGAAGGGCAACTAACCCCCCTCGCACAGCCACCATTTCCCCAAGCACATCCAATCAAAATTATGAGATATCCATTTTGTTCAACGTAGTTGAAAGTTCTGGAAATTAGGTCTTTTAGGATGATAACCCCTCGAATACAAATGAATGTGCATTGTCAGTTTAATATACATATACGGATATTTAGTAATTAAAATGTTAACATTATTTGATTTATTAAAGTTATAAAAGTAAAAACATTTATATTTTTTCAGTAATGTGCAAATTATGTTCTGGCCCTGGGAAGGCATAGGCACTGAGCCCAATTCATTTAATTACATACATAGGGTTTTGAGCCCAACTCATGTTAATTTCTGCTCGTTTTAACGGTTATTCATGACAATAAAGAAAATCAAACCAAGAAATTTTTTTGCCATTTATTACCTAATTTTTTCCGATTAAGAAAAGTGACCTCCGTTAAGCAGTTTTCAGTACAAGAAGAGGCAGAAGCAAATAGGAAAAGGAAATATTTGAAAAACCGTGAGAAACTGGAAACCACAAAAGAAAAAAAAAAACACGGAAAAAAGAAAAACTACAGAAATTTAATCAACCTGAATACAAAAAGTACTTAACTGATTTTTATTGCCTCTCATCATATAACATGCTCAATCTCTTGCTGGTGAGTGCAAAGGATTTTTTTTGAGGGGGTTATATTGGGGTATACATTCAAGCAAAGGCCAAAATATATGAATTCTGCAGAAAATGAAGAAGAAAACATTATTAAATGGCGTTTCGGGAAGAAAGGCATGTGCCCCTCCCTCAAAAGTACGTAACAAAGACACCATAGTAGGTCTTAAGTGTGTGTCCCTGTCTTTGGTGCACATAAAGTTAGTTTGTAGGTAGCCCCTTAATCATGACGTATTTAAGTTTGACGTGCCCAGTGCTCAATTGTACCATTACTAAATATTCATAAATTACCATTCTGGGACGTGGACATGATTATTGGCAAATATATCTAACTATCAAATCGTATAGAGAAAAAACTACTATAATCATACTACTTGGAATTTAAGAATGGATAATACTCTTCAGCTGTCAAAAAAATATTGGCTTTACGCCAAATTTATCATGAATAAGGACTGGAAGACGGAATCATTACAGTGACTGGCTTACAGAGAGCTCTCATGGAAATTTGCTTTAAGCCCTTTCCACCTGTCATTGCAAGTATTTTTTAAGAGTTCACCATAGTATTTAGTATTATAAAACTTTAGCCGTTTAAATGGTGAAAGTAGGTACATGTCCACGTTGTATCCAAAAATCCTGACTCGGAGTTATTAGTATTTAAGCTACACACGATTTAGATGAAAAGGTAAATAAATTGCTATAAATAGAATATCTTTCAGGGGGGGGGGGGGGTAAGGGAGACAAGGGTATGTCATTCACTGGTGGATCCAGGGGACGGCCCTCCCCACAGATTTTTTCTGGCACCCTTTTCCCTGTTTTTTTTTTTGTCTTTTTGTCACTCTTTTTTAGAATAAATTTTGTCAATTTGGTCAATTATTGGCACCTTTGTCACATTGGGCCCCCCAAGATTTTGCTCATTGGTGCCCTTGTGACATTCCAACCCCAAGATTTTGCTCTAGGTTTCGTCACTGGTGTCAGTATTTTTGTTCAGGAAGGTGCAAACAATATCATCCCACGTAATTGCTTTAATATCAAACTTCTTAATTTTGTAAATCGCTCTTTACTAAGTCATGAACTGACCTGACGGGAGAGCTAATCTTGTAACCTCTTTGTTTGTTGCAATTAAATAAAAAAACAAAAGCTTTTCCAACTGGAAGTAAGGAGCAACATTAAAACTTAAAACAAAAATAAATTATCAAGGAGGCACACTTGTGCCTCTATAAAGAGGCGACCCCACCACAATGTTAAGCGATTTCAGGTCCTAGAGGTCGCAGAGAGAGACGGCGGTATAATCGCATTTTGTAGCCCAAGCTCAAACTAAGAAACTTGCAAAATTTCATCCTCCTCCGACTTTATCTTCATGGGGTAAACTGGGCCGGAAGTTTCGACCCTCCCACCACAGCCCCCCCTTTAACGTTGTCCGATTGGGCTGAAATTTAGAGGTTAAGCTTTCCTAGGGCCCGGGAGCTTATCCTAGAAATTTCAGCTCAATCCGATCACTCCTTCCCTGTTTTCAAAAAAACCAAATATAGCCACTTAAAATTCATCATCATTTCTTTTTTTTTCTTATCCACGCCTACAGGCCACAGTTGGCAACTGATCCGGGTGAATGAGGACTCATTCGAAGCAGAATTCGACCTGTTAGGGCCTTTTGATATTTTCAGACCGAAAAAATTATCCCCCGAATTTACATTTACGAAAAACCTCGTTTTTCCTATAATAGCCCATGTTAATTTTTCCCACCACAACCCCCTTTAACGTTGTCTGATCGGGCTGAAATTTAGAGTATAAGCTTTCCTGGGGCCTGGGAGATTATCCTCGAAATTTCAGCTCAATCTGATCACTCCTTCCCTGTTTTCCAAAAACCAAATATCAAGTTTTGTGGAATTTGCTTGCGTCGAAAATAGATTCCATTTACTAAAAAAACAATTACAATTGTGTCTCTTTAGTCCAGCGGTTGATACTCCAGACTGTCAGGCGGAAAACCTGGGTTCGGTTCACCGTCAGAGCAAATTTTTTTATATACTGAATTTAAACTTAAAAAAGAAACTCAGTTTCTTTTTTAAATTATTTGAAAAAAAATTACGTTTTCTAAAGAGTTAAAGAGGCTGAGTTACAAGGTCAACCCTTAAAAACGTACAGGGATTAGGAGGCACAGTTGGGGGGCTGTTAAAGAGGCTGAGTCACAAGTTCGAACCTTAAAACGTACAGGGATTAGGAGGCACCCTGTATGACGTGATTTGAGTATTCAGGAATTAAAAGCCTTAACACAAAAAAAAAATGTTCAAGAGCGGGGGGTTTGGGGGGCGGCAGCCCCCCAACTTTAACTCCTGACACGATCAGCTAACAGTTAGTCAAGCAATAATAAGTAATAAACTGTACAAAAACGTGCAGAAATTATTTGAAAAAAACTACGTTTTCTAAAGAGTTAAAGAGGCTGGGTTACAAGGTCGAACCTTAAAACGTACAGGGATTAGGAGGCACAGTTGGGGGGCTGCCGCCCCCCAAATCCCCCGCTTTCGCAGCCTTTAAATAAAAAAAAAAGTTTTTTAAACTGAAAGTAAGGAGCGACATTAAATCTTAAAACGAACAGAAATTATTCCGTATATGAAAGAGGCTGTGCCCTCCTCAACGCCTCGCTCTTTACGCTAAAGTTTGACTCTGTCTCACAACTTTATTTTTTAAAACAATAAAAAACTTTAGCGTAAAGAGCGAGGCGTTGAGGAGGGCACAGCCTCTTTCATATACGGAATAATTTCTGTTCGTTTTAAGATTTAATGTCGCTCCTTACTTTCAGTTTAAAAAAACTTTTTTTTTTATTTAAAGGCTGCGAAAGCGGGGGATTTGGGGGACGGCAGCCCCCCAACTGTGCCTCCTAATCCCTGTACGTTTTAAGGTTCGACCTTGTAACTCAGCCTCTTTAACTCTTTAGAAAACGTAGTTTTTTTCAAATAATTACGTATATAAGAAGGATTGTTCTTCTCCTCAATACCTCGCTCTTCGCGCTAAAGTTTTTTAGCGCTTTTAAACAATCTTCTTATTGTTCTAATTAAACAACCCTTGTGTTTCAGGAGTCGTTCTTAAGGAACTGGGACAAAAAGTCAAGTTTTAGTGTAACGAGCGAGGTATTGAGCAGGGAACAACATCCCTCATATACGTAATGATTTCTGTTCGTTTTAAGTTTTAATGCTGCTCTGGACTTTCAGTGGAAACAAATTGTTTTTCTTTTATTTAATTTCTGATCGTTTTTTAAATAATCCCGGGAAACCCGTCTTCCCTCAACGTAAAAATCCCCCAAAGAAAGATCCTCTAGCCCAGTGTGGTCATCAAACTTATTTAGACACTGTACCCCTTTTTACCCATAATGTATTTTAGGTACCCCTTCTCAGTTACCGGTACTAAGTAAGCTATAGCTAAAATATAAATAAAATTGCCAGTCCTAGAGTCAAAGGGTTGTTTTATTTTTTTATTGTTGACCAGCCGCGTACCCCCTAAATTTTTTTTGTGTACCCCAAAGGGTAAACGTACCACAGCTTGAGAACCACTGCTCTAGACAATTCGAACTTACCCAAGACAATTACCGTTAACATCTCCAAATGTAAAATTGAGTCGGCAAAGAGAAAGTAAGACAAATAAAAAAAAATTCTTATAGGAGTCCTGGAAAATTCCCTAAGTATAAAATTTTCAGTGAAAATTTCACCGCAGGAAACTTCCCTCATCATTGAAAATTCTCCCTGTTGAAAATACCCCAGCATAAAATTTCCCCCTCCCTTAAAAATATATTCATACTTCCCAATAACAAATACTATGCGTAAACCATGGGTAAATTTCATAACTTAAAGACCTTTCCTCAGGGTATGTGGGGGGTTATGTTATCTTGAAAGACGTAGTTATTGGACCTTTTAGATCATTAAGATTTCTTGACTTTTAGGGGGTATTCCCCCTTTTTCAAAAATCTGGCAAATTTTCTCAGTTTCGTAGCCTTTGACGAGTAACACTAAACTTAATGAGTTTTATATATTTGGGATCAGCATAATGAGCTGATTTTTTTTTTTTTTTTTTTATTATATATATATATATTATATATATGTATCTGTTGATATCAAAATTCCGTTTTTTAGAATTTCGGTTACCATTGAGCGGCGTAGCGTCGTAGCTCCTTACTTACAGCTCGTTACCACGAACTGTTTGATTATATTGAAGCACTTCTTAAGCCCGGTTTCGTGTGCAAGCACAAGGTCAGTGCACATCAAATTAACTAATTGCAGAACAGATTGCGAAAGACGTTTTCTATTGGCGCTGCAATAATCATGGGGTTCTCAAGATTTGCGTGGGCAAACAAGTTTTGCCATGCATATTCTTTGGCAAATTTACGGTTTAAAAAACTACTTTCGAGTTATGGGGTCAAACAAGTAACTCTCTTCCTCTTGATATGGCCCTTGGGGGCCAGGGTCTTAAAAGATGTACCAAAAAAGGAATGCTTCTCCTGAAATTAGGGATAAAGAATGGTCTTGAATTTACTCTCTTGCAGATAATTTCTTGTTTCTCTTCCAAAAAGGAGACACAGAAATCGCCAATAGTGCGTCTACTAAAATAATCATTCTTAACATTATTTTTTTATAGTTACGATGAATACTAATTTATAAATTTTGCCATGGTTCGAATGTTCTACACCATGGATGTACGGAGCCAGAATCTTAATGTGGATCAGAGAGTTTTTTCAGGTTGGGCTGCCCTGGCTTACACTGGACAAAAATATCAAGACTTTTGGAGCTTTGTAGTTTTGAGTGCCAAAAATGTTCTTAAATACGTTTAGAACGGATAAATTTAAATGGGTTTCTAAATAATGACTTGGCGTTTGTAATTTGACACCAAAAAAGTATTTTTGTCATTTGCTGACAGTAATCCTTAATTCTGGGGAATTTCCTTGTTACTGTGTAAGATTAAAACTCATTTAGGGGTTCTGACGATGCTAAAACTTGAAAAGATTAAAAATATAGATTTGGTCTAAATGAATTCTGAAATGCTTTATTATTCTTACTTTTATAGACGGGGTTTGCAACGAATTGGAGTAGCACTGGCAGCATATATGGAATACGTTTCTGTCTGCGGTGGTGACGAACAGGCCTTGGATAGGTTTGCAATGCAGAGGTTCCTTGACGAGAAAGTCCACAGACACTGTTTCAACCGTCCCGACTTGAGGTCAGTAGCTCACCGTGACTATCAAGTAACTCGCACTTGACGTAAACAAAATTAGCTGAGATTATTTACAATTAATTTTGTAAAAACCGAATTCCTTTTATGACTTTTTCTTTTTAATATTTTTCCCATGTCTTCTGTATGTTCCTGCATATTTTACAAAATACCTCCCAAAAAAGCATCAGCTGCCTTATGGCTATGGAAGGAAACTGCCTTACACCGTAATTTCCTCAGGCATTAGAAGGGACTGCCGATATTACAAAAAGAAATAATAATAAATAATAAAATAAAACCTCTGTGGTGGTGCAGCGGATTTGACCTTAGCTTGGTAATACGGTACCCGTAGATCCAACCCGGCTGTACCAACCCACTGCACGACCCACGTAGGGAGCTTAGTAGTCAAGCAGCAAAGTCGTCAACCCGAATACTTTTTTGTTAGCACAAAATATGAATGAGAAATTCCATAAAAAAGGGAAACTAATATTAACAGTAGGAAAAAAGGGCTGCTAATGATGTTAAAAGTAAAGGTCGCCATTTAGTAGTGACGACGGTTAATCTGAAGCGTAAATTTTGGAAGGATACCTTACGGAAACTCTGGCGTTGGTAGACTCCAAGATGAGTGAGAGAGATTTTTCAGGAAGAGTTGGATGCTAAACTGGAGAGTCTTAAATTTGACAGTGTAGAAGATGGATGGAAAAATTTTAGGAAAATAGTTTGTGAAGTCGCAGGTGATGTCTTAGGGAGAAAAGTTGGAAACTTAGCTAGGGAAGCTAGGGGTGAGATAGAGGTGAAAATTCTTTAAGTTTAGTTTAGAGAAGGAGGGGCTTTTACAGAAAATAATTGAGTGATAGATCATATGAAATTAAGAGGAAAGTGAAGAAAGCATTATAATATGAATTAATGAGCTGTCAAGTGCAGGTCACGGATATAAAATTGCTCAGGATGTGGAAGATGCAGCCAGATGGTATAATTGTACAATATTTTACTGACATATTAAGGAATTGAGAGGGAACAATCAATCTGGACTTATCCCAGTTAAAGCCAGGAACAGGGCCATAATTTGTTATAAGGAAAGAGCTAAAGAGAGATGGGCGGATCATTTGAAAATGTGCTAAACCGTGATGTAGTTACAGGAAAAGATTTAGAAATGAATAAAAAAAATTGTTTCACATTTGAATTTGCGATGAGAAATTAATGTATGCCACCAGGCATGTGCGCTGTTTTGTGACATTTATTTATGTACGTGTTATAAATAAAAAAAAATATTCTACTCTAAAATGACAGTATTAAAAGGATAGAAAGATCATACGGAAAGATGAAAGATCATAGAAAGAATAGAAGGAAAGGAAAGAATAGAAAGGAAAAAATGAAAGGATAGAAAGATCATACGGAAAGATGCTGATAGTGTGGTAAATGAGTTTTTTTTTAACACGGTGTTTGCGAAGATAGAGATGAATCACTGAAGATTATGAGTCTAATTTTTGAAAAAGGGAAAGTACATAGTGATTTTAGGACAACTTTAATTAAACCCCTGTATAAGGAAAGTGATACTAGTGAGTGTATTTGTAGATGCATTATCTTAGTTTCTGCAGGAATTAAAATACTTTTTATGATGTTAATTTTTAGACTTAGACATGCTGTAGATAAAAATTTTAAGAAAAGAACAATGCGGTTTTAGGAAAGGGAGAGGATGCGTCAATCAAATTTTCACTCTTAGATTAATAATTGTGTGTGGGGAAGCGTTTGATTCAGCCGATAGAAGAGCTTTAGCGAAGGTCTGATCCTTGTATGGTATACCAGCTAAATACATTAAAGTGATTAATGCTATGTACAAGAATAACATTGCTACGGTTAAGGTAGGAAATAAGGTTAGTAGCTGGGTCCGTATTGAATCAGGAGTTATGAAGGTTTGTGTTCTATCCCCATTTAAATGGATCATTTTGATTGACTTTTTCCTAAGGAGCACAGCAAAGGCTATGCGAAAAAAATGATTCAAACGGGAGGTGGAACTCCCATATTCTTAAATTAAGCTGATGTTGGAAAAATGAATGAATTTTGAGGTTTTGAGAGTTCAGGGTGCAAGACTAGGTTTGAAAATTACTGTTAAGAAGAATATGACTGGGAAGAAGTCGCTAAGACTGGGAGTAAATGAAACTGAAGAGATGATGTTTAGTAATGAGAAGATCGATCAAGTGGAAAGCTTCACGTAGTCGGACAGCGATCAACTATTATCATTAGTAAAGGCTGCGTGTGCATTGAAGATGCTAAATGTAGAATGGCAAAGGCTACGGTTGTTTTTTCACAGTTGAAAAAAGTTCGGAAGAATAGGAAGATAACTCTGCCAACCAGATCAGAATATTGGAAAATAAAGTGACGACAGGGGTCAAGTATTATTCGGTAGTGTGGGCGCTCCAAACGACGGAGCAGGATTTACTAAATATTTTCCAGAGAAATTGTCGTTCGATAATCGCTTGGCTGAAAGTGTTTCGTACAGCAAGCTGTATAAGTTATGTGATTCAATCCTGCTTTCTATGGCTGTAATGAGAGAAAGGTTGAGATGGCTAGGACACTTCTGCGAATGAAGGATGACGTATTGCCAAAGATTGTCCTTGTCGATCAACCATCTAGGGCCAAACGAAAAGCGGGTCGTCTCGGAATGGGAGGAGAGGATGTAGTGAGGAAAGATTTAAGGGAAATTGGAACTTCTTCGTAAAGTGTACAGAGAGAGGCTTTGAATAGATTGGGATGGAGGAGGAGAGTGCGTAGCTGTGTTGGCCTCAAGTGGCTTGGTGCTTCGGTGGCCAGTAGTTGTAGCAAAGAAAAACCGTCAAAAAAAAAAAATGTTTTTTGGATCTTTAATTTAATAATTCTGTTTTCATACTTTCAAATTTTTTTGGCAGTGAGCTAAATTCCAAGCACAATACGCAATATTTAACTAATTTTGAGGCAAAGAAAACATCTTTCTAGATGTGTTGAATAGTCTTTGTTTTTTCCTCGTATATTATGTGGATGTGTGCCAAATTTTTCCAAGATAGAAGATTAACTAGTGCTTTATGCTAAAATGGCCTTCACTAGCAAGTGTTTGCAGACCTGAACATAACGCTTGCAATACTATATAACACCAAACGTCATTATATAGACGTAATAGGCGTGGAAAGTAATTGTACAGAATGTAGATGCTTGCAGATAAAATTGCATCTCTGGAAGCTGAAAACATCAAGATGTCTGTGGCGATTAACTGCCCCCATGGGCCGCAATTGAAGTCATGCAGTGGATTATTGTATCGCCGTAAGCCCAGCGTCTAAATTCGCTGGGCGTCAATACAATGCTCGAGTATACCGTAGCGTGGAATGGATTGTCGTGAGTGTTTTCAGAAACCAGTTCTCATAAACAGAGCATTCTTACTTATAAACGAGGTCAAACACTATAAAATATCTTTAAAATGACATTTTTGGGCCAAGGCTGACATATAGGCCAAGATTTGCACAAAACCTCTATCCAACTGGAAATCACTTAGACTTCTCGCCACCTGGTTGTAAGCCGGCTTAAGTGCCTTGTGTAGAATTGATGAGAAGTATTGTATCGGTCTCTCACCTGCGCTGGCAGGACTCTGCTTTTTCTTATACTCGAATTCTTTCAATAATTTCAGTAATATTGAAATTGCGACATTGAACATCATGACGTATTTGTTGCTACGTATTTTGTTGTGACGTATTTGCATGACGTATTTGTTGCGTCATTACTGTATTTGTTGCTACTTTGGCCATCAGACTCAAAAGTTTTTGCACTTGGTTTAACAGGAGTTTCGGGAACTCATCTCCTAGGGTTGGGAAACACGATATTAGGTGAAATAGAATATATTTGTTCAGATAGGAAGGATGGGTATTAAGGCAGGAATCAAGACTCGGGATTAATGAGGAAGTTTTCAGACCCGAGATTTAGGTTGATGATAATATAATTTTAGTTACACAATTTATGACTAAACGGGTAAGGCATCAGTGGTAGTGGTATATAATCCTGTAGAGCACCGTTTTCCAAACTGGGAGGCGCGCCTCCCTAGGGAGCCACGGACTAGTCTAAGGGGAGGCGCGAATATTAACCAAATTGACAAAAAGTCAAATGAAATTAAAACTACGCTGTCACACAAAATATCTTAACCCTTTCGAGATTGACGGAATTTAGAGCCTCAATCTGAAGTAATCTAGGTTCGCCATCTCAAGGTAAAACTAGCAAGATTTTTACAGATGCTGCTGGATACTCCGTTCAGGGACAATCTATTAGAGTAATTAGACGATTGTTAGAGACAATAATTGCTATCAGTTACTTTCTCAAATACGCACTGCAAAATTCGCCCTACATGTAGAAGAAGGAACTGCTGTAGCTAAAACTGCATGTTTAACTGAATATCTTTGATGCGTTGAAAAGAATAGTTTAAACTGAAGGTATATTTTTTTGCAAAACCTATTTCTGGCAAAGCCACTTCCAGTGAAATTTTTAATATAATGGGCAATTTTTTTTTAACAAGAATGGCATATTATGGAAAAATTGCATTTGGCTTTGTACAGACGGTGCAAAGTCAAAGTTAGGAGACAAAATTGGCCTTCTAGCACTAATCAAAATAGAAACGCCCAATATTTTTTGGACGCTCTGCCTGCTCCGCAGAGCAGCTCTCGTATCAAAAAATATGAGTGAGCAACTTGAAGACATTTTTACAAAAGTAACGAAAGCTGTAAACTACATAAAAAACATTCCATTATAAGTTAAATCATTTACAAAGCTATGTGACGATATGGGACTACTGCCACCTACCTTGTGTACTATTGTGAAGCACTGTCTTGGGCGCTGTTGTGGCCAATCATTTTGGCGCTGTCTTGCGCCAAAGTGATGAAATTAAAGTGAAAATTACATTTTTATTAAAGAAAATCAAAATGAGGATGCAAACATTTTAGGGATGGTAATTGAAAACTGACCTGTTTGGTGGATATTTCGGGAAAATTCAGTTTTTTGAATAAACGGGCCACGAATGCATCTACTGTTTCAAAAAGAAAATATGAAGACTTCATAAAAAGGAGCTATAAAATGCAAATTTGTAAAAACACTGTTTTTATTTTATCTGATTAACGACGCTTCTTGACTACTGAGGTCCCTGCGTTGGTTTTGCAGTGTTTTGCTGCAGCTGGGTTTGAACTCTGGGTCCCGTATTACCAACCCATTGCAACACCATAGGGCTTTGGAAAAAAAAAATCTTTGACATGTTTCCACTAATAATTTTTTTCACTATTTTTCTAATCGATTATGGATATAGAATCCATTTATCAATGAAGCTAATGAAATGAAACCGGAAATGAAACATTTTTGGTTTCATTTCATTAGCTGAAATGAAACCGAAAATGAAATTTCGATTTCATTTCAGCTAATGTAGAAAATCCCGTTTCGTGTAAATAAGATTTTGTGAACGGCTTCAGTACCTTTAAAGATTTATTTGACGAAATACTATATTTATTCTTAATATCTTGTAAAAATTTAATTAGAAATGAATTCTGAAAATTTCAGTATTTCAATGTTTTTTTATAATATTTTTTTATAATTTCAAAATTTCAATAAAAAAACTTTGACATGTTTTCACTTTTAAATTTTTGTGCCCAAGATAAAATAGAAGCAAACAAAAATCAATTTTTGGAAAACGTGAATGCTTTTACATGATCTTGATTTTACAAAATATGCGTGGATATAGAATCCATTTATCGATGAAGAAGATGGCAAATTTGAACTAGCAAACTAATGAGAAAGAAAGCAAACTTGATTCATTTAGCTTGCGATAATCTTTAAAAAAAAAAAAAAAAAAAACTTAGAATGCAGCCCTAATTCAATTTTGGCTAGATATTAAGAGTGAATATATTGTCAGATAAAGCTTTAAAAGCACTGATACTTTCGCAAAATCTTATCTATATGAAGCAGGGTTTTCTGTATTGGCTTAAATACTACTACTACTACTGACAACTCACCGCAGCATCAAGCCGCCTGAGGCCAACACAGCTACGCACGCTCCTCCTCCATCCCAATCTATTCAAAGCCTCCCTTTTTACACCCTTCACGAAGTTCCCATTCCTTCAAATCTTTCTTTATGATGTCCTCCCACCTGAGCCTTGGCTCAGGTGGGAAAAAAAAACACCCTGAGCCTTGGCTATTCTACTTTTAACATCTTCACTGCTCCCACCATCTTTACTAATAATACTACCAAGGTAAGTGAAGCTGCCCACCTGATCAATCTTTTATTCACTAACGTCACCTTTTCATCTTCACTTATTCCTAGCCTTAGTAACTTAGTCTTCTTAACATTAATTTTCAAACTTATTCTAGCACCCTGAACTCGCAAAACCTCTAAAACGTCATTCATTTTGTTCACACTTTCATCTAGGATGCTTAAATCATCAACATAATCTAAGTCCAGGAGACTTTCCTCCCCATTTGATTCCGTGGTCTCCCATTGCCTTTCCTGTGCTCCTTAAGACAAGTCCATCAAAATAATCCATATAAAGGGGGATAGAACACAAGCCTGCTTAACTCGCTGATTTAATACAAAACCAGCTGCTAACCTCATTTCCTACCTTAACCGCAGCAGTGTTATTCTCGTACATAGCACTAATCACTTTGCTGTATTTGTCTGGTATACCATACAAGGATAACACCTTTACCATAGCTCTTCTATCAACAGAATCGAACGCTTGCTCATAATCTATAAAACTGAGGACCAAAGGGACCAAAATATTGCATTGTGCCTCGTGCAGTCATCTCTTCATTGACACTGAGATTTGACAAACTGTGTACCAATGACAAAATGTTCTTGCACAAACTGTGCAAGAAACATCCATCTTATTAAAAGACAATAATTTAAATTGTTATTTGTTTTCTTTGTTTGTAAGAGTGTCTTAATGAATTTTATAGTAATAAAAATTTTCTTATCAAGAAAATTATGATTTTCTTGTCTCCCTTCCATTTGTCTCCCTTGTCAAGAAATTGTCTCCTCTTGTCTCCCTTGTCAAGAAATTGTCTCCTCTTGTCTTCATTTGTCTCCTCTTGTCTCCCTTGTCAAGAAATTGATTTATAAAATGGAAGGGAGGCCCATATGATCAAAGATTTTTAAGGGAGCCGTGGTAAAATATAGTATGGAAACCACTGCTGTGAAGCCAACTGAGTGAGACAATAGTGACTCAGGTAAACGTTACATACAGTTGCAATAAAATATAGTTAAGGTTCCTGGAGAAGATAACGTACTTTATTTTTAGAATGTAATACCCAGGGTAATACACAGAGTGATAATTGTATCTTGCATTAGGGCATTGGGAAGGAAAAGTGAAATGTTAACAGGCACCGATAATTTTTTAATTACGCTAACCTAATAATGAAATATAGAATATTTGGTAATCAAACTGTCAATAAGTAACCATGATACTTTACTTTAAATCAAAGGGGGGAAGGATTGATAGAGGACACTAGTATATATATAGGAGTACTTTCATGGGTTTTAATAGTAAGGATCTTCCGTGGTTCCAGCGATCGCTGCTACCTAGTAAAGGATGTAATAGTGAGGAGCAATGGTGTATCCAGGATTTTTGTTCTTGGGGGAGGGGGGGCTTTCAAAAACTTTAAGAACGCATAAAAAAATTGTACGCATTTTTGTTACGTTTTACGAGTCAGACGAAAATTCCGGGGGGTTGAAACCCGGTACCCTCCCCTGGATATGACCTTGGTGAATATCATTATTTAGTAATGTCTAAAGTTAATTTAAAGTTAAAATTTAGGTAAAGTAACTAATTACCTGTTAGGTATAACGCTGATAGATCTAAGGATGAAAAATTGAGAGGAACATTCCAGTAATAGTTGGAGAGAGGGATTTTAGGGAAATATTTTGTGAAGCATCACGTGCTGTCTCAGGAAGGAAAGCTGGAAATAAATATTTGCAAAAAGCTATAAGTTTAGAAGAAAAGAGAAGGTTTTAGAATAGTCTAAAACCTTCTCTTTTTAATACCTTCTCTTTTTAAAACCTTCTCTTTTTAATACCTTCTCTTTTTAAAACCTTCTCTTTTTAAAACCTTCTCTTTTTAAAACCTTCTCTTTTTAATAGTCTAAAACCTTCTCTTTTTAATAGTCTAAAACCTTCTCTTTTATAAGAATAGTCTAAATGATAAACATTACAAGAATACGAGGAAAGTATGGACTGTAGAAAAAGCACTAAAGCATGATTCGTTTTAGTATTTGAATCCCTAAGCTTATTGGCGGTGCTGCATGTCTTTGAAAAAAAATCACTTGTCATAAAAGTTTCACTGTCACTTTTAAGTATCATCAGAGCGCATTTATATTTTACATTGTTCGCGTGCAGTAATTCAACCATGATATCATCACGTTCTGGATGATTGCAAAAAACCATCAACTTTTCCTCGCCTTTAAATTATTGTTACCAAAAAGAATCAGGTTTTCCACGAGTTTGAGGTTCATGTAGTGATTAATGGTAGTGTAAACATGTAAACTTGTTTAATCTGTTGCCGAACGATTGCAATTATTTGCTTAAAAAACACACACACTCACACAACTGACAAAACTCCCAAACTTAAAACCTCGATTTCAAATCACACAACTGACAAACTCCCAAACTAACAGAAAAATGTGAAACCAAACATTGCGTTGTTTCTTATCATTAAGATGGACATGACGAACGTTTTATAAGCCTATGAGACTGATGATAATAACCCACAGTTCAGTTTTACTGCAGTAACAGTTTAAACTTGGAAACCCAGAAGTCAGACGCGCCTTGGGTTCTCAAGAGATCACGATTTCTCCCTTGACTTCTAATAGTTCCCATATAGACTTGTTTTTCTGAGTTTTAAAGACCCTCCCCCCTTTCACTCAATAAAAGTCCTCAATGAAATAATTGCACGTGTCTCTCGTATAAGTATACACAAAAGATGAGTTTTTTTCGCCCGTTTATTGTTCCTTTAACCCCTTTGCCGGTGGATTGATGGTAATCTTTCACTCCCTGTCCACAATAGAGTACCCCAGTGCACCCTCCTATGTTCCTATTTTTTCAGCTATGATTAACACCCTTGATAAGGAATTTTCCATCGTACGGTAGCAGGAAACTATTATAAAAAATTAATCAGCAACCCTGTGAGTATCCTCAGCAGCCAGAACGTAATGCTCCTGGGTAAGACGTAAGTGTCAGCCCTTTTAAATCCACAGCAATGCTAATATCTTCTTTGATCGCCCCTTTATCTTAATCCTATCCCTCTCGTAAAATATCTACGTTCTGCTTGAGAATCTTTCGCACCGCAATCTCTCCTATTTTGAAGTGCGATACCCATGTTAAAAGTATTATCCCCATAGAAATGCTTCTATTTCCCATGCTAACCTCCTCAATATTTTGAGTGTCCCCTCCTCATTCTTTAGAGATTTTTACCGCCTTTGTTTGCCCTCTACACGAATATTCTTGTCCAGTCTTGTACCCTGGTATTTTCCTGGAAGAGTAGAATAAAATGGAATCCACCCAATAAAAAGCACTACTTATAATCACATATCACATATTCTCATATCACATATCACTCAATCACATATCACATATACGTAAAATCCCATATTCTACTTAAAAAAATAGTTTTAAAACTAGGTTTAAAACGCATATGCGTAGGAGAATTTTGTTGTGGTTCCATTTTTCCAAACATGCAGTACTAAACCCTTACACGGAAAACATTTTACCCAAAAGACACTCCCTATCCAGATTCAACCCGCTGGATACTGTTTTCTCAGCCCCAACCCCATCTTAAACCCCATTTTCAGCTTCACTTCAAACATGAAAAAAGTGTTGTGTTCTACATTACTACATGTGTTCTACATCTCAATAGTTTTCCCTTCTTATTATCTGAACCCGTTCTCTCGTTTTCCTTCCCTTTTGCTTTTTATTGAGCTCTTTAATTACTTTATATATTTTACTATTTTTTGTTTCTTAAATATGGATGCCCATAAGTACAATCTTTAGCAATCTGTCATCCTTCATCCGTAAAACGTGGCCTATCTTAACCTTAATTCATTGTAGCCACAGAAAGTGGAGTTTAATCACATTTTTTACACAGCTCATTGCTGAATATACGGTCAGTCAAAGAAATATCTGAAACAATCCTTAGATAATTCACCTGAAAAACATTTTACAACTCTTCCTCAGCCATGCGAAGTACCTGTCCTTGAGATGGATACTTCGTTACTCGTTACGTTCCGAACTTTTTTCAACTGTGAAAAAAATACCCTGGGCCTTGGTTACTCTACTTTTAGCATCTTTACGGTATCCACCATCTTTACTAATAATACAACCTAAACTCTTGCACCCTAAACTCTCAAAAGCTTCAAAAATCCATCCATTTCACTAACATTTTCATCTTGGATACTTAAATCATGAGTATTATGAAAGTCTAGGAGACTTTACTTGTGGCTTTTAGATCAAAGTGCATAAAACAATCGATATAACTGGTCATATGACACAACCCTGCTTAACTCCCGATTCCACACTGAATCAACTACTAACCTCAATACCTGCCTTAACTGCAGCAATATCATTCTAGTACGTAGCAGTAATGGTAAACGTACTTAACTGGTATGCCATAGAAGGGTAGGGTTCACTAAAGCTTTTCTATGAGCTGATCCAAATGCCTGCCCATAATCTATGAAATTGAGGACTAAAGGGAGTGGCAAGAGATTTGTAAAAAGTGTAAGTCAAGAAAGGCTTATTATACCCCTTAATCTCACCTTATTTCAGGTATGTCAATTACTTTGGAGGTCTTCTTTCTGGTGCCATCCGAGTTAATGCAGCTAAACTAAACTCTTGCACCTAATACAACCTAAAAAATAATACAACCTAAACTCTTGCACCCTAAAACTCTCAAAAGCTTCAAAAATCCCAAAAATCCATCCATTTCACTAACATTTTCATCTTGGATACTTAAATCATGAGTATTATGAAAGTCTAGGAGACTTTACTTGTGGCTTTTAGATCAAAGTGCATAAAAACAATCGATATAACTGGTCATAGGACACAACCCTGCTTAACTCCGATTCCACACTGAATCAACTACTAACCTCAATACCTGCCTTAACTGCAGCAATATCATTCTAGTACGTAGCAGTAATGGTAAACGTACTTAACTGGTATGCCATAGAAGGGTAGGGTTCACTAAAGCTTTTCTATGAGCTGATCCAAATGCCTGCCCATAATCTATGAAATTGAGGACTAAAGGGAGTGGCAAGAGATTTGTAAAAAGTGTAAGTCAAGAAAGGCTTATTATACCCCTTAATCTCACCTTATTTCAGGTATGTCAATTACTTTGGAGGTCTTCTTTCTGGTGCCATCCGAGTTAATGCAGCTCCACTGTTCCTGCATTACTTGACCTTTGTTGGCGTGCCAAACTTCGATAAAAACGAGGGATGTAAACCATTCATAAAAGTACGTGCTTTTTTAATCCTAGCTTTATTGCAGGTAATTAAATAAAAAAAAGTTTGTTTTAACTGAAAGTAAGAGGCGACATTAAAAACTTACAACGAACATAAATTATATAAAAGGGACTGTCCCCTCCTCAACGCCCCACTCTTACGCTGAAGTTTGACTCTTTCTCACAACTCTACTTTTTTAAAACAGTAAAAAACTTTAGCATAAAGAGCGGTGCGTTTGAGGAGGGGACAGGCCATTTCATATGCGGAATAATTTCTGTTCGTTTTAAGTTTTAATGTCGCCCCTTACTTACAGTTAAAATTTTTTTTTTTTTTTTTTAAATATCTTAACGTTTTTGAATTAATGCAGGTTTTGAAGGTTGCTCACCGTACATGAATTATTAAAAACGAATTTGCATATAAATTTTACTTTTTTTAACTAATAATAACCTTATAATAACCTAAGTTTGATTTTAGTTCCAGTTGTTTAAGAATGACTTCTGAATCACAAAGGCTGTTTAATCAGAATAATAACCTCTTTTAACAGTTAATTTTTTTTTTTTTAGCGTAATAGCGAGCAATTGAGGAGAGGGTAACCCCCCTCATATACGTAATATTTTCTGTTCGTTTTAAGTTTTAATTTTGCTCCTTATTGAAAAAAACTTGTTTTTTTATTTCATTTCTGATCGTTTTTTAAAATAATGCTGGGAAATCCGGCGCCCCCTTCATGGAAAATTCCCTTTCCCCATGGAAAGATGCTCCCACGTTACCTTCTCCCTCCGACCCCCCCCCCCCTCAGAAAAAAAACCCCTGAAAACGTCTGTGTACTTCCCAATAACCAATATTATATGTAAACAATGGGCAAAGTTCACAACTTGCATCCCTTCCCCCGGGACTGTGGGGGATTAAGTCATCCTCAAAGACATAGTTATTAGATTTTTCGACTATGCTGAACAAAATGGCTATCTCAAAATTTTGATCGTGTGGCTCTGGGAAAAAATGAGTGTGGGAGGGGCCTAGTTGCCCTCCAATTTTTCGGTCACTTAAAAAGGGCATTAGAACTTTTAATTTCCGTTCGAATGAGCTCTCTCGCGGTATTCTAGGACGACTTGGTCGATACGATCACCCCTGTGAAAAAAAAAACAAGCATCCGTGATCTTTCTTCTGGCAAAAAAATATGAAATTCCACATTTTTGCAGATAGGAGCTTGAAACTTCTACAGTATGGCTCTATGACACTGAATCTGATGGTGTGATTTCCATTAGGATTCTATGACTTTTAGGGGGTGTTTCCCCTCTTTTCAAAAATAAGGCAAATATTCTCAGGCTCTTAACTTTTGATTGGTGACACCAAACTTGATGAAACTTATATATTTGAAATCAGCATAAAAATCCGATTCTTTTGATGTATCTATTGGTATCAAAATTCCGTTTTTAGAGTTTCGGTTACTATTTAGCCAGGTCGCTCCTTACTTACAGTTAGTTATCATGAACTGTTTGACTAGACACGTTTTTAGCTTACTGGACCGTGGAAACAGCATTGATCCTTTTAGAAGTCAATCTTAGCACTAGTGTTTAGTTTTTTTTAAAGCTTCTGAGATCAAAAGTACTTGAATGACACTCAACTTTGTACACTCACAGGATCTTCCCTAGAAATAAGTGTAGAAAAAAGAATAGTCCAATTTTTCCCCTTCGAACTCAAAATAATTCTTTTGAAGCCAGTTTAACGAAGTCCATTCTAAAATTGTCTTATTCGCATTCTTTACACATTATTAAATACCAGGCACTGTGAATGTTTTCCTATTAGGTGGCAATCCCCTCTTTGAATTTTCTCTGAATGTGCTTGTTGGGGTCATTTAGTTGTTTGTTTTTTTTTGGTTTGACTTTTGTGCCTATATAAAGAATATAATGCATAGAAATGTTAAGTTATTTAATATTTATGGTGCGTTGAAATTTCCATCCGCAGACAACTCTATCCACGCAAAACTCAACCCAACAAAAATCAATCTAGCAGCACTCAACTGAAGCCAAATTCAACCAAAATCCAGCCCTACAAAACTCAAAACTAGTAATATTAAAAGGAAGCCAACTCCCCCATCCTGGCATGTTCAACCCACGCAAAAAATCGCTTCAGAAAAAAATTTGAAGAATTTGTGTCACTGGGTCCCTGAAACTAAAATAACTTCAGGGTCATTGGGAATGATTTTCAATAATTTCCTGAATTTTATGTTGCAATATTCAATTTCGAATTTATTGATGGTACGTCCAGAACCTATATTTTTGACCATTTTGAGCAAACCAAATGTTGATTTAATTAGATATTGGTTTCCTGCCCCTGTTTGGAACAATCCATCGCGTAGTCCCCTTACTTTTTCAATGTTTTCTAACGGCAGCACAAAGCCACATGAAGGAGAGACAGTCCAAAACCGTGTTAGTTTCTGGTTATATTTATTTTGGGGTTCGCCACTCCCGGACGGAGAAGGCCTTGTGGCCTGTCAGTTTGATCTACAGTTCTCAGAGTCTCAAGACACGGCTTTATGCACACTACCATTGATAGATAAAAATAACGTCGACAATAACGATTATGAGATCGACAACGACGGATTTGATCTTGATCTCAGTGACGAAATTCTTTACAAAAGATCTGCTGGTGAACGAAGCAGATGTTTTATTTTTGCAGGTATCTGTCTGATGTTTTCAGAAGAAGAAGCACATTATCTTTTGGACCAAAACATTGAATATTTGACTGGATTTTTGCTAAAAGATCTTAAGACACGGTCATAATATCAAAGGACTCGAACATTAACAGTGATTTTATTCTGAACTAAGCACTTGTATGGATTTTTTGAAATTTTGTTGTTCTGGGAAAAATCACTACTAAAAGCGGAACAACCCTAAAACTTTTCAAAATTCACTAAAAATCACTGGTGGAAACACAATCACTTGGCAAGAAAAATAAAACACTAAAAATATTGATAAATCACTAGAGGTGGCAACCCTGCTATCGATATGTCATGGCGAGTTGCTTTCATACTAAGGTTTCTTACGAAGATTCGTTGGGCAAGTGAATTTCACATGGGCAAGTGATTTTCTCGTGGGTTGAGCTTTCCGTGAGTTGAACTTTGCAAGGATGAATTTTTGCATCAATTGAGTATAATGGAAACCGATTCTGATTTGTTACTTGGTAGTTATATTTACGATTTATATTTCTTTGGGATGCATGACTACTTTCCTAATCGCTTGTTTTCAATTTAGTATTATTTTCTTTATGGTTTTATTTTACCACTTTCAGGGTAAAATTTTTATTCTAGCTAAAAATCTAAATTTTTGGGGGCAGTGTTGTTTTAATTCCATGAATTCGGGTAAGCCTAATAAATTTTCAGAATAATGAAACTAAAAATGAACTTTTTAAGTTGTTTATTCCGCCCGTTGGAATATATTTTGCCCTCCCTAGTTGAGCCTCGGAATTCAAGCACGTACGTAAGAGGGCAGGAGGCTCTTCAGACCCAGTTGCCTCCCCATGAAATATCTTTATTTCTACGATCTTCATATTTTTGGATAAATTCGGCTGTTTGGCTGGTCTGATTCACTCCCCCCCCCCACACCTTGAAATAAATTTACGTCTGTTTGTGCACTCCTTGGTTCTACACCTCAGTAGCTGTCAATTTGGCGAGTATATGTGCATCAGTGTTGGCATTGAACGATAATATTCCCGTTCTTTTGCAGTAAGATCTTACATCTAAGATCTCACATCTTTCTGCAAAGATTTCCGTTCTTTTAACTCATCTTTGTTCTAAGATCTTACAGCTCACTGACGTTAGCGAAAAGCGTGAAAGACGCCATCTTTCTGCCATGTAGAACAATGATGAGAGAACTTTGATGATATACTCATCATTGTTCTCAGACCGCTGATCAGAGCAGAATGATGAAAGACGTTTGCAAAAGAACGAACGCATGAGATGTAAGATCGTAGTGCTAAGATTTCACTTTTAAGTGTTCTTTGTCAAAAGATGTAAGATCTTAGCACATAGATGAGTAAAAGAACGGCCCTAATGTTTGCTTTTTTGGTTTGTTTCCTGATTCCACTTTGATGTCTTGTGTAAATTCCAGTAAATTAGTATATTCTATTTAAGCAAGAACGAAATTTGAACAAAATTAAAATTGCACCAGTGAGTTAGCTATACTCATACTTGAGGTTTAAGGAGAGGGTAAAATCTCAAAATGTTTGCCATAAGTAAATAAGTCATAAGTAAATAAGTAATTCTATTGTACTGGGCAATGTCATAAAATTTAAGAAGGTCGGACTGAAAGAAGAAAACTTCACAACTTAACGTGATTTTTTGAAATGTACAAAAACTATTTTCCGTAGCTAAAGGCTCCTGCAGAGAAGAGTGGTTATAAAAACAAAAGAAAAATATTCAAAACAAACAAAGCTTGCATATGGTAGAAAATATAATAACATATCTAATAATCTAATACCTATTACATAAATGTGGAGATATGCATGAACGATAAACAAGAAAACTTTAAATTGAGAAAGAAAAACGCACATAGGCTTGACATGTGTGCAGTCGCTTACACAAAAGAAGAAATAATGCTAGTGTTTAAAATTATCTGAATTTTTTACAAAGGCGGATCCAGGATTTTGGATCCGCCTTTCCAGGAAAAGCCCACTAACTATATCTTTGAGGATAACGTAGCCCCTAACAGCCCCTGGGGAAAGGTTTGTAAGTCAGGAAATTTGACCATTCATTACGTATAGTATTTCTTATTGGGAAGTTTACAGACATTTTCCGGGGACGGGGAGAATTGTCTACTGGGGGGATTTTCTACGGGATAATTTTCGTGGGGAGAAAAGTTCCTGGGGGATGAACTTTCCAAGAAAATTTTATACGGGGGAATTGGCTAAGATTCCTATACACAATTCTTTTTATTTGTCTTACTTTCTCTTTGCCGACTCAATTTTACATGTGGAAATATTAAGGGTAATTATCCAGGGGAAATATTTGCCGGGTTTGAATTGTCTAGAGTTATCTCTCCGTAGGTGGGAGGAATTTACGGAGAAATTCTCCATAGGGGAGCATACTATGGGATAAATTCTCCAGAGGGAGCTTTCTGCAGGAACACCTTTCTACTACGGGGCGGGGTTATTTGTGAGGAGAATTTTCCACGGAGAGGGCATTTCTGACTATGATTTTAAAACAATCAAAAATTAAAGTCTTTTTCAATAAAAGTGGGCTAAGAAAAAATTTTCAACCGGAATTGTCCGGAAGAAATTTTTCCAGGGGTAATTTTCAGCTTGAATGGACTTGTCTGGGGGTAATTTTCCTGATGGGGGGATTTTTACGCGGGAAGAACTTTGCACGGAGGGATTTTCCGTGAGGAGAAGAAATTTTCATTGAGGGGGAGCCACAATTCTCGACATTGTATGAGGCACCTAATTAATAAGGTATATACACATAATAACAGGGTATTTTTATGGAGGTGAACTTTCTAGAGGAAATTTTACACGGGGGGGGGGGACTTTGCCAAAATTGATATGAAATTCCGTTTTAATTGCTCACGTACAGTGAGCCAAGTTCGAACCTGCATTAAATGAGAAACGTTTAGAAATTAAATTTAAAAAAAAAACTAGTTTTTTAACTGAAAGTAAGGAGCGACATTAAAACTTAAAATGAATAGAAATTGTTCAATATATGAAAGGGGCTGTCCGCTCATCAACACCCCGCTCTTTACGCTTAAGTTTTTTATTCTTTTAAAAAGTAGAGTTGTGACAAAGAGGCTATCCTTAGCGCAAATAGCGGGGGCGTTGAGGAGGGACAGCCCCTTTTATATATGGAATAATGTATGTTCGTTTTAATGTCACTCCTTACTTTCAGTTGAAAAAACTTTTTTATTTGATTCTAATAGCAACGAGGAAAGACAAAAGAGGCCGAAAACAAACTCGAAATCTTCTTGCTTCGTCTCCACCCCTTCTCATTTTCAAAAATATAATTTTGAATTCAATGCTTCGCAAAGCCCTATTTAACAGACATTAGTTTGCGCTTTGACCTCAGGCACCCAGGACAGTGAAAATGTATGTTTTAGACTTGGACAGCCATTTATATTTTAAAAAATTAGGAAAAATCAAGATTTTAATTTTGAATTAAATAGGCCTCCATGTGGAGTTTTCAATAGTAACAGGTGCCAATTTAAAAGAAAGATTCGTGGGGGGGGGGGGGGGAGGGGGAGTCAGCAGAAAAACAGGCCGAAAACGAATGAAATCAAACAGATTAAGAGGGTGTAACTTTCCTTCGAAGTTGTGGTTGTGTTGGGAGTCAACGGATTATTCATTCTTAAATTTTTTACTGTCGAAAAGCGTTGCGAAGTTTGATTAATTAGTTTAGCTTGTTTATTTTTACGGTTCGAAGTGACAAAACTGACGAAAATGTGGAACTGCCCACAGAAGTTCCTACTTCTGAAACCACCAAACGAAAAGTCTTGGTTTTTAAGTATGAGTAGACCTAGGACAATTTTTATTTTCAAGAGACCTAGGTTAAGTATGAGTAGACCTAGGACAATTTTTATTTTCAAGAGACCTAGGTCCTCTTCACAATTTTTATTTTCATTTTTGGTGTCCTTGGTACTTTTAAGACTTCTCTGCGTAAATTGCAAGTTAGTTTTTAAAGGCCAAATAAAACTGATCTAGCTTCTGCTCAATTTTTTACTGTGTCATTATTGTGATTTTCAAGGTAAATACAAATATTTCCCCAATTTTTAAACTACATTTTAGGGAATTTTATACTACTTCAAAATCCCTATTAGCCAATTACATATTCACTGAGTCAAAATCCGATATAGAAAAATAAATAAAAATAATTGATGAACAACTTCAGCATAACAAAGACAAGAAGAAGCGCTTGAAATGTAAGAGAAAAAATCTATCTTTTAAATCAACTGAGTAGGAACAAGTCTACAAAAATATTTTGAAAACATACTTATATCTGAGCAAACTTCCTTTATTTTATGCAAAAGTGTGATTTTGAATCTGGCCTACTCACAAATAATATTCTTGAATATTGCTTGCTATAGATACCAGCCTAACTACATGAGCCTTGGGGAGACCAACACCGTCTAGAATGAGTTATTATTTAGGATTTAGAAAATCCCTCAGTGGTCCAAACTCAAAAGTATGTACACATTGGTGTATGTTCGCTACAAGTTCCTCATGCTGACAGATTGCTGCTCTTAAGGCGTTTACCGGATTTCGTAGTGAAATCAGATTCTCGCTAGTCCTGGGAATCAATTAAGTAGAGAGGTTAATGAAAGTAAAATTTCAAGAGCTTGCAAGGATGTTTATTTTTATTACCTGCACTTTGTCCTTTGGGTGAACGCGTAAATTTTTCAGATACATCCTTTAGTCAGGTATTATTCCTGTTAATAGTGTGAGATATATTCTAATGAGTAGGCGTATTATTTGCGAAGAAAATCTCCCAAATCCCTGGGATAATACCTATTTTCCAGGTTTGCTAACCATCTTTTAAAAAATATGCCACTGCTGACAATTGTACAAGAGCAACAATGTGTTATCTTTTGCTGCGAACGTATTTAAATAAATTGAGATTTTTCTCTATCAAGCCTCTTGAGTATACAAAAAAAAATATAAAAAAAAAACATTTCAAGATTAGAAATTATACTTTTATCCTACGCATTCTTTTAATCTTTGGATAGGTTAGTATCCTCTCTTAAATTTGTGATCTGCCACGCAAGAACTCATCAAGGTTCTCCTTTTTTCAGTAATTTAGCAGAATTTCAGTTGTACATTTGTTTACATTTGAAATATTACCTCCAAATGAGACGGGTATATTTGAGTAGCAAACAATAGAAAATCATCATCCGTCATTAGCAATGAGCTATTTAGTATGTCTTACACATATTTGCTATTACTATCTTTGGCTATATCCAAAAAAGGTATTGGTGAAAAATGGCATTCCATTATCGTACGGTTAGTTGTATGGTTGTTGGATCTCTGTTAGGTGTATGATTTGAGCTTCATATTTATAGTTGGAATACTTTCAGATATTGTAAGTGGTTGCTGACAGTTTTGATAAAATACGTATTTATTTTAAAAGCAATCAGTACCTGCTTAGTGGCTGATCTATTCAGAAGGAAACACTACAAAACTCTGAAAACTACTTTAAAAAATTTAAACTTACTTACTTACATCATGCTTAAAAGCGTTTTACTCTACCCCCCCCCCCTCTTAATGGTCAAATATATAGCCAAAATTATACATTCTCCAAGACTTTTTCATTGGCGACTCTTTCTTCCAATTACATAAAGAAAGAAAAAACGAGCGAAAATGGGATTTTTAAAGGCCAAATGAAAATACTGACAAAACGCAACAAAGCGAATATTTCGAGAGGACGAACGCCTCTCTTCTTCAGCGCGAAATGACAAAATAAATTCTTTTTTTTCCTTTAGCCCCCTCGAAATATTCGCTTTGTTGTGTTTTTTTCAGTATTTTCATTTGGCCTTTAAAGTCCCCATTTTTGCTCGTTTTTTCTTTCTTTATGTTATGTCAGGCCAATGTGGTATAAGAATTTTTTTTTTTTTTCTTCTAATTAATTTAACGGCAAACTAGCAACATCGACGGCATCAAACAACGGGAAAATTCATTGAGAATATATAATTTGGGCTATATATTTGACCATTAGGGGGATGGCAAAATCAAGTTGCCGTCGATTCATGGCTAATTGGAGTAAAATCCAAGTCATTCGATAGCCTGAGTGAGAGGCACAGCCGGCATAAGCTTTTTTCAGTATAGTGAAGCCCGTGTAGGAGTGATATAAGTATTTTTGAATTTTAAAAGTAGTTTATAGAATTTTACAGAATTAGAGAATTTACAGTGTTTGCTTCCGAGAAGTCCAACCACTAAACTAGAACCAAACAATGGGTTTTCATGTTCCCATATAAAAAAAATACAAATGAATGTGCATTGTCAGTTTAATATACATATACTGATATTTAGTAATCAAAATGTTAATATTATTTGATTTATTAAAGTTATAAAAGTAAAAACATTTATATTTTTTTCAGTAAAGTGCAAATTATGTTCTGGCCTTGGGAAGGCATAGGGGTTTTGAGCCCAACTTATGTTAATTTCTGCTCGTTTTGAGTTTGACTCGGTTATTTATTGTAATTTCTGTTGGTTTTGGGTTTCATTTATTTATCGATGCCGATTTGTGGTAGTTTCACGCTTGGTAGATTATTTGGTTTTATTTTTGCTCATATTTTGCTCATACTAGTTGCATTCTTAAATTGATCAAAAAGTTGTTGGTAATAAATTGTGCCTTTATCATTTTTAATTGGGTTTCCTTGTAATTCTTAAAGTTAAGAGTCGATAAAATGTTTTGACACAAAAAGTGAAGTTATTTGATTCGGCTTCTGAACAGCTCAGCTGTAAGACTATGGAAATTTCGTCGCAAAAATTCTCTACAAGCTTCAATTTTTTCCGCTCTTATCCATGTGTAAACAAATGTATTTTTGAGCCGCATTAACATACTATCAAGTAAAAACTAAACAAATACTGTAGACAAAATTGCTGCTGTATAATCTCTAGTTTCGTCTTATCAGCTTTAATTTGCGCAATGTCGACCAAAAAAGTATTGCACAGCGTTTTAGTGTTCTCTCTGTTTTAGAGTTGGAGATTATTTGTGCTATGTATTTCGATGTTTTTCATAAAAATAAACCTGGAAAAGCTATTAAACCTTCGAAAGATTAATGCGACCGATAGGTATGTTAATTTAACATCAACTCGTGAGTTTCTTTTCCTTAATTTAAGTTTTCTGACTCCAAAGCTAGGTAATCTTATTAAAACGCTCGTCTTCCAACGAAGTTCTTACCTGTGTGGCGCCTTATGCCTACTTCTACTTTCCATTCGGTTTTTTAATTTGGTCTACATACATTATGTTCATGATGTTTTTATTACGTTTCCACCAAAATATTACAACTTACGTTATGGCCCTGGATGTATAATGTTTTCACTTCGATTTTCCTAATTGAAATTGCTGTTGTTAACGTTCCACCAGTCTGAAAATGAACAGATGTCCAATATCAGAGTATAGACAATAAAATGCATCAGTCTATGTTCGTTGTTACAATTTCTTCTTAGGCTGCAAACTCAGAAGCAGAGATGTCCTAAGGCATGAAACAAATGTTTCTTTTTAATTGACTATTTAAAGCCTTATCATTTCCAAAGTAAAAAAAAACATAAAAAAAAACTGGGCACTGATATCAATCCTATGACTTAAAACGCAGACTGGAATGCGTTTCCATTTCAATAAGTAAAACTGGTCAAGATTCAAATTTGTAGTCTTGTTGAATTTATAGTGCATAATTAGTTCATATATTAATCAAAATTAATGAACCTGAAAAATAGCCAAATAATATGGAACATTTAAGAAATTCCTGAGAAAAAAGTAAAATATAAGTGTTTAGTGGGGGTTGCTTGAGCTTGAAAGCTCCGTCGCCTGCGTTTTCGGTTTAATTAGAATCAACCAGACAACAACACACTCTGACTTACTTACACAGACGATACACATGTGTGTATCACAGATACAGACATGTACAGTGTATTTGACGATTTACAGGCTATTCACTTCAAGTCTACAATAAAATTCTATAATAAAAAACAATAAAAATCGTGAATCTTCTAGAGTAAATGCTTCCGTTGGATTGTGTCTTCCGTAAGTAGATAATTCACTCTAGCTATACCCTGCCCCTTTCACAACTATGCTTTCAGAGTCTCTCAAACTGTTCGACGTCAATTCTAACAGCTTGAGAATTGTTGTTCGAATTGGAAATTCGGACGGCGGTTCGAAGTTATGCCAAGATTTAGTCTGGTCATTTGGTCTTCCATAAAGAAAGGGGAGGGGCAAGAGCATCTTGTTTGTTTCAGTCTTTACCGGGTGCCTTATTAACAGGCCCAACCACTTGAGTCGTTTTTTCTTGATTATGCAGGAAACTTGATTACTGACCGTTTAGTGCGTGCCTTGGTAAGGTTAGGCCATCTGCTTCCTGACAAGGTGCACTTGGACTGATTATAGGTTTTAACGCGACCAACTTGGGTAGATTTGCTTTGTCCACCATAGAACACTATGCTCGAAAAAGAGAAAAGTCCGATCACTACGTTCAACATGAAGTTTTATAGCATACCGAGGTTGCTATGTGCGAGGTGTGCATTGTAATGAGGTGTGCGAAAAAACGAGGTGTGCTATGCTTCCTCAGAGTCGGTCTGAAGGACCTCTTGAAAAAACTGAAAAAAATAATGTTCTACGTGTGCAATTTTCAACAACATTGCACCTCCCCCCCCCCCAGTTAGTATACTTATCCCCCTTCCTCATGGTTGAATTCTTTGTGGGCCAGGCTCATGTATACATTCTTTTCCTTACACATTTGTATCCCTATATTTATCAGAAGTGAGCTCCTAGTACCAGCTTTCAGAACATTTTGAATTTCTTTGATGCCTGTAGATGTTGATTCTAAAAAAATAAACGAATAAACAATTTCTTCAATCTTAGAAAAAGTATGTTATTACTACTTTATTTACAAATTCACCGCTTAAGCGCCTGAGGACCACACCCCGACGAGCACTTCTGTATCAACACTCCATCTTTCTGTATTCAAAACAACTGATCATAGGATCATCATAATAGTTGTTTTGTGTGATGGAATTTGTATATAATCAGGACTTGTCCAAGCAGATCATTCCCGAAACACGCGCTGAATGGGCCGAAACTAGAAAGTAATAAACTATCGTAGTATTTTTCAGGTAGTTTTCTCACACACCTCTTCACCCTTCTGCACCTTACCTTACACATCTGCATCCACAGAGCTTCTACCTCCCCCAGCTCCCCATTTTACATCTCCCCATCTAGATATCCTCAAAATTCCCCACGCTACTTCACACCAGTCAAAATGATAAAAACCATTTCTGGATATAAATTTCTACCCAATTCTGGATATAAATTTCTTATTTTAAATTTTGATTTATATAAATAAATATTTTGCAATATTTTTGGGCCGAAGTATAATTATCTGGATTTAATTTTCTTATTTTAAATTTTACTTTCGAAGTACAAAAGATAAGATTCTAAGGCTATCAGATGCTTGAGCTACAAGGTAGTGGTATTTTACTTGATATGGTTTCATTACTTGCTATGGAATTTTTTTTATCAAGTTTTTTTACGAGTTTTATAACAAGGTTTATTTTACTTGATGTGGAAATCAAATTCTGCCATGTTTATAGACCCGGCCAAAATCTAAAATTTAGTGTCTCCAAAACATTCCTATCTGAACTTAAATCATAATGTTCGTGCGGCTAACGCGCTGATAAAAAATTACCTTGCTCCTTTTTTTAAGCTTTTTTTTGTTTATCTGATATCTTCAACTTATATCTGGAGTTGTACTCCTGTATTAAACGCACTCTTTTATATAGTGCTAGTTTGGTTAATGCTAATGAAATAAAATAAAATAGGATGAATATATAATAGTTTAGAAACAAATTTGGGCAAATTTGGGCTATATATTTTGCACATAAGGGGTGGGTGGGGGCAAAGCATACCATATATTAAATACATAACCTAACCTAACCCACCTAAACCCCCCCAAAAAACAGTTTAAATATAGTTCTTTCCTTCGTTTATATCCCACAAGACTGCGTAAACCTGTTTTTCATCACGCGTCTCGGTCTATTTCGTGACTGGCTTGCATTGCAGTATATAAAAGACTGCGTTTAGCACTGGAGTACCCTGGAGTTTTCTTGCCCGTTAATTACTAGCTTCGTGTGTTTTAGGTTTATGAAGGAAGAGTACCTGTCTATACATCTGGCATCTACAATATTTCCTGTGGCAGCTTCAAAAGGTTCACACTCAGTTTAGGAAAAGGAACTCAGCTTCGTGGTGATATTCTAATCCGGTGCTATAATAGAACTCCACAATCTCCTGGCAGGGAGTTAATCTTTAGCTGCCAGTTTCACACATGTGCTGTGGTGGCGGATAGAATGATCGTCCCAAGGGCTGAGCTAGACTATGCTTGCAGAGGTATTTATCTATTTTATGAACGAGAGCTGACAGTTTTAAGGTTGTGCCCTCTAGAGATTGTGATGATTTCTTTCTTTTCTTCTTCTTATTTTTTTGCAACATGGCCTTGATGGCAAAGATCGGCTGTCCTCTGACAAAACCTACTATCTACAAAAATTCGAATTTTAGTTAAGAGCGGATCCCGCCTAATTAGAGCATGAAAAATGCAATGGTGTGCAAACGAAATTATTCTCTGATGCTTAGTTTCGTTGGTATTACATAGTATCTACACAGGAGCTCACCATTATTTTTGTGTCATACTGTTATCAGGGCCGTATCCAGGATTTTGTTCAGGGGGGGTTTTACTAATTTTTTACTTTTTTTTTGGGGGGGGGGGGTTACTAATTTTTGACTCAGTTTTCGACAAATTTTACTGATTTTTACCTAAGTTTTACTAATTTTTGACTTATTTTCGAGTCGGTCAAAAATTTCGGGGGGGGGGGGGGGGGTTTTCAAACCGGGTAACCCCCCCCCCCCCCCCCCGGAACGGCCTTGCCTGTTTATATGTACATACTAGAAAATGACATTTACGCGCAAAATCTAGTATCTGACAAATTACACTTTATCAGTGAAAACAATCAGCAGCACCATACAATGAGCATCATCACTTCAGTGTTTAAATCAAGACGGTAAAAATGCATAGAGCAAAACATCGTTTTTGCGTTTTTCTCGGAACTTACTCAGATGTATATACTAGGTTTTGTCGGAGGACAGCCGAGATGGCCTTATTGCTACAAGAGGCCTTGTAGTGCCATCTAGAAGTTAATGAAAAAAAAGTTCAAGTCTTGCATCAGCGGCCTAATTTCAAGAAAAATAAATGAAAATTGAATTGCGGCGGATGAAAAATTTTATGTATTTATTTACATAACAAAAATTGTCTTGAGCCAGATAGAAATAAAAGGAAGAAAATGATTCAAACATAAAAAAAAATGTAAAGAAATCAAATTTTGAAATACTTCCTTTGTGAAATATCAATTTCCTGATACTATTATCCTCTTTTTAAAATCTTTAAAATGATAGTTTAATACGTTTAAGGTTGACAACCTGGTACTTTTAAGGTTGCGCCCTCTAGGAATTGTGATGATTCTCTTTCTTTTCTTCTTCTTATTTTGTGGCACGATCAACCTCTTGACGACGTTCCACTATTTTTGGCAATTAGGTAATTACCAGACAAAAACGATTGTTTTCTTATGAAAAAGACAAGAATTATATACCTACAGTATTGCCTTGTAGGATAATGAATAGCCAGCGGTCCCCATAATTATCCCCAGCAAATAGGGAGGAGGTAACCTTCAAAAGGATTTGGAACTGGTACCCTTCACATTTGCTGTAAAATGTATCTTTTAAATAACACATTTTTTATATCACCACAGCTGGGGCTTTGGCGAGTGTGAGTTGGACTAGACATTAACTCAATTCTCAAGTTAAAAGCCCTGCTAATGTCTATATTCCACAATAATAGTGTGTTTGTGCTTAAAATAGGCATAACGTGTTTATATTTTAGCTTTATGTTTGTAATACGAAGAATAGACCGAATTTTTTTATTACCTGGTGTTCCGGAACGTAAACAAAATTAAATAATTATTTATCATTAATGAAAATTGTCTTTTGGAACGCATTCTCAGATTAGTTTGAATTTCACATATTTTTATTTGAAGTTTTACCCAGATAACATGTTACATATTTCGGCAAATAGTGAGAAGAAGATTCGTTTTTTTTCGTTAGAGAATGACTAAACTCATTGAAATTGTCTGCCCAAAATGTGTCTCTGGTCAAATAAGTTAACAATGAAAGTTATATAAACGTGGACTATAATAAAGAATTGGAGGATGAATTAGTGTCGTAAATTGAGAAAATTTATGGGGGGAGCGGCAAGTTTGTTGCCTTTTCAATTTTTCATTGAAAATACCAAAAAAAATATATTCAAAAATTTAGGGAGACAAGAACACACAGGGAGGGATCACAGACCTCCTTCTACCCCCAAAACCTCAATTGACGCAACTGGGGTCAATCTGCATGACAGCGTTGAACTTAAATAAAAAAAATGAAAATGAATTCCCTAGGGCATCTAGCTTGAAATTTATTAGATGGCGATAAGTGTTTTCAGAGTTTTAGAGTTTCAACAATAAAAACAAGATGGAAATACAATACTCTTATTCCCCTCGAAAGGCTCCATGGCCAGGGAAACCAGGGGGATACAAAAAAAAAAAAAAACACATTACTCGCAATAACCAAAAAAGAGAACAATAGCCAATTAACATAAAAGATTGAAAAGAAAACATACCTGAGGCCTGGGAGTCAAAGCGCAGAGAAGACAACAATACACCATGAAATAAACACTCAGGGGACATCAACTCCTCAGAAGAAAAAAAAATAGATCTCCTTCAGAATAGATCCGGGAAATATGTATCCAAATTTTCGAATGATACCCAAACTCCGTAAAGCTTTAACCCTAATCATGGCTATATGGTTTCTAAATGAAACGTTCCCATCAAGCAGGATACCAAGAAACCGGACTACCCTATTCTCTGGTCTACACAACGAGCCTTGTGACACCTGAAGTTGTGTAAGCTGAGGAAAAGCTGTACCAATTCGAGAAAAAATAAGAAAATGTGACTTACCAACATTCAAGGCCAAGTAACTAGCATCAAACCATGAAATAAGTCTCTCGAATATTGCCACAAGGTTAGACTTGATATGACATTCCGTCTTTTCAAAAGTCCCAAGAGTGGTGTCATCAACAAAAGCAACGAGAAAATCTTCATTGGAAGTAGTATTAGAACACATCAGGATGACACAAGTTGCAGCATGCCAGAGGCCTGGTGTTCTTATTTTGCCGAAATCAATCAGAAATCAAACTGGGCCAGAAAAAATCCCTGAGGTACGCCATAATCTACTTCAGAAGGGCGTCGGAAAAAGCGGATCAATTGAAATAAGCCTACCAGAAAGATAAGATTCAAACCAAGAGAAAGCATTTGATCTTTATACCAATATGCGATAGTTTCCAAGAAAGAATCCAATGAGTCAAGGAATCAAAAGCTTTACGAACATCTAAAAATAAAGCTGCCGGTATATGACCAGAATCTATTGCCAAATGAATGAAATTCAAGAGAGCTGTGCAAGCATGCTCCGTAGAGTGATTCGCTCGGAATACAAACAGGAAATCATGCAAAAATTCTTTTGCATCCAGAAAACCAAGAAGCCTGGATAGCATAGTCTTCTCAAAAATTTTGCTGAAAACAGGTAGGAGAAAAATAGGCCTATAATTAGCAGGATCACTCCGAGAACCACCTTTATACAGCGCTAGCTCGCTTAAGAGATTCAGGGAAAATTCTTATCTTGAAAGACCGATTGACAAGCTTAGCCAATGGTGACAGAATAGCTGGCAGAATGGCATGGATAACTTTGTAGGAATTCTGTCTGGCCCTGAAGACGATGATCCTTTAAGAGCATTCACGATACGAGCTACCTCAAACTCAGAAACAGAGTTCAAAACCATTGACTTTAAACATGAGTGTCCAAGATAGGCTCTGAAATCACAACGAGAAGTTGCAGAGCTTGCAGAGGAAGCAGTTTTCTTTCCTATATTAGCAAATAAGAGGTAAGTTCTAGCTGAACATCTTCTTCTCCTTGGACGGTTTTACCATCGACTATCAGCATGGTTGGAACTGAAGGCAGAGGGGGAGTAGGTCTAAGAACCGAATTAATTAAATACCATGTCTTCCTAGCACCCTTCCCACATTCAGAAAATTTCCTATGATAATACTGAGACTTAGCCTTCCGACACAGAGAATTAAATATACTCCTATAGGCCTTGAACCGTTGATGATGAGCTACAGATGATGAAGCCTTTCAAAGCTTCCACAAATAATTTTTCCTTTTCCAGCTTTTATGGAGACCTGGAGTCCTCCATGGATTCAGCGGTGCTATCCTTTTCGAAGTATGGGGCGCTGGACCCTGATGGCAAACTTTTAGGATACTTTCTTTCACTAAATCATAAAAGATATCAAAAGAGCGGTTTAAATCCGAATCAGAAATCAAACTATCATATGGCTGATCAATCAGACGGGAATTAAGCAGACTCAGCTCAGTATAACCAAAACAGAAAATGGGAGATTAGATGGTGATGCTAAATGCTGCGCTTGATCAGCGCTCTTTTATCGGGAAATAGCGGGAAAATGATTAGAAATATCACTAACCAGCAGCGAATTATCTAAAACATCTAGTGACGAAAAAATATTATCAATAAGAGAGACGATGCGTCTCAGTAACTGGGGTTGGTATACAAACTGAAGGTAGATTTCCCGAAGAGAGCATTATCGACAAAAAATCCATAGCTGAAGCAGAATTTTGATTCAGGAGGTTGAGGCTGAGATCACCCATAAGGATAAGTTCACAGGGATGCTTTTTGGACTGAATCCAAACCTCCTCCAGAATTTTCATAAACAAAGGAATAGATCCACTAGGGGATCTGTAAACCCCCACAGCTAAATCCTTACGCCCTGACTTAATCTCAATAAAAAAGGATTCAAAGGTTCCTTCCTCGTTTCTGCTCAAACCACTTCGGACTTTGTATGCAAGACGATCAGCAATATAAAGGGCAAGCCCACCTGTCGCCATCTGTTTCCTATACAGCCTCTCCATCCTATATCCTGGAATATCTAAAAGCATATCCTTATTTGAATTCAGTAAAGTCTCGCATAATCTAATATCAGGAGTTCCACCACTAACGATCCGTTTCAGCTCATCAAAAGACGAAACAAGTCCCTGAATGGTAAGGTGAAGCACAGAGAAATACCATCTCGTTTAGAGGAGGCAGAACCACTTAATTGTGAAATTTTTGTGTATTTTTAATTTTTTATTTAACTTAGATCAATTAAATGTCTATGCTGTGTAAAATCCAATCTGTCCCCCTTTCCCTTATATTCGTAAATTCTCAAGAAAAAAACCTCTATCTCTTAGTCTATTTTTAAAACGAGTTATAAGTACTCTAACCATAATAAAACAATCTGTATGATTGAAGAAATTCACCTTAAAAGGAAAAGCTTCTCTAAAGTGAAATAGAGAATCAGAATTTATTGTAGCAGAGTTAATTAATTTTTTTTAATTTTTTTCTTAGATCTTCGTTTTCCTCTTGATGGTGGCATAATTTTGCACTTTTCTGACGGTCCCACTGCAAGAGTTCCTCCCTCGGCACCAGTGTTACAACCGGTTGAAGTCCACGGTGGAGACCCTATAACAAGGTGGGATAGCTTAGATACATTTGGATGCCACACAGATGTTAATGATGCTGATGATGATGCTACAAGTGAAGACGGTAATCGCTTTTTTCTTTTTTGTGACCCTCAACTGGGTCACATTCACCACTCTGACTAGGAGAAAAAAAAATTTGGGGTTTTACTTTAGGAAGGATTTCTTTATAACTTTCTAATATTGTACATAAGAAAGTAGAGAAATGAGGCTAGTAGTTGATTTGATATAGAATCTTGAGCTAAGTAGGGTTGTGTTTTATTTCCTTTACATGGATAATTTTGTTATAAAGAATGCAACAAAGTCGGTGGGAGTATTTGGTATTAAACGGAAGAGGAAGGGGGGTGGTGGTGTAAATATCTCCTAGGCCTAAATTTGGCTGAGGATTTGAATGTCCTAGGAAATATTTAACAACAGTTTTAAGGCTCATCTTTTTGTATCGTCCTGTGAGTTTTTATCTGTGTTACTCTTTTGTTTAATTAACCTTCTCAGCTAAAGTTGATTCTGCGATGTATCTTTTACGACCCATCAAGACTTTCTTCTTTCATGTGGAATAGCTCTTCATTATCTGTGCATATTTGTACTGGTAAGTTCTTTTTAGGTTAATTACCGAATCTGCCAGAGAGAAACAAATATATAGGTCTATCCTGCTGCAACTATCATAGGTAGCGCTGTTGCGCTAAAGAACGAACTGGGCACAATGTATTATTATTATTTTTTTTCACCAAGGCAAATTCTATAGAAGTAGTTGTTGTAGAAAACTTCGGAAGGGGCTCATTCAATATGAAATTGCAATTCGTAGTGTCCATTGTAAGAGTCAAAAGTGATTAGAGGGCAATCTGTACGCACCTCTTTTCCTCAAAGACATCCGATCAAAATTTTTGAAATAGCCAGTTTTTTTTAGCATAGTTGAAAGGGTCAGCAAATGCTGTAGTCTGTGCAATTCGCCCATTGTTTACATATAGAATTTGCTATCGGAAAATTATGCTCTGGTCTTTAGTTGGCATGGGGGGGTGTCAGCCCTACTTCTCTTAGTATCTGCTCGTTTTCCGTTTTTGACTTGGTTATTTACTGTAGTTTTTGCTCGTTTTGGGTTTCATTTATTATTGATGATGATTTAAGATAGTTTTATTCTTGAAAAACTAATTGACGTTATTTCTGCTCATCTTTGGTTTAATGGAGCTCTTTACTTTTCTCTGAAAAACTTGTTTTGTGGAAAGAGTTTTTTTTTTAATGAATTACTACAAACAACTCATTGCGCCACCAAGCTGTCTGAGGCTAACACAGCTGCGCACGCTTCTCCTCAACCACAAACTTTTCAAAGCTTCACTCTACCCCATCATGAAATTACAATTTCCTTTAAATGCCATCTTATGACCTCTTGCCATACCACTCAGGAACTACCTACTATTTGTTCGGCCCCAATGGGCCCCAATTTGGCACCTCCAAAAGACTTGTAAAAATAAACTTGTTTCCATGTGATGAATTTTTCCTTGACATATATAGTGCTATACATTTTTTTAAATTATTATTATATTTATTATTTATAGATGTTTTGATTCATTGCAGTTTGGTAAAAGATAACTTAATGGACACTCTTTTCTTGTTTTCATTTATATATATATATATATATATATAATTATATATAATATATATATATATATATCATATATATATATATATATATATAGATATATATATATATATATATATATATATATATATATATATATATATATATATATATACATATATATATATATATATATATATATATATATATATATATATATATATATATATATATATATATATATATATATATATATTATATATATATATATATAGATATATATATATATATATATTCTCAATTTTCATGAAGCAAATGCTTTACATGTTAAGAGTTTAAATGTTTAATGTTATGTGATCTTTTTCATAATCCCCCTCCTACAGGCCATGTAGCCTTTGTGGGGATTTGTAGATCCTTGTGTAATCATTCTACTGTTACATGGAAAATAAATCTATCGATCCATCTATCTATCAATCTTTGGCAATCTGACATTCTTCATCCTTAAACCGTGACCTTGTCACCTGAATCTTTCTTTATTGTAACTCTTTATTGTAATTTCTTTATTGAAAAGTAGCATCGATCTACACTTTTCGCACAACTTATTATATAGTTAAACAAGCAGCTAAAATCGTCCTTAAACCGTTCATCTGGCAAATACCTAGCTTATCTTTATCAACCTTTGAAGCATCCACGTTGCAATACTCTACTTGACCATGGTTATTACCTTCGCTTCCAATATTCTAATTTAGTCCTTAGAATTAGCAATCCTGGGCTCATTATGGTCATTTTGTGGCTGGTCACTTAATGGTCATTTTGTGGTTGGTCACATTTTGTGGTATGGTCACTTGATGCCGTTGGCAATATTCTGTTACCAACAAGAGTGACGTCCGGCCAATTCGGAAAAGAGCCGAAAAAGTGTACAATAACGGTATAAAATTGAAGGTGAAAAAGTGCAATACGAGTTAATTTGTATTTGCAACAGCATGGAGAAAAATTATACAAGCATAATAATTTTATATAATAACATAGTAATAAAGTATACTAACACAACAATAATATCAATAATATAAAGAAAAACCTGAATTGTTATGTTTTTTTTTCTCCCCAAATTTCGCTTATCGAAGTCCTCGGATGGACGTCAGGGATAGAGCTATTCTCATGACCTCATCCCAGTGGGCAAGCATGATTTAAAAGAAAGAATTATCTGCTCAAGACGGAAATCACCCTGTGAAGTTTTAAATTTTCAGGTTAATCATAAAAAAATCCGTTTATCCTGAGATAATCATTATAGAAATCCTTTAATGGGCCAGAAATTTACATTTTGAGACCTATTTAAAGGCATAGTAAAATTAGGCTTTGGAAGATTGTTTGGACGCGTGAATCTTTGTTTGAATAAAATTGCTTTTTAGGCCCAATTTTAAGACTTTTTGGTGACAGAAACTAAAAAACAGATCTTAATCTTCACCGTCTTCCCCTTGTCTGTGGATACAAATTGAGGGAAGAAACAAAAAAAGATGTTAACTTACGAAAAATCGCCAGTGCCATCTAGCAGCTAATGTTTCTTGGCGTTTTTTCAAGATCCGTAGCTGTGTTTTTTTTTTCAGAAACTGAGGTCAGACACTTATTAGTACAATAAATTTGCCAATAACAATAATTTTACCCTAGTATTACGCTGAAAAAATACCAAGAAACGCCTAACGCTAGGTGGTGCTAGTGCTTTTCTTTCGACAATAGCTGTTCCCACCCTTGTAAGGTATCCATGCTCTTTGGGAAGAATTTCAATCCAAAAAATTACAAGAGTCCCATCGAGGGTTTACATTACCAATTTAACAGTACCAAGTGCTTTCACTCTTGCCTTATCTGCCGAGGCAGTCATACAGATATTTTATAGTGGACATTAACTTACACTCCTTAAATGCACTTATGCAAGATAATAAAAAAAAGACTCTCTAATGACAGTTTCCGATCAAGATAGATGGCTGGCATGAGACAAGTCCTGAAGTAGATGCTGTCTCAGGCTTGATCGGTTTTTGCTGTATTTTAGATAAAGTTATCTTAATTTTAGCAGTTTGAATTCGAGGTAGCTTTGGGTGTGTTCGGGAACCCAATTATCATTACGGATCATTTTTATTACTTTCAGCCTATAATTGCAGATAAACTTTAATTAAGCCCCAAAAATGATTAAGCCCCAAAAGGATATAATTTTTGAAAAAACTTTGTTTTGTTTTAACGCTCAAACTTGATTAGCCCTGTTCGTTTTAAGTGCATTTATTTAACTTCATCTGTTTATAGGGTGAAAGATGGGATTTCGCGAAGATAAATTCAAACCCTTTACGGGTATGGAATTCATCATATAGAAGTAGCCATGTTTATTGGTTATTTGACCGAAAGTAGGCGTGGTCTTGGCATAAATTCTCAAAAGTGAAAATTTCTTATGCAGTACGAAGTGTTAGACCTGCACTAGGATAAAATATGAAAAGATGAATTTTACGTCCGAAAAGATTGCAAATTTAACTAAGAATTTTGAAGAAGATACTTATGTCCAAATGCACTAAAAAGTTAATAATTTTTGGTACTCCTGTATTATTCAGAACAGACTCCAGAAATGAAGTTAGGTTAATCCTAATGAAATATACCAAAAATATGATGAAAATATAATACTTTAGTTTATATAATAATATAATTTGGGCTATATATTTGCACATTAGGGGGGTGGGGGGTAAAGTAACCTACCTTAATATAACATAACCTTGCCCCCCCCCTCCCTAATATGCAAATATATAGGCCAAATTATACAAGTCCAATGTATTTTGTCACCCGTTGTTTGTCTTTGTGGCTATGAAACCTGTTTTCATAGATCGTGTGTCGTATTTTATTCGCCAAAAAAGGGGAAAAAATACACGAAAACACTGTTGACTACGATGAGTTACCTCAGCCGGCCTAAGAAAAATGTTTTTAGAATTTCCATCTCTGGAAAAGCCACTGATACCCTATGTTCCTCTAACGCTCATGTGCCCTTCTGTTCATGATTATTTGTACATATCTCTTTACTATATATTTACTTTGTCTTTACTGGTCTTGATCCTTGTCTTCAATCCTTGTAATCGGTGTTGCCAGATGAGGCGCACTTGTGCCCTTCTGTCCTTTTTTGAGTTGTATACTTCTTTGAGAATTATTCAAATCTGTGTGTTTTTTCAAAGAGAATCTTCTTTAAAGATTGTGTTTTCGGCACATTTGCGCTCAAATATTGTGCTTTTGGCGCATTTATGCTTTAATGGTGGCGTTAATTTAATCTAGTAACCCTGCTTGCAATAGAAGAAACTTATTACTTGGTACAACGCTGACTTATTAAATTAAGTCGTGAGATATCTGATAAACCTTTAAATACATTCATTTTTTCATGGTCAAAGCAGCGTTTGGTTGACCATAGGCTATCCTTAGATATGTAGAGGTGAATGATTATTAGGAGCCAACATAATACTATAAACAGACTTTAAAAAAAGTCACGAACATTAACTAATAGGCATGATTCGGCATATCATTTAGTTATGAATATTGCGCCTTAAATTTTTGCTTTATCTAAGCAAAAATCATTTTCAACTACTTGGACAAACCCAAACCAAACAACTGGAATATTTGTTAGGGCGGTTTCACTTTTATGTCAATTTCATACTTAGCTTAGAGTTGATTTTAATATCGTATCAATGCCAAAAATCGTGTTGTTTATCTGCTATAAACTTGTTTTTGAGGTAAGTAGATAATGACTGCTCAAGAAACCACATTTAAGCCCCTAATTTAGCTGCAGCAAAGGTTATTTGTGAGAAGATGAATAAGAGCCTGGGGCGTCGTTTTGGGGGGGGGGGGGAGAGGGGGCAGTGACCCCCCAATAATGTGGAGAAAAAAAATGATTATATGTCTCTCTGTCCCTTGACTATCCGGATATGGACCCCTCTTGCTCCCCCCCCCCCCTCCGCCCAATAAAAATTCTGGAGATTCGCTCCTGTTAAAAGCATATGCATTAATGTTTTTATTTTATTGGTGCTTCACTGAAAACGAATTTAATTAAAAATGTTTTCTTTTGTACTTAATATTGAAAATAAACATTAAAGTTACAGTAAAATTTTGAACTGATAGCTTTCAGCAATTAATATCATTGTACATCAAATATTCAGTTTAATGTATTAGTTCTTTCTAAAATTGTTCAAGACGAATATAGTTCCACTACAAACAAGAGTTTGGATACTGCCCCCTTCCTGAACTGTAAAAACCAAAAGCCCACTGTGTCATTGGCGCTTCACTGAAAACGAATTACATTACAAATATTTTCTTTTCCAGTCAAACAGTTCGTGGTAACGAACTATAAGTATAGAGCGACCCGGCTCAATGGTAACTGAAACTCTAAAAAACGGAATTTTGATACCAGTAGATACATCAAAAGAATCAAATTTTAATTCTGATTTCAAATATATAGGTTTCATCAAGTTTAATCTTACCCATCTAAAGTTACGCGGCTGAGAAAATTTGGCTGATGATTTTCGAAAAAAGGGGAAAAGACCCCTAAAAGTTATAGAACCTTAATGAAAATCACACCATCATATTCAGCGTATCAGAGAACCCTACTGTAGAGGTTTCAAGCTCCTATCTACAAAAATGTGGAATTTTCCATTTTTGCCAGAAGAAAGATCACGGATGCCTGTTTATTGTTTTTTTGTTTTGTTTTTTTTTTCTTTTCCCCAGGGGTAATCGCATTGACCCAGTGGTCCTGGAATATCGTGGGAAGGCTCATTGGAACGGAAATTAAAAGTTCTAGTGCCCTTTTTAAGTGACCAAAAAAATGGAGGGCAACTAGGCCCCCTTCCACGCTCATTTTTTCCTGTAGTCACCCAATTAAAAATTTGAGATAGCCATTTTGTTCAGCATAGTCGAAAATCTAATAAATATGTCTTTTTAGGATGACTTAATCCGCCACAGTTTCTAGGGGAAGGGCTGCAAGTTTTGAACTTTGCCCATTGCTTACATATTGTATTGGATATGCGGAAGTATACAGACATTTTCAGGAAGGATTTTTTTTCTGGTGGGGGGGTTGGAGGAGGGGTTACTCGGGAGAATCTTTCCGTGGAAGATGTTTCTTTGGAGTAAGGGACATTTTTATGAAGGGGGCGCCGGATTTCCAAGCTTTATTTAAAAAGCGATCAGAAATTAAAATTAAAAAAAAAAACAAGTTTTTTCAACTGAAAGTAAGAAGCAACATTAGAACTTAAAAAGAACAGAAATTATTACGTATATGAGGGGATTCACCCCCAAGTCAATACCTCGCTCTTTACGCTACAGTTTTTTTTTTTAGTGCTTTCAAAAGAGCTATCTATTCTAATTAAACGGCCTTTGTGATTCAGGGGTTTGTGAATTAAACAAAATTTTAACTTTTAGCGTAAAGAGCGTGGTATTGACTAAGGGGAGAACCCCCGCATATAACCCCCTCATACATAATAACATATACGTAATGAAAAAAACAAACAATAATAAAAAACAAGCGATACGGCTCAATAGTAATCGAAACTTTTAAAAACGGAATTTTGATGTCAATAAATGTATCAAAAGAATGGGCTTATAATGCTGATTCTAAATATATAAATTTTATTAAGTTTAGTATTACTCATCAAAGGCTACGAGCCTGAGAAAATTTACCTGATTTTTTAAAGAGAGGGGAAACATCCCCTACAAGTGAAAGAATTTTAATGAAAATCACACCGTCAGATTCAGCGTATCAGAAAACCCTATTACATAGGTTTCAAGCTCATATCTGCAAAAATCTGCAACTTTGTATTTTTTGCCAGAAGAAAAATATACGAATATAGAAGTTCGTTACGTAAGTTAATTTGTAAATTACATCAGAATCAAATTTAGAGACAGCCATTTAGCAAAAGAAAAGTAAAATTTTTATGCAAATTTTGTTTACTTATTCAATGACGGTGAGCCAAAATAAAATCTGCATTAACTAAAATACGATCAGAATTAAATAAAAAAAAACAAGTTTTTAAACTGAAAGTAAGGAGCGACATTAAAGCTTAAAACGAACAGAAATTATTCCGTATATGAAAGGGGCTGTCCCCTCCTCAACGCCTCGCTCTTTACGCTAAAGTTTGACTTTCTCACAACTCTATTTTTGTTAAACAATAAAAAGCTTTAGCGTAAAGAGCGAAGGCGTTTCCGTATATGAGGAGGGGTCCCTCCTCACAGCCCCTTTCATATACGGAATAATTTCTGTTTCGTTTAAGCTTGAATTTTATCAGGTATTTGTATCTGCTGATCTTAAGCTTAAAAATTGCCTTTACTTTTCTTTGAAAAACTTCTTTTTTGAGTTTCTTTTCGGAAATTTTATATGATCTTTGAACCACTTGGAAAAAATGACTCTCAAAGTTCTTATCGGATGGGTTTGAGGAAGATGGGGATTGGAGAGAGAGGGGGGGGGGGGGGCTAGTTGCCCTCCGGTCTCTTTTGACTCTTAAAAAGTGAACAAGAACTTTCAATTCCCAATCAAATAAGCCCTCTCTGAAGTTTATGCGAACATCCTTTTCATAAGAACCATATATGCCCCCAGGGCATAACTTACAACGCCTGTCCCCGGGCCCTAGGGGGTTGTACTGACAACTGAGGGGACAGCCCCTTTCATATACGGAATAATTTCTGTTCGTTTTAAGCTTTAATGTCGCTCCTTACTTTCAGTTTAAAAACTTGTTTTTTTTATTTAATTTTTACAGCATTGAAAATGAAAATAAAACTACAGTGAAATACAGTCTTAAACTGATGGATGTTTCGACAATTAATATCATTATATATCATTCAATTGATTTTGTTTATACTTTCCAAGACTGTTCAAGACACATATAATTTTCAGTAAAGCGCCAATGACGCAGTAGATTTTAGACTTTGACAGTGAGAGAAGGAGGCGATACCCAAACTCTAGTTTGTAGTGATTTTTGTTCGTTTCAAGCTTGATTTGCATATTCCGTTTAAGTTTCACTCGTTTAAAGATTTGTTTATTCATTTACATTAATATCTATTGTGTGTTTGTTTGCATTAATTGTTTATTTAATTTCTGTCCGTTTTGAGTTTCATTTATACTTCAATAGCAAAATATTTTTCTTTTCTTTTTAAGCTTGATTTGTATATTCAATATAAGTATTACTCGCTTTAAGATCTATTTATTCATGTATACTATTAATTGTTGCATTTTTTTTTTTTACTATGATTGTTTATTTAATTTCCGATCATTTTGGGTTTCATTTATTCTTTAATAGTAATTTCTGGTCGTGTTAAAGCTTGAATTTTATCAGGTATTTGTATCTGCTGATCTTAAGCTTAAAATTGCCTTTACTTTTCTTTGAAAAACTTCTTTTTCGGAAATTTTATATGATCTTTGAACCACTTGGAAAAAATGACTCTCAAAGTTCTTATCGGATGGGTTTGAGGAAGATGGGGATTGGAGAGAGGGGGGGGGGGGGCTAGTTGCCCTCCGGTCTCTTTTGACTCTTAAAAAGTGAACAAGAACTTTCAATTCCCAATCAAATAAGCCCTCTCTGAAGTTTATGCGAACATCCTTTTCATAAGAACCATATATGCCCCCAGGGCATAACTTACAACGCCTGTCCCGGGCCCTAGGGGGTGTACTGACAAACTGAGGGGACAGCCCCTTTCATATACGGAATAATTTCTGTTCGTTTTTTAAGCTTTAATGTCGCTCCTTACTTTCAGTTTAAAAACTTGTTTTTTTCCTCCAATTAATTTTTACAGCATTGAAAATGAAAATAAAACTACAGTGAAATACAGTCTTAAACTGATGGATGTTTCGACAATTAATATCATTATATATCATTCAATTTGATTTTGTTTATACTTTCCAAGACTGTGTCAAGACACATATAATTTTCAGTAAAGCGCCATGACGCAGTAGATTTTAGACTTTGACAGTGAGAGAAGGAGGCGATACCCAAACCCTAGTTTGTAGTGATTTTTTGTTCGTTTCAAGCTTGATTTGCATATTCCGTTTAAGTTTCACTCGTTTAAAGATTTGTTTATTCATTTACATTAATATCTATTGTGTGTTTGTTTGCATTAATTGTTTATTTAATTTCTGTCCGTTTTGAGTTTCATTTATACTTCAATAGCAAAATATTTTTCTTTTCTTTTTAAGCTTGATTTGTATATTCAATATAGGTATTACTCGCTTTAAGATCTATTTATTCATGTATACTATTAATTGTTGCATTTTTTTTTACTATGATTGTTTATTTAATTTCCGATCATTTTGGGTTTCATTTATCTTTAATAGTAATTTCTGGTCGTTTAAAATGAGCCCTTGAATTTTATCAGGTATTTGTATCTGCTGATCTTAAGCTTAAAATGCCTTTACTTTTCTTTGAAAAACTTCTTTTCGGAAATTTTATATGATCTTTGAACCACTTGGAAAAAATGACTCTCAAAGTTCTTATCGGATGGGTTTGAGGAAGATGGGGATTGGAGAGAGGGGGGGGGGGCTAGTTGCCCTCCGGTCTCTTTTGACTCTTAAAAAGTGAACAAGAACTTTCAATTCCCAATCAAATAAGCCCTCTCTGAAGTTTATGCGAGCATCCCTTTCATAAGAACCATATATGCCCCCAGGGCATAACTTACAAAACGCCTGTCCTCGGGCCCTATAGGGGTTGTACTGACAACTGAGTTTTTGTTATCTGACTTTTTAACTATTTTTTCAATTTTAAAATGGCTGTCGCAAAATTTTATAGGATGCAATTGGGGAAAAAGGGGCGTGGGGGGCTAGTTGTCCTCCAATCTCCTTTGAGTCTCAAAAACTGAACTAGAACTTTCAATTCCAATCAAATGAGTCCTCCTGAAATTTTTACGAGCATCCCCTTCCATAAGAACCATATATGCCCCCGAGGGCATAACTTACAACGCCTGCCCTCGGGCCTGGGGGGTTATGTCGACCCTGGATATTTCCTAATAGGATCTTTGGGCTATTTAAAAAATATTAATTAAACTTTCCATCTTAAAGTTTTCATCGGTTGGTTTGAGGAAAACTGGGCGTGGAGGGGCGGGTCTATATTGGGGGGCTAGTTGCCCTCTGATCCAGTTTTTGACTCTTAAAAAAAAGTTAACTAGGACTTTCAATTTCCAATCAAATGAGCCATCTTATAAGTTTATACGAGCATCCCTTCCATAAACTATATATTGCCCCAGGTCAACTAACCCCCCGCATAACTTCCAACACCCGGCCCCCGGGCCCTTTTTTGCATCAACGCCGGAGTTTTTGTTGTATGATATTTGTACCTTTTTAACAAAATGGCTATCTAAAAATTTTAAAATCGGACGCATTGAGTTGAAAAAAAGGGCGTGGGGGGGGGGTACCGTCCGATCTTTTTTTAAACTCTTAAAATTTGAACTAGAACTTTCAAATTCCAATAAAATGAGCCCTCTCTGAAGTTTATATGAGCATTTTTTTCCATAAGAACCAAATATGCCCACAGGCATTACTTACAACGCCTGCCCCGGGCCTAGGGGGTTGTTTCGACACCGGATTTTTTTTGTTATATGATCCTTGAACTATTTTAATAAAATGGCTACCTCAAAATTCTTATCGGATGTATTTGGGAAAAAGAATCTATTGGGCTTGGGGGGGGGGCTAGTTGTCCTCAGATCATTGTTGACTGTTAAAAATGACACTAGAACTCCCTATTATTAATTTTGAATGAGCCCCCTCCGAAGTTTTTGCGAGATCCCTTCCATATGAAGTGTCTCTGGGAAATAATAATAATAAAACATTGGAGCCGTTGAGAAAGGCCCCGGATATAGGCAGAAATATAGCGTTGCCTGCTGATTAATCTGTTTCATTTGTTCATTGCTTATTAGGTTTTTTTCGTTTTCAATTTTAAATTGTCGCTATTACTTTATTTTTGGCTAAGCAGTAGGTTTAAGAAATTATGGTTCTTTACTTTTCTTTGGATTTTTTTTTTTGTACAATTTCTGTTCCTTTCTTAATTGACTTACTTTGATTATTAGTTAATTGCATCAATTTTTGTAAAGTTTTGTTTTTTAATATTTCTGCTTAAGAACTAAAACGTTGGGTTTGTAATTTAAATTTTAGGCAAAGTTTAATCGAAATGTTCAATCAGATCTAGAATTGAGAATTCCGTCAAAATCTTCAATCAGCTCTAGTTGTGTATGAAAATTTCTAATAATGTGTCTACTATAGAATTGGGATAGGATGGGGGGGGGGGATTTCATTTTACGGATTGAAAATACGGTTGGTTACCCTAGGAGATTCACAGAAAAATATTCATTAGGGCTCTCTTGGCCCTGTCATCATATAGCGTTATAGATGATCGGGAGAAACTTGTCTGTGGTTTTCCAATAGTTTGTTGCAAAAAAAAAAAAAAAAAAAAAAAAAAAAAAAAAAAAAAAAAAAAAAAAAAAAAAAATTGAAAATATCGCGCAATAAGTTTTATTGAAACTAACGGTCTTAAGTTGAGTTCTAGCGAGAAAAAATAGTTTGTTGCCTTTGTGAGCCCATTTTATTAGCTGAACCAATATTTTTCTTTTTTTTTTGTATGAAATGCGGTCCTCAGTCTAAGCAATGCTAGATACATGTTCCAGCGCGACCAAAAATAAGTTTTTGGCTCATTTTTATGGGCTCGTTTCCCCAATCTAATTTTTTCTGTGTATATTAGAATCCCCTTTGCTGAGGATCGGGTGTCCGTTTTAAGCCGTTCGAGAAGAACAATGTTTTCCAGCCCTTTGTCGGGGGACCCCATATTTTTTAGGAATGAGATACAAAAGAGGCCTGTGAAACAAAGTGATCGGTAGTAGATAATATTTTATTTACATCTTTGTTTTACCATCTTATTCAATAAGTTGGGAAAGAACTGGCTAATTTTTCCTCAAATCCATGCATAAATAACGTTTTAAATTAAAAGCTCCTATGGGACTTATAATTTATGTACGGTTAAGTAGCTAGATAGAAAAGACAAAGGGACCTAACTATCATAGTAGGGATGACTCCCCCTCTTTATACTGGCCATGGAATCTTTGTGGGGACTATTCCAATGCATTGATTCTTCTACTTAGTTATTTATGAATAAATTTTATCTGATAGTTTTGGTGCGATGTCTTTTATTGCCTACAAATTTCTTTCAAACAAAGTGAAATTAAAAAATTTCGCTTTCTTGGAATTAATACATCTCTTCAAATTTTTATATTTTTTCAAATTTTTATATTAAATAAAATGCGTGATCAAACTTAATTTTGTAGTCAGAGATGCCTTCTTCCATAGTCTACTGAGTTCGTTGAAATTGATAATTCTGCTCCTAAATAAACAATTTTGCGTTTAAAACGATTTTCATTCTTAAAAAGATATACATAGTCACACTTAAACACTAATGAATTTGCTTTTAACTGCTCCTAAATAAAGAAGTTTGCCTTACAAATAATTCTCTTCCTTGAAAAGCTATTTATAATCAAACTTTAATAGTAATTACAGTTAGCCTTTTTGCTCAACCCGCTGTGCTGCCTAAAAGAATTCCGCAACGCCCGACCCCTAACTCGCTCTGGTTTTTCTGACTCATTCAACCATATTCGGAGGTTAAAACCCAAATTGGTACACATTTGGCTTGTATAGACCATGCGCTTTCCAGCTTTAGATCTGAGTACCTCAAGGAACCGAAGATATATGTTTTAGATTTAGTATGCTTTGACGCTTTCAATTGAGTTGTTTGTGAGAGGTGAGGATTCTCTGGAAATTTATTACTGCTGGATGCCAGTGGGATTTTAAAAACGCGGAATCATTCGCACTGACACTGTTGTCATGTGTGCATGTGCTTGATGATTTCGGCAAAATATATTCTAGATGTTCTCTTCTTGCAGTTTTTCAAACTATTCGAAATTATTTGACGATAAAAAAAAAACTTGGTGCTTTTTTAAAGGCAGTCCTCAAAAAACTGTCTCGGTCTTTACAAAACCAAAAATAGGTATTTTTTTTTGCTTTTTTAGGTTAATTCGTTAGCGAAAAGATGAACATACCCATCGATGTGCTATTAAGGCTCTTTGCGAATACACTAGTCCCAATGATCGTAACTGTGTACCAGCCCCCTCCCCATCTCAGGCTGGATATAGCCCTGGCCTATATGCCAAAAATCTGCTGATGTTTTTTTTTTTTTTTTAAATTGCTGTTGTTTGGCAGGGTTGATCAATTGTTGATGACAAACAAGCACAAAAAATAAACCAAATCAGCAAATTAACAAACTTTTGTATATAACCTAGGGCTATATCCAGCCCAATTAGCGGGGGAGCTGGGATGCAGTTGCTAGGGTAGCGATTGGTAAATTCGGAAAGAGTGTTAAAAGACGCATCAGGGGGTGTGTTCATCATAGCTTGCGAATTAATCAGGAAAAGGAATAATTTACTAAGAAATATTTGAATAGCAGCTACCGACACGAAGATTCCTTTTTTTTGTTTCGGGGAGGGGGGTACAATTTTAGATGAGGAGTTTCTTACTATCTCGGAAATTTGTTGTGTTGAGTACATGAAACTTAAATGTTTCCAGGGCCGAAATCAATACTCCAGGAATGTCTTTTGAAGTATGTTCCTCCACCCTTTCCCATTCAAACAGCAGTGAACTTTGATAAATTTGACAACATTTATGTTATTAAAGCGAAACTTTCAGAATAGATCTACAACCCACACGAGGCCGAGGACAAATGTGTTGAGACTCGTAACCATGGTAAATCCTAATTTATAAGGCTTTATAGGAATGGAAAGAATGTGTTTCCAATTCGATAAGAAATTCTAATGTGTCAGAATCCCGCTGAAATCATTGGGATCATATTTACAAAACCCAGAGTCAAAGAAAAGTAGACTGAAGCAAAATTAAGGGGAAACATATTTTAGCTAAAACAGGTGCAGATAGACCTGTCTTTTTATGCAATATTCTAAGCCTCAGAAATGTGGCAGGAGTTTCTATATGAGCAGAAAAAATCCCCTTCCGGGGCATAATTTGTACCCTCACTTCATTCCTGACTATTTCACTCTAATAACACAACTTTTTTCAAGGTAGCAAAAAAACCTTATCTAGATTTCTACCATACAAGAGATCATGAAAGAATCATAAGATTATGGGGGTTATACCTGGATGTTCCCTCTCCTAGTAAAATTGCCACGTATGCCGTATCGGTTTTAGGCCTCATAATCGGGTGGAGGGGTATGAGGGCAAGGTATACCACAGTAAGTGCAACAAATTTTAAATAAAACAAATTTAATGTCAGACGTCAGAAAAACTAGGGGGGGGGGCAGTTGCTCCCCCCTTAACCAGACCTGAAACTGCCACTGCATGTACGTTTTACGCCAAATTCAGTATGAACCAGGGAGTTTTTTTATGTATGTATTTACACACACATCACTATTTTCTAAATTTTACCTTTTTTTGAACGGCAAACAAATAAAGGAATATGTTAATAGGATATTTTGCTCTCCCGAAAAGAGGGGGTACCCGTTTTAAACCCGTTGTTGTATTTGCCAGTTGTCATTTTGTTAGATTTTAACTATATTTCGTCTATATTCATTATCCCTTTTCAATTATTCATTACCATTTGAAAAGCAACATTCTCTCCACAACACTCCCATATTAAGTATATTTCACCGATAAAGAACATATCCATTTGATTCTACTTTCTTTCATAATAGCATTTCATTCAAAGTTGCCAAAATTGTCATATTCTGTATGGCTTAAGTAAAAAAAAAGAAGAGAAAAATCTTACTTTTAAAGGTCCAGTAAAGCTTGATTTTTTTTTTTTTTTTTGTAGGAAATTTTAACCGAGTAGATTGAAAGGAGAGTTTGTTTCTGTTTGTCTGTGGCCTTGGGCGCCCATATGGGGGCAGGGGGGGGGCTCCTGCCCCCCTGGCTGAAAGATGCTGCCTTATTTTTTATATTTTTGTTCTGGGATTTCTATCATATAGCATTAAAAAGTGCCAGTTAGACGAGGTTTGCCCCCCCCCCCTGGAATCCAGCTTATGGGTGCCCATGTCAGTGGCTAAACCTTTGTTCCGCTGTATATTTTGTTCTTACAATTGATAGAAGCAGGGGCGCACGTAAGGAGGGAGAAGGACCTCTCCCATGTTTACAGCCAGTGGATAAAATTCTGAGTCGGTAAGATATTTTGTGTGAAGCACCGCGCAATTTTTTTTATTAGCTATATGGGCTGGAAATAAATGACGTAAAATCAAGGAAAAAACACCGGTCTCAGTCGGTTAAAAAAATAAAGAAATTTTAATTATAATATTACCAAAGTCAGTCAGTACAAATGACCACTAGTCATTAAAATCCATTGCCCCCCCCTCTCCCCCGCACAAACGTTTTTGCTAGTGACGCCTCTGGATAGAATGGCTCGGTTTCACGAATCTAATTTTTTTTTATTGGGAAGTCAATTTTTGTCCAATTTCCTAAGCAAAAAGAAAAGGAAATAAAAGGAAAGAATATGACGCAAAAATAAAGTCTGAGGCTGTTTTCTTTGTTCAACTTCCTCTGTATCTACTTCAAAAGTTGATAGTGTGCCATTAGGAGAAGAAAATCCATATTTTAATGTATGCAAATTTAAGTGCCTGTTAATCACTTTCTGTAATTACTTTCCATGAAATTATCATCACTAATTATACGCAAGTGAAATATGAAATTCATTGCCGCATATTTCTTTTATAGATTCAACCGAAGGCGTGTCCCATTTTCAAGGGCCCGTAGATTCATCCTTGTACGCGACAGTTGCAAAGAAGAAGTTAACACCACCACCGTCAACGTGCTTCAAGTTCAAACAGAACCATCATTCTCTCCACGGTTTGTAAACAGTAGCCATGTGGCGTCCCTATAGACAGTGGTATATCTTCAGCTGGAATAAGTGGAGGTGCTAGAGAACCACATTTGAGTGGCAGTAGTGCGTCACCGCCATATTCGGCGCAGAGTAGATTAGGTGATACTGACACACCAAGCCCCGCTCTTCTAGATATGCCAACAGCACATGTACCGGCCCAAGAAATGTCGGAGTTAGACACTCTTCTTAACGGTATGATGATGAATGTCCAAAATATTCGTGAATTACGACCGGAACAAAAACCACGTGATGAAGTGGATTTAGATAGTATCCGGGTGGACTTTGAGCTGAAATCACCAAAGCTGAGAAAAGTGTCGAATTTAACGAAACAGTGAAAATGAACAAGAGTGAAATAAAACCTCTGTCTAACGGCGTTAGCAGTGAATGGTCGAACGGCTCAGATGAACCAATTCCTTATCATGCTAGAACCGATAGCAAGCCGTTCACCTATGGACTTCCTAATGGCTCTGAAAGTCCATCTATTCACAGGCGGAATAGCAAAGAATCCCTTACAAAAACTTCAGCTCCTGGACTTTCAAGTCCATCTCTAGTGAGGAAATTTTCAACATCAAATGATCGGGGAACTCCTACGCCTCGTTCACCTTTGCCCCAGTTGTAGCCCCAGTTGAAGACATAATAACAGTACCAAGTCCGCGTCTTGCAAGGAAACTGAGTGGTAGTCTCGTGCCGCCTAGTGCTACTTCAACACCCACTCCGGCAAGGTCACCAGTTTCTCCTATGCCAAATAGCTTGTCCCCACCACCCTTGATGAAACAGAACAGTGATTCAAATTTCTTGGTACCTGGTTGCAGAAAATCTCCCGATGCCTACTACGGAACTGTTTCATCACCAAAAACTGTCCATCGAAACGCTTCATTTCGATATGAATCAAAAACCGATTCATCACCTTTGAGATTAGAGGATACTATCAGCGACATCGCTTCTTCCATTGGCGATACTTCAAGGTATTAAATTTTTTTTATTAAATAGGCGAATATATATAGAATGCCTTCTATGTTAAAATTGTTTCGGTAAAATCCCATTATCCGGGCCTCTCTGGTTAATCACTATGACTAGACAATGATAAAAACCCGTTTTTTGACGCGCCTTAACTGTTATAGAGCAGGCAATGATGCAAGGTTTTCATTGCGTATACGATATTAAACTGTGGTTATTTGGGGGTTTAGGGGGGGGGGGGGAAAGGTACTTAGGTTAGGTTACGTATTTATTATATGCAATGCTTTACCCCCACCCCCCTAATGTGCAAATATATAGCCCAAATTTGTTTCTAAACTATTTTATATTCATGCTATTTTTTTTTATTTCATTAGCATTAAACAAACTTGACTTTTTAGAGGGGCTCGGATAATGGGATAGTACCATTGTTTCTTAGTAACTCTCATCAAGGATTTATCCAGTATTTTGTTCGGGAGGGGGGGGGGGGTACAAAAAAGTTTAACAAAAAGCACGAAAAAATTATATGTATTGTTCTTACTTTTTTACAAGTGTGACAATAATTTTCGGTTGGGGGATTTCAATCCCAGTAACCCCCCCCCCCACCTGGACACACAGCCTTGAATCTGACATAGCCAAAACTTTAAAACTAGAGGATATTCCTGGATGTGGTTAAAAAAAGCAGATGCATTAGATCAGCTTTTAATTATCGGCGAACTTACTTGAGGTATGATAAGACGTGGTACTAATGCTCAGTCAATCTCAATTACCCCCATCTCTCTAGCTTCTTTAGTTATTTTTTATTATCTAATGTACAAGTCGTTTCAGTTTTCAAGTTTGTTTTAATCAAATCGAATATTATTCAATGCTTTGACTTCATAAGTGACTCTGGCAAATTTACATGCTAATAAAAGACATGTTTGTTTCAAAGTTCGATAAGCTGACGTATTCACATTCATTGCCCGTCCTATATTATACATGAAATATTCAAAATTTGCTGCTAAATATTCTATAAAAACAAATATTTTACTACTAGACCCTGATACAATTTGTTTAGACTTTTTGTTCAAAAAGATCAAACATTCAGGTATCTACTTTCATTTATTTGAACTCAGAAATCTGGCAGAGGTTGCTGTAAGGACCCAGAACATATACCAAAACAGAGAATGCAGAAGTTTTGTCGTTAGAGCGACAATACTTTTATTGTTTGAAAACCAGCATTATAATGTAACGTATAATTCTTAATAGTAGGGGGGGGGGGGTCAATTAAACCAGTCAGTTGGACGCTTAATTTGAGTGATACAATAATAGCTGTAATATCTCAATAATATAGACGTCTATGCCAATGTATACTTCACGAAACTGGTGAAAAATGTTTTGAGAAAGAAACCCGAAGGTGACTCGGGATTTAGCACCATTCTCCTACCTAAAATTTGCTCGAAAGTTACTTTTATTATTCCGGGTCGATTTTTTCAGTTTCAAAAGCAACTTTTTTCATTTATGACTGGCTGTTTTTTGCTTAAATCTTTTACAATTTCTTTACCCAGCGCCCACAATCGAATAGGCCTAGATCATTTAAAAAATCTATGAACCGGTGTTGCCCAAGCCCAACAAATCACTAGGTAAATTGTCCAGAGATCGCCGGTTTGAAAAATAATAACCAGAAACATACTGAAATGTGACTTCTTGTGTAGGAGTACCGACTGAGGGGGTCAATGACCCCCTCAGTCGGTACTCCTACCCCTAGCAAAAATTCCCTAAATCTTGTAAATCCTTTTTGGTATTCTCAATTTCTCATTGAAAAATACCCTTTGTTTTTATTTTCATTGAAATAGCTAAAAGAAAGAAATTGCCCTCCCCCCAAGATTTTGAAAAAATACTCTTTGCCCCTCTATATTTTCCTGAATTGATGCCCTTATTCATGTAGCCTAACTTTTTACAACGCTATCACCAAAAACAGATTTTTTCGTAATGTTTACGACAGGAAATTTAAAGTTGTCATTTTGGAGGTATTTCAAATCAATGTCTGTGAATATGGACCAAGATATTAAACAGTTCGTGGTAACGAACTGTAAGTAAGGAGCAACCCTGCTCAATGGTAACCAAAACTCTAGAAAACGGGTTTTTGATACCAATAGATACATCAAAAGAATCAGAATTCAATGCTGAATTCAAATATATAACTTTCATCAAGTTTAGTCTACCCATCAAAAGTTACGCGCCTGAGAAAATTTGGCTGATTTTCGAAAAAAGGGGGAAAGATCCCTAAAAGCTATAGAACCTTAATGAAAATCACGCCATCATATTCAGCGTATCAGAGAACCCTATTGTAAAGGTTTCAAGCTCCTATCTACAAAAATGTGGAATTTTGCATTTTTTGCCAGAAGAAAGATCACAGATGCGTGTTAATTTGTTGTTTTTGTTTTTTTTTTTTTCCCAGGGGTGATCGTATCGAACCAGCGGTCCTAGAATATCGTGGGAGGACTCATTGGAACGGAAATTAAAAGTTCTAGTGCCCTTTTTAAGTGACCAAAAAAATGGAGGGCAACTAGGCCCCCTCCCACGCTCATTTTTCAAAACTTTATCAAAATTTTGAGATAGCCATTTTGTTCAGCAGGGGTTGAAAATATGATAACTATGTCCTTTAGGATGACTTAATCTCCCCGAAGTCCCCCGGGGGAGTGCTGAAAGTTATGAACTTTGCCCTATGTTAACATATAGTATTGGTTATTAGGAAGTATACAGACGTTTTCAGGGGGGGATTTTTTCTGGTAGTAGGGAGATGGGTGGGTCGGGGTTATGTGGGAAGATCTTTCCACGAAGGAAGTTTTCATGGGGGAAGGGACATTGCTATGAAGGGGGGTGCCGGATTTCCCAGCATTATTTAAAGAAAGATCAGAAATTAAATATAAAAAAACAAGTTTTCCAACTGAAAATAAGGAGTAACATCAAAACTTAAAACGAACAGAAAATATTACGTGTATGATTGGGTTCACCCCCTAGTCAATGCCTCGCTCTTTAAGCCAAAGATTTTTTTAGTACTTTCATAAGAGCTAATTATTCTAAATAACGGCCTTTGTGATTAAGGGGTCATTTTTAAAGAATTGGAACAAAATTCGAACTTTAGCTTAAAGAGCGAGGTATTGACTAGGGGGCGAGCCCCTAATATACGTATTAAAAATATATGAATATAGAAGTTCGTTACGTAAGTTAATTCATAAGCTACGTATATTTATTACTAATAAAAACGTTCGTAAATAAAATTAAGCAAGTTTCGAGAAAGCCATTTAACCAAATAAAAAGTAAAATTAATATACCAATTTTGTTTTAATTATTCATGTACGGTGAGCCAAAATCAAAACCTGCATTAATTCAAAAACGTTCAAAAATTAAATAAAAAAACAAAGTTTTTTTTAACTGAAAGTAAGGAACGACCTTAAAACTTAAAACGAACAGAAATTATTCCGTATATGAAAGGGGCTGTCCCCTCCTCAACGCCTCGCTCTTTACGCTAAAGTTTGACTTTCTCACAACTCATTTCTTTTAAACAATAAAAAACTTGCATAAAGAGCGAGGCGTTGAGGAGGGGACAGCCCCTTTCATATACGGAATAATTTCTGTTCGTTTTAAGTTTTAACGTCGTTCCTTACTTTCAGTTAAAAAAAAAACTTTTTTTTTTATTTAATCATGTGTAAAGACAGAAATACAAGAAGAAGTCCTTTATGGTAATCGAAGAAAAGAATGATTAAAAAACTACTTAGATCAATACTATTAGCATTCAAAGTAAATAACAAACACCTATGATAAATCACTGCATATGGCGAACCATTCCTGGTCCCGTTAGGTCTGTGTCATCGCTGCTTCTCAGTTCAACAAATAAAGCCAGGATTCCGTTTTTGGCTATGGGGGGAGAGGAGGTTCTTATACAAAATATCTTTTTAGCCTTTATAAAAGAGCAAAACATCGCTGTCGTGCTACTGCCAAGATGTTCTTTGTTTAAAGGAAAGGTTTTTAGTCTCGAAATTTTCTTACGTCTGAACTCTCTGTGGTATAATGTGTATCATCGTGGTATCATGTGGTATCATCGCCTCTAGATTTAATTCTTCATAGATCTAGTCTTGACATTTTCAGACAAATTATCCTTTTGCGTAAAACCGGGTGAATAGGTTCAGTCAACGAGAAATTTCTAAGTAAAAGAACTGATCAGGTTGTGTGCTCTTTTTACGGGGTCCAAATTTGAAATAGTAAGAACGGGTTAAAAAGACGGAGTTATTTGGCTTCCTTTTCCGACCTAAGCTTAAGTAATTATCTGATTGGATCTAAAAAAAAGTTTGACGTTTGACGTCACAAAAAAAAAAAAACGATGGAAAAAAAAGCACTCTTTTTAACACGGAAAAGGAAGTTTTTCAAAAAGCCATGAAGTCCTATCAGAAATAGAAATTGAGATATAATTCAAGAAGAAGGTATAGCCTATGTGGTTTCGACTGCCAAAAAGAAAACTGTTTAAGAGCGGTAGATCTTGAAAACTAACCGCTAGAAGAGGAAGAAGTATAAGACAGTAATGTCTCTTTCTCTTTGGCTCAATTCTAAAAGCTTTTTTGAAGGTTCTGGCGAAGCTTCATTAAGCAAATTCCAGAGCAGGGTTCTGTACGAAATAGAACATAAGTCAAATCGAAGAATTGATCCGCCTCATTATTTAAGGACTTGAATATTAATTTCTTTTCACAAGGCCTTTTGACTGCGATCCCATTTCAATGGTGATTAGTGCATCATTTCGGATCCTTCTTCTCTTAGAATGGGAATTCCTTTCCGCATCAGTTTATGATTTTTTTTTTATGAATATAGTTTGTTTTTGTACCCGGAACTTATAATGCCTTTGCTCTCCCATTGTTGAAAGCCGAGTTCTAGCTGAATAGTGTTATGCTTTTACTTAACTATTTCGTGGGAAAAACTTTGACCTTCCTTCTTTTGGTGAGCTAAGGTCTTATGATGTCCAAGGGAACGCCCCTATTTTCCGGCATGTTGCCGAACTGGCTTGTTGATGGATTCTTTGTTATTACTTCCCTTAAGATATATTATGGTGCTCTAGCCTGGTGAATGAAAACTGTGTTTTTTCCGACATTTTTATCATTTCATAGCAATCTACTGAATTTTTCGAGTGAGGGAGGAGTCCCTTCTAAGATTTTCACAGAACGGCCCTTGGCTTTCGGGACCTCCTTCACACTCCACGTCTGTGAGTTATATCACTACTCCATTATCTATACTCAAATACCTGTTGTAAAGTGTTCGATTAAGAACGCTAATTCCGGGTACACTGTACATGTCTGCTTAAATCTGGGATTATTTCTATTATAAGACCCTACTCCCTCAAATCATCTTGTAATTTTCTTAGTTTTTTTTTTCAATATGCATGTATGTTCTTAAATGAAAAATTATTGATCGAATTCGGTTTGTAAAGCTAGAATTCTTTCTGTCGTAAAAATAATCCAATGAATTCTTGATGTTTCATTGAGTATTTGCCTTGGCTTCGGCCTTCTTCCGGCTATTTTTATAAAGATTCTCCGCGTCATTCGCACTTGTGGAACAAGGAGTGAGTCCCTCCCTAAGATAAAAAAAAAACGACTTTTGCTAAGGTTGGTGACCTTTCTAATATATTATTGCTGGGAACTACTTGTTTTACTTTCTAAGGAAAGCCTCTCTCTTGTTTATTAAGGGATTTGCAGAAATTATAACTTTGATTACTACTTAAGATCTGACAAATATTTTTTTTTCTTTAAAGGGGAAGGAGAGACTTGCTATCTGTGCGCGTAGAGATGGTGGGAGGGGAATAAGGGTTTGATTTGAGCGATTGTTTAGCCAAACTATTTCTTAAGTTGAACGTAGCCTGACATTATATAATTTGATATAAAGATGCAACGGATGCTTATCTACTTTTTTTTAATGATGCCCTTTGGCTTAAACGACAATGGCACTGGATTTTGACTTCAAAAGACTATCTTCGGGCTTATAAGAATCATGTGTAGCTTTGTGGGTAGTCTTCCAGGCTACCAAACAAATAAGCGACTTGTCATAACTCTTGAATTTCCCCATCAAGTCACTAAGTAGAAACGACTAATCAAATCCACTAAAGTCCGGGGATCCGTTTAGGGATTGTTTAGGCCGAGTCCAATTTTGTACGTCTGTATCTTTATATATGTCTATCTCTGCGTTGATTTTATAATTCGTGGCTTGACTTGTATCTATAATCCGTAACCGCAATGTATGTAAAAGTCGTCAGTCCGTTAACTATCTAGAATTGTCGCATATTTTACCCATTTTTTCGCAGGGTCTGCCATAAAAAAAAGGAATAAAAACTTGAAAAAAACAACAACGTATAGATCAGTGCGTGATAATTTTCTCAAAGAAAGACATATTGAGAGTCGCCATTAAAGTAAAAAATATTAACTAATTACACAAAATCAGATTTTATAGGACTTCGATCAAAAACAAAGTGCCTATGAAGCACCATAAAATTAAGTTGGGCTGAGAAGAAAATAGAAAAAAAAAAAATTTGTCAAATAATTTTTTGAAAGGAGTAAAACTCCGCTCGCACCAAGTATTGTTTGCCCCTCCCTAAAATAAAGTCAATATAATTTCATAAACTCGAAGGAAGTCTGATTTTTCTGATTATGATAAGGTTAAAAATTAGGAAGGCGTTATAACATCCAGCCGTCAGGAACACCAACGTCATTTCGTCCACAAAATCTGTCATAACATCGACAAAAAAAAAATCGTCAGAACCACCAACCGTCACAACATCCAAATTTTAAAACTTTAGTTTTTTGGGGTTTAGGGGGGAAAAGGTACCTAGGCTAGGTTAGGTTACGTATTTATTATATGCTATGCTTTACCCCCACCCCCCTGATGTGTTAATATATAGCCGAAATTTGTTTCTAAATTATTATATACTTATTACTATTATATAAACTTATAAATTTTTTGGATGTTGTGACGGTTGGGTGCTTGTGACGGTTGTTCGAAATGGTAGCACCCCTAAAAATTATGCTAGTAATGACGCTGTTCAATGGGAATTTATGAAACACTACTTTTTGCCTTCTTGAAGAAGGCCTTGAGAATTGCGGCCTTTGAGAACGAATTGCGGCCATGAGGAAGGCCTTGAGAATTGCGGCCTTGAGAACGAATTGCGGCCATGAGGAAGCCTTGGTTAGCGTGCCAAACTTGAAATCCTTTGTTTGTAAGGACATTCGAGTCTTGGTCTCGCTGGTTATTTGGTTTGGAACGGGGGTCACTGGACTGACTGTTGGAGAAATATGGGGAAGGTAAACAGGAAATGTGTGCGAAAGCACAGGATGGTTGTCCCCCCATTGCACTTCCTGGCTGAAGGGCCATGAAACGGAGATCAGCACTGCTGGTAGCAAGGCCGTATCCAGGGGGGGGGGGTTTACCCGTTTGAACCCCCCCCCCCCCCGAAATTTTTGACCGACTCGAAAATAAGTCTAAAATTAGTAAAACCTAGGTAAAAAATCAGTAAAATTAGTCGAAAACTGAGTCAAAAATTAGTAACCCCCCCCCCAGAAAAAAAAAATCAAAAATTAGTAAAACCCCCCCCCCCTGAACAAAAATACTGGATACGGCCCTGGCTGGTAGGGATTGTAAATTCCAATGCCGTATTTTTTTACCTATTTTTTTCACCTTTTACCTTGCGACTGGTTCCTTCAATTAGAAGTGGGATACTTCTAGTTCATAGCAAATCACCCCCCCCCCTTCCCTTTGGTTTCTGTTCATTGGTGTCCTTAGATAGATGTAGGCGTTTTAAAGGTATTTATGTATTATACGAGAAACAGTCGAGAATTTGGATCGCGAAGATTAGATAGGACAATAACCAGGTTAGTTTGCAATGCACAGTTATAGAATATAGTGTCTCACTATGGATGTTCAAATTAAGATTTGGGATTTGCGAAGGACCGAAGAAACAGGCAATTATATTTTTACAGGATAAGGGGTTGTTGCCCAAAACAAAAACAGTGCTTCAATGGACACACCCTGACTTGTACTCTTACGAGAAGCAACATCTTTGGAAGTGTAAAACTAAAACTTATTTCAACGCGATTCTTAAGGACATTTCTGCGTTCTGGGCACATAATTATAAGTTGTAGTTTTCACAATTTTCCTAATAAAGTGTTATATTTCATCATATTTTGATATATTTCATTAACATTAACCAAACTTCAATTATCGAGTGTTTCTCGTATAATACATCAGTACCCTTTTAAGTATATAATCACTACTGTATTCCAGTTTTCTTAAGTGAAATGCGGAAGTTATATGTTTCAAATTCAATAGCATCTCGTGTCGTGATTTATTTTTCCCATGATTTATTCAGACATGAGAGAAGAAATGGGTTGACCCAAGACAACTCATTCCTTATACCCTCGTGTTCATTGGATCCTTAAATAATAGTGGGTAACTAAGTAAATAAAAGTAAATTTATTCCATTTGTCTTCTGTTAAATATGCAAGTGATATTTTTAATAGTGTATGCTGATATTTTTGTATGTGATATTTTTTTAATATTATCCTAGGGATTTGTGCTGCATAGTGTATGCTGACGCAAACTTATCTTGTCCGTTACAGACTTGCCAGAATGTTGAAAATAGAAGTAGTATAAGGACAGAGTCTTGAAGAACATCTGGCCCTAACATCTGATGAACAGTTTTGTTACAAGCCACTTGTGCAACCATCAGACTCGTAGCGTTGTGTTCTGTCACGACGAATAGGGAAACGTTTTCCATAAACAAGAAAAAACATTTTGAGTTCTGGGGAGATACTCAAAAAGCTAAAAAAAATGTCTTATAGATATTTTTTGGTTATGACCAGGGATTCTTGAACGGGATTTCTGTGATCCTTGAGGGCGAGGCTAGTGCTGGGGGCATGGGCCCGACCTCTGGATAGACATTTGATAGTTGTGATAGAAAGTAAAATGATCAAAGATGATTATTATTTAGACAGTCAAATGAATAGAGTTTGGAACCGTATTTGAAAATCTGCTGAGGGTCCTGGACCTTAGTCACCAGAGATTAAGAACTATGTAGACTATGTAGATTATGTAGACTTATGTGGACAAAGATTATGTAGACTTTAACCCAAAGGGTTTTCTTGAAGAAACCGAAACATTTAAATAATACATCCCTTACCTCTAAGAATAAAGATTGCACCTGGAAAAAAACTGCATTTCCAAAATTTTTCTAAATACTTTCAGTTTCTGAACGAAGTATTGGAACTGAAATATTGACAAAAACGGATCTCCAAGATTGACAGATGTCCTTTTAAAAATGTTCTTTTTTCATGTCCATCCATTATTCCTGTATCAAAAAGGGAACATCCTTATCTTCTGTTAGCGCAACTACTGTTAAAAATGGGATAAAGAATTATTTGATTTTCTCTGACACTAATGTTTATACTAATGGTTTATGCATAAGAACAAAACTAAACAAAAAGCTGACAACCCCTTCAATGATATAGCTATCCTGTCATAATACTGATCAATTAGCGATGGAAGCTCTAGTATGAATGGTAGGTCCATTAGGATATTCTGGCGGGTTTCATTTCTCTTGTTTGTTTTTCTTTAATCACGAGTGTTAATCTGCCTCGATCATCCTGTCCAAAAAATTCCAACCGTCTCGTTCTGACAAGTATGAATGGCTCGGCATGGACAAATAATTTTATTATGCCTTTCCGCGCCCTAAAACCAGGGACTACTCATTAATCTGCCCTGTATACCCTGTATGCCCTGTATTGCAAAAGTATGCATACAGAACTGGAAGCCTGATTGAAAGACCAAAACATATTTAGAGAAAGACTTATGTACTGGTGCGTTATGTGGTCGCTTTTATGTACTAATGAGAGACGAAACCCGCCAGACTGGTTATTTCTCAATAGCGGTCTTTTGAAATGGAATGCAAAGAGTAGTTTTCATTGCGTTTACGATATTTAAACTGTTGCTTTTTGGGGTTTAGGGGGGGGGAGGTACCTAGGTAAGGTTAGGTTACATATTTAATATATGCTATGCTTTACTCCCCCCCCCCCCCTAATGTGCAAATATATAGCCCAAATTTGTTTTAAAACTATTATATATTCATCTTTTTTATTTTATTTCATTAGGATTAGCCAAACTTGACTTTTTAGAAGTGACAGTATAATGCACCAGCACCAAGACTTGTATATGGAGGAGAGGAAGGGGCTTTGGTTTTCATACAACTCGACTAATTTTTTTTTTCGAAGTTTTTCTTGGCCCAGCTCTGAATGAGTTGTTGTGTAGGGTCTTATTGGATTTGCAAGAGGAGGAATATTTATGTATTATAGCAACCCCGCAACCCCGCTGAAGAGGTTTGATCTGATCTATCTACGTAAGACCGATTTGTCTTTCTGCATTCGGTCGGAGACAATTAGCTAGGCACAGTAGGATAAACTACTCTATAGGTACATTTTAATTAAAATATTTAATATACAGAGTTAGTATTTTGGGTAGGTATTTAATATAACGCGTTCTGGGCGGCCTGCTTTCCATGATTCTTTGTTGTAGTTTCCATAATTTTGTTAATAAAGTATTATATTTTCATCATAACTTAAAACGAACAGAAATTATTCCGTATATGAAAGGGGCTGTCCCCTGCTCAACGCTCGCTCTTTACGCTAAAGTTTGACTCTGTCTCACAACTTTATTTTTTTAAAGCAATAAAAAACACTAGCGTAAAGAGCGAGGGGTTGAGCAGGGGACAGCCCCATTCATATACAGAATAATTTCTGTTCGTTTTAAGTTTTAATGCTGCTGCTTACTTTCAGTTAAAAAACATCCTTTTTTATACTTTTATATTCAAAAGGCGGTGGTTAACATAACGCCTTTTGAATTACCTCAACCATTGCGTAGATTCAATTCAGTACGTAGTATGTAAAATTGCGTAATCAGTTAGATTAATTAGGATTAATCTAACTTCACTTCTTGAGTGGGGTCGGTATCATACATAAGTACCGAGGAGGTATCATAGTAACCGGAAGGAGGGCTGAATTATTGAAGCCAGGTGTACTTCTATAACAGACAGTACGTGACCCCTTTACTTAAGTTAAAAGTCAGATCATGTCATGAAATGATTCTATTATGATCGTGGTACTGGACAATCATTCATCTTTCATTGATTAAAGTAGTAATTACAAATGTATGCGAGAAATAAAACCTTACCGAAAAAACTTGGTGGAGATATTTTCTTACGCCCATAATTTATGCGTCTAAATGTTATCCTTTAATGAACTGTAAATGATTGAGAACTTTAAGGATTGGTAAGAACGCGTTAACAAGAATGATGAAGCTTCTGTTTCTGATACATCAATTATATTTATTCGTTGAACCCAAAGAAAAATGGTTGTTCAGTGACAGCACCCCAAGATTAGTATTATTTTTTTTTTGTTGGCAAAAATTTGAAATGCATGGGTGTCCAGATGCTTGGGCCTAAAACGAACTTATAGAATTAACAGGGCCATGGGCGGATCCAGGATTTTTTTTAAGCGGAAGGCGAAAAATATTTTACTCCGATAAACTTGCGAACAAAGAAATACCAGCAATTTAAAGGGAACCTCAACGATTATACGTCGTAGGTAGGTTGCGGAAAAATGGTCGTAAATTTACTCTAAATCTGCTGATGGTTAAAGTTCTAATAAATCTGTTGAAATTAAAATGATGGAAAAATATTGATACAAAAAATAGTAAGTTATAAAAACCACCCCGCCATAAAAAAATAAAAAGCTGTTCACCCTCTACGAAAAATATGATATTTGACAAGAGCGGATCCAGGATTTTTGTTCGGGGGGGGGGGGGGGGGGGGGGGGGGGGGGTACCCGATTTTTCCCGTCTTTACAGGTATTTTTCGTATTTACAGGTATTTTTCAGACTAATTTTTGACTCGGTCAAAATTTTTTTTTTTTTTTTTGGGGGGGGGGGGGTTCAAACCGGGTACCCCCCCTGGATGCGGCCTTGATATTTGATATGGCAATATGATATTATCCCCAAATTCAACACTACGTTAGGGGGGCACCCCTCCCCCACACACACACCTGGAGCCGCCACTGCACGGGGCTATGCCAGGATAAATTTGGGTACTTATTAAGAATCCAGAAAACACACGAGAAAGACTGCATCGAAATCTCAAAGATGCTTTATGAAAAAAAGGTTTTCGCTGCATTGAGAGATATTGCTCACTCCGTGACTAAGATTCAAACTTTTAGATTTGGGGTCGAAGGGGCAAAAAATGTACCTAGGTTAGGTTAGGTTTAAGTATTTAATATATGCTATGTTTACCCCCCCCCTCCCGCCCCCTAATGTGCAAATATAAAGACCAAAATTTGTTTCTAAACTATTATATTTTCATCCTATTTTGTATTATTTCATTAGGATTAACATAACTTCACTTCTCGCGTGTTTTCTGGATTCTTAATAAGTACCTAAATTTGTGTTTGCATACTATGCTCCTGAACATGGGCGCAATATATTCCCTTTTTTTGGGGACTGTTTGTACTTTTATAGAACTAGTTATCTAATTCTATAGATCCTACCTAATTGACCAAATTTCTTTTCAACTTTAACGCATTGCATTAGGTTATTAACGTTATAAAAAAAAAAAAAAACAAGTTTTTTAAACTGAAAGTAAGGAGCGACATTAAAACTTAAAACGAACAGAAATTATTTCGTATATGAAAGGGGCTGTCCCCTCCTCAACGCCTCGCTCTTTACGCTAAAGTTTTTATTGTTTTAAAAAATAAAGTTGTGAGACAGAGTCAAACTTTAGCGTAAAGAGCGAGGCGTTGAGGAGGGGACAGCCCCTTTCATATACGGAATAATTTCTGTTCGTTTTAAGTTTTAATGTCGCTCCTTACTTTCAGTTTAAAAAACTTGTTTTTTTTTTATTTAATTTCTGATCGTTTTTTAGTTAATGCAGCTTTTATTTGCATAAAAATTTACTTTTCTTTTGCTAAATGGATGTCTTTACAAATTAACTTACGGAACTAACTTCTATATTCGTATATTTTTCTTCTGGCAAAAAATACAAAGTTGCAGATTTTTGCAGATATGAGCTTGAAACCTATGTAATAGGGTTTTCTGATACGCTGAATCTGACGGTGTGATTTTCATTAAAATTCTTTCACTTGTAGGGATGTTTCCCCCCCCTCTCTTAAAAAATCGAGTAAATTTTCTCAGGGTCGTAGCCTTTGATGAGTAATACTAAACTTAATAAAATTTATATATTTAGAATCAGCATTATAAACACACATTCTTTTGATACATTTATTGACATCAAAATTCCGTTTTTAAAAAGTTTCGATTACTATTGAGCCGTATCGCTTGTTTTTTTTTTTTTTTTTTTTATTACGTATATGTTATTACGTATATGAGGGGGTTCTCCCCTTAGTCAATACCACGCTCTTTACGTTAAAAGTTAAAAAAAAATTTTGATTCACAAACCCCTGAATCACAAATGCCGTTTAATTAGAATAGATAGCTCTTTTGAAAGCACTAAAAAAAAAAACTGTAGCGTAAAGAGCGAGGTATTGACTTGGGGGAGAACCCCCTCACATACGTTATAATTTCTGTTCGTTTTAAGTTCTAATATTTCTTCTTACATTTCAGTTGAAAAAACTTGTTTTTTTTTTATTTAATTTCTGATCGTTTTTTAAATAATGCTTGGAAATCCGGCACCCCTTCATAGAAATGTCCCTTACCCCAAAGAAACATCCTCCACGGAAATATTCTCCAGAGTAACCCCCTCCTCTAGCCCCCCCCCCCCCCCTCCAGAAAAAATCCTTCCTGAAAATGGTTGTATACTTCCCAATAACCAATGAATAATGCTGGCAAGTCCGGCGCCCCCTTCATAGCAATTTCCCTTTCCCCCATGAAAACTTCCTTCATGAACAGATCCTCCAACATAACCCCCGACCCACTCTTCCCTCCCACTACCAGAAAAAAAACCTCCTGAAAACTTCTGTATACTTCCCATAACCAATACTATATGTTAACATTGGGTAAAGTTCATAACTTTTAGCCCGCCCTCTGGGAACTTCGGGGGATTAAGTCATCCTAAAAGACATATTTATCATATTTTCGACCATGCTGAACAAAATGGCTATCTCAAAATTTTTATCGGTGACTTTGGGAAAAAAATAAGCATGGGAGGGGGCCTAGTTGCCCTCCATTTTTTTTGGTCACTTAAAAAAAAAAAAAAACAAAACAAAAAAAAAAAGGGCACTAGAACTTTTAATTTCCGTTCCAATGAGCCCTCCCATGATATTCTAGGACCACTGGGTCGATACGATCACCCCTGGGAAAAAAAACAAAAAAAAAAAAACAAACAAATAAACACGCATCCGTGATCTTTCTTCTGGCAAAAAATGTAAAATTCCACATTTTGTAGATAGGAGCTTGAAACCTCTACAGTAGGGTTCTCTGATACGCTGAATATGATGGTGTGATTTTCATTAAGGTTCTATAACTTTTAGGGGGTCTTTCCCCCTTTTTTTGAAAATCAGCCAAAATTTTCTCAGGCGCGTAACTTTTGATGGGTAGCACTAAACTTGATGAAAGTTATATATTTGAAATCAGCATTGAAATCTAATTCTTTTGATATATCTATTGGTATCAAAAAACCCGTTTTCTAGAGTTTCGGTTACCATTGAGCCGGGTCGCTCCTTACTTACAGTTCGTTACCACGAACTGTTTGATAATTACAATTTTTGTTGAATGGAAACTGCTATCTATAGCTTCTTCGGTTATATTCACATTCCGAATCTCTGTTAGACCTTCGATATGCGCCCTTTCAACAATGTGTGCTATTGTTGGCAAAGGCTAAAGACATTGTATATGGATCTTCTAAACATGTTGGGTAGCGTGACATTTGGCTTCCTATGATAAAATATTTGTGGATTGGACGCGTGTCCCTGCGGGTGCCGTGTTACGGAAATCCGACAAGAAATTCCATAGATTCAACACGTGAGGGCCATTTGTTTCCGCTTTCGGGACCGAGAATCTTTCTGATTAAGAAAATACATTTGTGACATAATCGAGATAGCGATCCATACTAAAAAAACAAGTAGCGGAGCCTGTCGGATGACAGACACTAGGTCGTATCCAGAGGGGGAGGCTCAGGGGTTCCCCCCCCCCCCCCCGAAATTTTGTCTGACTCGTAAAAACGTAACAAAAATGCATATAAGCTAATTTGTAATGTACTTTAAATTGTACGGTACTTATGTAGAAAACGGTAAGTACGCGATAATTTTATTGTGAAGAGATAGAACAAAACCCGGTTAGTCTTAGCCGCAGGGTTGCCACCGCTGGTGATTTGTCACCAGATCTGGTGATTTTTCATCCTCCTTGTGATTTTTCTGGTGATTTTCTTGAATCTGGTGATTTCTGGTGATTTTCTTTTTTAATCTGGTGATTTTCATTTAATTTGGTGATTTTTTACAAAATTGGTTGACATTCCATGCATGATTGGTTTTGCTGTCTTATTGAGGTGAAATAATCAGTGACTTTCATATTTTATGTCTTGTTTTTTATTCGTTATTTCTAAAAAGTGGCGTTTTTATTTTGGGCTTCTGTGTATCCTTTTAGCTTGGTAATCGGCTTCCCTATAGTTTCAAATTTTAATTTATAAATACATTAATTTAAAAAACTTTTTCCACAAAATAAGTTTTTCAAAGAAAAGTAAAACACTCCATTAAACAAAAAAAGAGCAAAAATAAAATCAAATAATCTACCAAGCGTCAATTACCACAAATCAGCATCAATAAATAAATGAAACCAAAAACGAACAGAAATTACAATAAAAACCGAGTCAAAACTCAAAACGAGCAGAAATTAGCAAAAGTTAGTTAGGGGCGCAAAACCCCTATGCCTTCCCAAGGCCAAAAACAAAATTTGCAGTTTACTGAAAAAAAATATAAATGTTTTTTACTTTTATAACATTAATAAGTCAAATAATATTAACATTTTGATTACTAAATATCAGTATATGTATATTAAAACTGATCAATGCACATTGATCTGTATTTTTCAGTAAAGTGCAAATTTTGTTCTGGTCTTGGGAAGGCATAGGGGGTTTTGCGCCCAACTTCTGTTAATTTCTGCTCGTTTTGAGTTTGACTCGGTTATTTATTGTAATTTCTGTTCTTTTTGGGTTTCATTTATTTATCGATGCTGATTTGTGGTAGTTTCACGCTTGGTAGATTATTTGATTTATATTTTTGTTCATTCTGTGTTTAATGGAATTCTTTACTTTTCTTTGAAAAACTTATTTTGTGAAAAAGTTTTTTAAATTAATTTCTGTTCGTTTTTATATTGACATAGTCTTTTCAGGGAAAAAGAAAATAATACTTTAAATCTTTTCATTTTTTTAAGATTTTATAGTTTGGCCTGCTATTTGTATGCTGGAGAAAAATTTTCAGCAATTTTTAACAACATACACCCTTTTAAAAATCTGGACACAAAATATATACTGTTTAATTTAGTTTCATACATCCTCTAGTTGACCTGAAATGGAAAACTTGATACCATTCGCAAAAAAATCTGTTTACTTTCTTTGATAGCTTGGATACACTTACGCTATTTTGATTTGGTTAAATTTTAAGAGCAGAAGTAGCCCCGAAAGTTTGAACATAATACCCTCAGTCGTTCTTGGGATACTTCTGAGATGCCTTATTGGGAATTAGCATTATCACAATGTATTTTGATTTAATCTTAAGGCAACATTTAGCTTTTAAACATAATGGGCAAATGGGAGGGTGGGAGTGGAATGGGATTAGTTGCCCTCCAATCACTTTCGACTATTAAAAAGGGCATCAGCCCTTTCTATTTTCAATCGAATGAGCCGCTTTCGAAGTTCCCACGACGACTCTTTCGATACGAAGTGCCCTGGTCTAAAACAACAACAACAAACAAAATATCACTAATCACTTTTCGACTATTAAAAAGGGTACTAGCCCTTTGAATTTCAAATAGAATGAGCCCTTTTTCAAGTTTCTACGACAAAGATTTCAATAAAAACCCTTATATGCCCCCAGGGCATAACCTTATAACCCTTACCCTGAGGGTTGTGGGGGAGTGATCTCCTCAAAAACATATTTTCTATCTGGAAATCAACTACGCTGAACAAATTGGCTATTTCAAAATTTTTATTGGATGTGTTTGGGGGAATGATGGGCGTGGGGGGGGGGCTAGTTGCCCCTCCAATCACTTTCGACTATTAAAAAGGGCACTAGTCCTTTGAATTTCCAATCGAATGAGCTTTTTTTGAAGTTTTTCTACGACAACGCCTTCTATATAAACCTTATATGCCCCCAGGGCACAACTTAAAACCCTTGCACTGAGGGTTGGGGGGACTGTCCTCCTCAAAAACATATTTTCTATCTGGAAATCAACTACGCTGAAATAAATGGCTATCTCAAAATTTTGATTGGATGTGTTTGGGGGAATGATGTTGTGGGGGGATAGTTTGCCCTCCAATCACTTTTGACTATTAAAAAGGGCACTAGTACTTTGAATATCCAATCGAATGAGCTTTTTTTGAAGTTTCTACGACAACGCCTTCTATAAAAAGCTTATATGCCCCCAGGGCATAACTTAAAACCCATGCCCTGAGGGTTGTGGGGGGAGTGTCCTCTTCAAAAACATATTTTCTATCTGGAAATCAACTACGCTGAACAAAATGGCTATCTCAAAATTTTGATTGGATGTGTTTGGGGGAATTATGGGCGTGGGGGGGGCTAGTTGCCTCCAATCACTTTCGACTATTAAAAAGGGCACTCGAACTCTCAATTTCCAATCGAATGAGCCCCTTTTGAAGTTTGTACGATGACCCCTTCCATATGAAATGCCCTGCTCTAAAGGAAAAAAAACTAATACATAGTACATAGTGCAAAAACATCGTTCTTATATGCCCTCAAGGCATAACTTAAAACCCTTGTCCCGAGGGTTGTGGGGGAGTGTCCTCCTCAAAAAACATATTTTCTATCTGGAAATCAACTACGCTGAACAAAATGGCTACCTCAAAATTTTGATTGGATGTGTTTGGGGGAATGATGGGCGTGGGGGGGGGGCTGGTTGCCCTCCAAACACTTTTGAATATTAAAAAGGGCACTAAACACTCCAATTTCCAAATCGAATGAGCCCTTTTCGAAGTCTCTACGACAACTCCTTCGATACGAAGTGCCAAGCTGAAGAAAAGAAAAACAAAACACATTGTGCCCCATCGTTCTTTACTTAGGCAGCGCTGGCGCCCTGCCTATGATATATGTGTGTCCCATGTGTGATAAAAATGGACTGTGGCTCAGAAACGGAAAAAAAAATTCTCAGGTAAAGAAAGCATAGTCCCGCATGAACATAGATTCAACAGCCTAGGCTAGGTCTTTTTCAAGAGACTTAACAGTCTCAAGAAACCAGGGGGCTCAGTCTCAAGGGGCTCTCGTCTAAGGAACCAGGAAAATAAGATTTATCACCACTTGTCTGATATTTCAGCTTAGACTTGACCCACGACAATTTTCCGGAAGTAAAATAAATATATAAGAAATTGACACCATTTGAATCGTCTTTTCAGAGCTAAAGTTTTCCACTAAGGATACCAACTATGGCAGGGGGATTAAAAATGCTCATAAGCAAATGAAATTCGATTTGAGGACAAACGAGGATTATTGGGGCTATTCTTTTCAATGGAAATGTAGAAAAAAAAAATTGCAAAGTAAAGACAAAGAAAAGTATAAAAGTAGTTAAATAAATAAAAAGGCTCTTCATGTCCAGTAATAGGATTTTAGGTAACAATTTCAGTCTTTGCCTGGAATTCCGGTTTTAGGTATAAATTCTCTTCCTTCTTGAGCAGTTGACGGCCTTTAAAAAACATAATGTCTTAGCTCAGGGTGCCCAACGTGTCTTTTTGGTGTAAAGCTTATCATTATTGACCACCGATTTCTGGTAATTTTTTTGGTGATTCTTGTGAAATACTGGTGATTTCTGGTGATTTTCTTGGTGAAATCTGGTGATTCTGGTGATTTTCTTGGTGGAAAACTGGTGATTTTTATTTAGTTGTGGTGGCAACCCTGCTTACCCGGATAGTGATTGAACAAAGGTGTCTGTAGAATAATGAATGTGAAAATGAAGATTTGAACTTTAGTTTTTTGGGGTCTAGGGGAAATAAAAGGTACCTAAGTTGGGTTAGGTTAGGCTACATATTTAATATATTCTATGCTCTAACCCCCCCCCCCCCCCTCCCCTAATGTGCAAATATATAGCCCATTTTGTCCATAAACTTTTATATTTTCATCCTATTTGTTTTCTTTCATTAGCATTAACGAAACTTCACTTTTCGCGTACTTACCGCTTTCTACATAAGTACCTTTTGCACCCCCCCCCCCCCAAAAAAAAACAAAAACAAAAAATATAATAAAAATATCCCCTCCCCTGAAGAAAAATCCTGGATATGTCCTTGGACGGGCATGAAAAAAAAACCGTAGTGCGTCTTCTTATTGGAGGGACAGAAAGAATTCGGACCCTTCCCCTCAACACGGAATTAAAAAAAATCTTCGAAAACATGTTATGTGCTGTTTTCATAATTGTCCCTTTAGATTACCACTATCAACATTTTACTGTTTTTTCAAGTAATCAATTCAATACAGATCGGTTTTAATAATGCATTACATTTAAATTACATACACTTGCAAATACTTTTTAAAAATAAATTCTGGCCCATAATCCATATTAATTTTGCTCTCTAGGACAATCCTGTTTAGTAAACAATAAATAAACTCTGTTAATTAATCATTCTTTAAAGTTGGATTTGCTATTTGAATTTTTTGTATTTTTCTGTTTTATAGAATTCATTATTCTCCCCTTGCCTTCGGTTAACGCATCTACAATTTTGTCTTACGCAAGGAGGCTTAAGTATAATATTTACAGCCAAACAGACCAGATCATACCAAATACGTTCGTTACATCTGCCAAAACATAAACGGCAAAAATGGAAATCTTAGAGACGAAAAAATACCATATGAACTTTCAAGTTGCCTTTATTTTATAGATTCGAGGATAACTCCTGCTAAATGTAGTCGCCAACTCTTAAACAAATGTTGTTTTTTTCGTCAGCCTTCTTCTGAGAAAAAAGAAAACTTCGCGTTGTTAGTTTCGGCTGTGGTAATTAAAAGGGCGACATACGCCATTTTTGTAACTTTTCAGGAGAGCCAAAAATGGAAAAAAAAAGTTTATGGGGTGTGGTCGCTCCGAAGGACGAGGCTAATGTTAAAGGGAACATATTCTAAACAAACTTTCTTGTGTTCTTTTCAGTGGTTTAAATTAAATTCAAGTATTCTGAGCGAATCCAAAGTTGTTCCATTTATAGCGCATGTCTTCTTTTTCCTTGACAAAGAAAGAAACAAATACCAGGTTCCCCTCTTATAGATCCATAAGATAATCCTCTTCTGTCATTCTCAATTGTAACAAGATCTGATGAATAATAGGCATACGTCACTTAGTGGCGTATGTCCCTTTTTTCCCACCGATACGAGATAGGACAATTCTGACTGTACCATTCGATTCCTCGTGCTGAGTTTACCCACGACACATACATAACTCGTTTTTGACCAAAATTGCATATGTTGCCCTTTTAATTATCACAGTCAAGTTCTAAACCGGTACATTATTCAACGATTCAGTTAAAATACGGCCACATAATCCATAAATGGTCTTGAGAAATGAACATAGACACAATCTGATGCAGATTCTCTCAGTACATACATATTTTCTGTCTCCTTACCTAATTATAAAGTAAACTGTACAACAATTTCTGTGGTACCCGTAATTATTTTATAATTCCCACTAATCTTGATAATTACCAGCTCTACCGGTGGTTAGCCCTTACACGAGATGAGAATTACCCAGAAACAACATTTTTTTGCAAGATAATGAACTGGCAATGATTTTATAAATAACTTTAGCAGAGGGAGCGAGAGCCCTCGACTGCGTCAGGAATTGGTACCTTGCAACGGTTAACAATATCTAGAAATAGTATTCAGTTTAAAATAATTAAACAGCCATAAAGAAATGTGAGTAAACTGTGCATTCTGAATTTTAAGCAGCCCAATTATGAATTAAAGCAAAGGTTTTCTTGGCTAGTTTCAACTTTTATGCCAAATAAGGGTTATCGCGAGAGTTTTGCTAAAAATTCCTGTTTCGGCCTTGCTATATTCTGTCATGTATTATGCCCCGTCACGACGTTAATAATATATGATAGTCAACATTAACCGCTATATCGGTGCGATATGAAAGTAAAAAAAAACAAACTTTAATTTATACTAAAAGGTTAATTTACTAGGGTCGCATTTAGTGCTTGCACTTCAAATAGCAGAGAAAAGAATAAAGTATATCGTTTATTGAAATAGTTCCTACATAGCCTAGTGAGTAGTTTACCTTTATAACATGTGTTAAAGTTGCTCGCCAAACTTAAGAAAATTTATCTCTTTTCACTTCTCACAGAAGGGCTATCTAGGGTTTTTGTGAGGGGAACTACAAAGAAATTTATTTAAAAGCGCACGAAAAATCTACTTGCATGAATTTTATTACGTTTCTTGAGTCGGGCAAAAGTTTCAGGGAAGATGGCTCAAACCCGGTAACTTTCCCTGGATACGGCCTTGTTTATCTCAACCCTTCATTCCTTAGGGATACTAAAAAAGTCATAAATAATGGTTTGGTGCTGCTGTTAGGAGCGGAGACGTGGAGCTGCAAAATCTATCCTCAGCGCCGTCGATGTTGCACAGACGAAACATGTCGGAAGAATCTAGGAACTTCACTGGGCTGACTTCGTTAGCAACCAGACCCTCATGTCACGTACGGCACAAAACTCCTTTATCGACGCAGCTCGCCCAAGCGTACTGTTCGGTGGTACGGCCACCTCCTTCGCATGTCACGCGACGCCCCAGCACGGGTCGCATTCGACTTCGACCCCACCCTACATGGATGGAAGCGACCCAGAGGACGCCCCCCCCACTAGGCGGAAAAACAAAAGCCGATGTTCCTCGCCCAAGCCCACATTCCGGTGGAAGAAGCTGCGAGCATGGCAAGCGATAGGGCAACCTGGAGGCACCTGGGCTCATCGTTCTCTACGCCGAACCCTTCTGGAGCCTGAAGTCAAGAAGAAGTCAAGTGACGCAAATCTTGGCAAGAGAAATGAATAAATGAGCTTTAGAAGACGAATCGCCAATCAATATATAGATCCTTTTTTACAACTGAACTTTACCCACCTTAAAGTTTTTTGATGCATCTTTTTCGTGTTCTAATTTACAATCATCTGCCTTTTGCTTCCTGAATCAGAGGTTCCTTTCCTAAACTTTCTAATGTAAACCTATGGAAAGTTAGAGCAATGAGAGTAACTTGTCACAACCTCGCTTCCATCTGATGAGCCTCTCTAAGACATTTGTAGCAAGATTATGTAATTATCATCCAGAGAGCCATTGCCAAGTGAACCGTCTTTCAGCAGAATTCAAGGATGTCCAGCAGAAAGTTTGTCTGTCCTAAAACTGCTCAAACACAAGTGCTATGGGAATGGGATAAAACAGTACTTTTCACAGTAACCTCAAGAATGGAAAATCTTACTAATTTGCTTTTGTTTTAAAGGAAAAAATTTTCAGTTTAAAAAGCAATCAGTAGGCGATAAACTTGCAACTAACCAGGATTGTTGCACTCCTTAGTGCTTGCACTTAAGCACTATATAATATTAGATAAGGAATGAAGCGGTTAAGGAGGGGCAGTCCCCTTCATTTGGGGAGAAATTCTATTCGCTCAAAGTTTAATGTAGTTTCTGCCCTAGGATGGATGATAGACTATCTATCAACAAATGAAATGACATCATTTTCATACAATTCTGAAAAAGGGTTATGATAGCTTTGCCTCTCACTCAGACTATCTGTCTTCTTTACTCCACTATGCCATGAATCTCAAGTCTCATCACTTCCCGTTAATTTAATTCACTTTCATGTGAGAAGAAACTTAACTTTTTTAAAATTTAATTGCAACAAGGTTTGGGTTAATCTCCAGTTATTACAAAAGAGTATACCCTTTATCGTCTCATGGCTAGGGAATCGAGCTGAAGCTTCTTTTTTTTGTGGGGGGGGGGTTAATAAGGACTGAAGTCTTTGTATTTGGTTCAAGTACGATACATCTTTTTCCATCACAAAAGGTGCAGTACAGTATTTTTCTTTTTTTTTTTTTATTGCGGTTGTCAAACAGATTCTTCGTCCTAGTTTTTAGATAAGAGTGAAATGAGCTATCAAACCATTATAATTCAACATGTCTTGATGTCGAGGTCACTTTTACCCTATTGATAGAAATCGTGAAGTATGATTGTTATCGCCATGAAAAAAAGTATGAAGTTTATGGGTTCGTCAGCTGGTGGACATGCTGCCATCTTTGCGAAATTATTCTACACATACTGAATATTTTTCGCTTTCGATTAAAACTGAATTATTTAAGTTTTATCACAGCTGTTTAGGTAAAATTAGAATTCGTGGTTGTTTAAAAGCATTTCGTATTATAAGTAAAAATTTGGATGATTTACTTGCATATTAACATCGGATTTGGTGAGAACCAAGCATTACTAAAGGCAAACAATCTCTAGAAGCTTCCCCAGACAGATCAAAAATACCATAAACAACTTTTCACCCTTCCAAGAAAGCGCCAATTTCAAATAAGTGATGTGAACTCTGAAATCCTATATAGATGAAATAAACAAAGGTATGTTTGCAAATAACGAAACTACGGTATAGCATTCGAAGCAATATGTAATAACTTTTATTAAAGTGTGAACTCCTTCTTTATCCAAGCTACCGACTGGCATTCTTCTAAAGAATAAAGTAATTTGAGCTTTCGTTTTAGCCCATTAAGCAAAACGTTTATGTAGCCGGTTACTATCTATGCCTTTGTTTTGATCGCACAATGGGGGCGCCGCGAAACATAAAAACTGAAAGCTATTTCCTATGTAATGAAAAAAAATTAATGCTACTTGCTTTCCGAATTTATGTTTAGATACATTATGTAAAAAAATCCAACCCACGCGAAGTTGAACTGAGAAAATCAGGTATAGAAATTTCGACTGCGTTTATGAAAATCCACATTGTTTAGTCCGTCGTAGTGACCTTGAATGAATGATTTTATTCAGTGATTAAACCCGTACAGAGTATTTCACTATCTAATATACAAAATATAGCATAAAATATCAAAAACGTCGTAGCGACCTTTGCACCAAATTTCCTTTAAGAGTCGCAATTGGTATTTTGCACTGAATTAGCGAATCTGTATCTAATAAATATATATAAGTATAAGTTATCAGATACTTCAAATTCCAATTGCAGAATCAACTTACTGTAGACTCTATAAGTTGAAATGCTTCTGTATTTGTTAAAAATTAGTCTACAGAGTAACATAAATAGCTACATACATGCAGGTATCAGATAGGCCTTCAGCCCCTTCCCCATATCAGCATTTTTGTTTTTTGCACCTCAATTTCCAGTTTATGTTCATATAATTTACTTGTTTATTACGTTTTTTTTAGAATACAGAGGGAAATTTATCTTAGGACTGGTCTGAAGAACCATCCTGACGGAAACATTCTAAAATCGTTGCCTAAAATATCGCTCGTTTGGGTAAGCGAAATCCCCCTTCAAGAAATACCACGACCCCCTCTGCCCTTCCCAGTTGCATTTGGTTGTACTCAAGGATAGATACATTTATTGGGGAAGCACAGAAGGTCAAACATCTAAACAAATACATTTAAACACTAAATTTGTTCTCTCAAATTAATTTTGCAAATGCTCCAAGAAGGATACACTTAGTGCAGATATTAAAATACATAGCCAACGGGTTCAAACGGTGGCAAAACCACAGCAAACGAGCGAGGTGCGGGCCTTTGGCCTAGGCCTTCCCCTTATGAAATCTAAGAACATTTACGATTCCCCTACTATATACTCTGTTTTTCATAAAAATTTGGCTTTTATCGTTTTCAAAGGGCCCTTCCTTCCCATGGAATGCATGCCTGTGCTACACAGGGAAAAAGATAGCAAAATCAGAACTGTCAAAAGAAAAAAGTGGTAAATGACTTGATTTAGGTATAAACGGTGGAGGGAGGGGGGATGAAGAGTGAGAGCAACCTCAAAATGCTTCTCAGGGGGGGCTAAAGTATTGCATATGGCTAGTGAATATTCATTTATATTAGGGTAGCGAAATTATGTTAAATTCAACATGACAAGCCTCAGCTTTGTTTAAAAAAAAAAAATTGAAAACTTTGGCACTTGATAGCTTTTCTTTCTTTGATAGAATTTTTTTTTTTTATAGAAAAACATGTGCAGTGAGTCAAAAGGCATTTTATAACATTTTGTAAAACTTTGAGCTAAAGTCCATTCCCACAAACTAAATAAGCTATGCCAGTTGGTACAAGTTTCAGCTGTGAATTTAAAACATGAAAACATATCCCCTCTTCTCAATCATAAAAACACTTGGGGATTGGAGCTTTTGATATTAACGTCTTTTATGTCATATTGTATATCACAGCCCCCGTCCCTTTATTTTGGTCGAAAAATAGGTCACAGTAAAAAATAATCATAAAAAACGAAACATGTTTCCTACTAGTGAATAAGTGCTGTTGTTCTCTGGTTTTCGAATTTATATGATGTACCTTCACCTGTTGGAAATTTTATTTGTCGGCTTTTACATCGAAAAATGAATGGTTGTTCCAAGAAATTAAAAGAAAACTTAAATGAGAATGCAAAGGCACCAAGTTTGTTGACAGCAGCGAAGATAATTGGAAAGTGGACAACATTTCGGGATGCAACATTTCCAGGGAGGATCCCTGGAAACGAAAAAAAAACAACAGTAATATGAACAAAAAAGGGCGAAAAGAATGATTTGAAGTCGATGTCCCTAACACTCCTTCGAAAGTTTGGATAAAACTAGAATTAATATTATGAAAGGAGTATGAAAAGCATGATTTGAAGCTGGTGTCTCTTTTACTCAGTTAAAAGATTTGGGCCAAAACTAGAATTAATGTATAAACTGAAGGCTCAAGTAGACAAAACTAGTTTACAAGCTACAAATTGTCTTTTTCAGAATCAGCTTGCAAACTAGTCAAGCATAATCGATACACTCGCTCCGTTAGCTGCGTATCAAAAGTCAAAACGCTCTGAAAAAAGTTGAATTGCCGGCGGCTTCAAACGCTATTCGCCGACTTTTGGGGGAGCTAGCCTGTAAACTCGCCCCTTGTACTCACATTGGCTTGTCCACAGGTTGCTATTAGAAACTGAGCTTAGGGATAGTAGCCCTAACAGCAGATATCAACTCTTGGTTTCAACATGTCAGCTAAGTGGCTACTTAGAAAGTGGGAAATCTTGTAAGTACTCGACCTAACGTACTCGCTGACTTGCCTGCTTTTTACAAGCCGGTTTGATACCTTGTAAACTCGCCCCCGTGTACGTAAGGATTAAGCAGTTAAATTTTATGAGGTTATTTTAATTTGTTTTGGGATGTTGTCATTTTATGTTAATCGCTTACTACAAGACTTTAGACAGCCAAGACCTTAAAGGGAGGGTGTGGGTGTACAATCGTTCTATCTTTTTGGGGAAGGAGGCTGAAGATAGCCTCTTATCTTCTCTATTTGAATTTGTTATAATTTCTTCTACTTTTCCTATAAATTTTAATTTTATGACTTGAATTTTTTTAGCCGTCATGTTTGCCCAGGGCTCCAATATTTTCAATAAATATTTTATTTATATAAATTACGTAATTTATTAATGCAACATACATAGAATAACTATTAATTTGTAATTTATATATTTTTTCTTTAATTTGGTAAGGTCTAAAATACAGTATTGCTAAAATGTTTTTTCTCCTTTATAGGTATAGTGATTCGAGTTCAAATTGGTTACAACGTCAACAAACTAAATTGAGGGAAAGGCGAGAATACGAGAAGCGACTTGACCGAAACGCGAAAGACAGTAAGCTCATCCATGAACTAAGAGCTGTGCAGGTATAAATCCATTCCTTTTAACATATAAAAACTAAGTTTTCAAACAGAAGTTCAGAAAAAAAAAAATGCTGAAAACTTTCAAAAATCATAAAAGATAGAAACAGAATATCTGCATCAATTTTGTCTGTTGTAAAAGATCAAGGGCTTATTGAAAACACAGAAGACGCATAAAAACAGCATTTGGACTTTGAAACTTGTATGTTCAATCCCAAGACAGTATGTCCCTCTCTTGAAAAATAATAAAAGTGTGTAGATCATTCTTATTTACAGTAGCCTTACTGGAAGACATTGAGCTCATCAATGAACTAAAACGGTGCAGACATTAAATTGTCCCTATTGACAAACAGGAGCACCGTCAGCTGCCCAAAAATCTGTGTTCTTCCTTGGTGTGTCAATGACATTTAAGTAATGTTTAATTTATTTAAAACATTGGTGGCAGTTGATGTGGCAGTGAGGGGAGTAAGTAACTGAATCAGAAGGTGATCAGCTGAATTAGCTGAGGTCTTTAATGATCATGCTATCAATTTGTTGCTTTGAGGTAACAGATATACTAACAAAATCGTCACCGTAGACTTGTTTCAAGCACCGCTTTAAAGTTTTTAGTTGTGAATTTAAAATACTGATTAAGAATGATTTATTTCTCACTAGACCGCGTTCCTGGCTTTAGTGAAGATAATGGAGAGGGAGGCATCTGGACAATAACATCTACCCTGAGAGGCTCAAAAACATATTTGAAGTGCTGCTAATTTTCTAAATTAAAAATAAAATACTTTGATGAATTGACAGATTCTATCAACCTTCCATCCCCAATTATGTACAGTTGGACTGATTACGGGACTTCCTAGTTTATTTAGGGGGAGGGGCAAGTTTGAAAAAACTCAAGAAAAGGTGAACTCTTCGAAAAAATATAGGGGAATAGTAGTAAAGCAATAGAGTTAATTGATCGATAGAGTAAATTGAAATTGTTTTGCGGCAGAAACACACTTTTCTGAGGAGCGATCAACTTTGTTAATGGAAAGGGCACTATGTCTTTTAATATCCGTTCTAATGAGTCCCTTTTGATATTTTATGGTCTCACCATAAATATGATATTCATGATATTTTATGGTTTGAAGGATCATCACCAGGAAAAAAAAAAAATTCAAAAAAATTCTTCTCTCGAAAAAATTTTTTTTTGTAGATAAAGATTTGAAACTTCCAGTAAAAGGTTCGTGCTCTGACAAGCTGAATCTGATGGTGTAATTATTATTACTTTAACTCCTCTTTTTGGGACCGTTTTCCCCTTTTTTTCTAAAACTAGCTAAATACTGCTTTTGATGGTCACTTTCAAGCTTAATGAATTTACATATTTGACAACATCATAAAAAACTGATTTTTCATAAATCCATTTTCGAACTAAACGTTTACTATTAAGATTAATCGAAGTAATAATTACTGTTCCTGAATCAGCTTTAAATGGCAATTCTTTGTCCCATGATAGATTTTTCTTAAATGCGTTTATAAATTCTGGTTACTACAGACTAGAGTTCGTTCTTCACTAGGTTTTATCTGATGCTGCAACAGTGATTAACCGGTAATATAACCATACACTGTTTACCCTCTCGTTTAAGATTTAAATGACCTTCTTCTTCTCGTTTGGATTGTTGTGGAGGCGCTTTCGCATAATATCTTCACCGGACTGAAATTCTGTGAGGTCCTTTATCTATTAATCATTTCGCAAAACTCTATATTTAATGTTTTTGACTCTTTAAAAACACCAGAATCATCTAGCAGATGACAAAAAATAAATTTAAGCATAATAACCTTGAATATCTTTAGTTTGTAGATTTTTAAAATAATTTTTTTAATTACAACTGGTTTTTAACCCCATTAATTTCCTTTAAAATGAGTCATTGAACAACTCTCTAACAATGTTCCAGTGCCAAGCTATCCGTGGAAGAAAAAAAAAAAAAAAAAAAAGAAAAAAAGATGCCGTTTAGGCAGAATGCTGTAGTAGCACTTTTCTTAATTTTCAAGCCAATATATTTCCCTTGCTGTTCAAGCCAAGAGACAAAAAGTTTCCTATATAGGGGTTTTAGGACAAGGCAGTTCAAATGGTGTACTTTTTGTTTTGATCTGACTCTTTTTTTAGGAGCTATGGGTTTTATATTTCTTAACATTGGAGGTGATCGTCTCTTACTAGGTTGCTAGCTACCGCTGCAACCCGTATCTCCTGAAAATTTAACGTACTGACAATGCAAGGCGGACGAATTTTTTTTGTGCTGACGAGGAAGAGACATAGACACTCAGAAGCAACGGATGTGCGCAAACGGTTGCATAACCTATATAAAATGCATCCCGTAACCGTGACTGTAACCACGATGCCTTATAATGCATTCAGTTTGTGGTTCAGGACAGTGGCGGTTTTGGCCTCTCTTACACCAGGGCCAAGATATTGATTAGCCCTCCCCCTCCCCCTGTCTCCCAAAAATTTTCAGGCTAAATTTTAATAAAATTTGCATTTATTAACAAAATTCCCATTTATCAACAATATTTTCCATTTATTTAAATCTGACTTTTTTCACTTTGACCTCTGCAAAATTATCAATTACTTCGTATTCGTTATCCCGTACTCATTATTACGTAAGGAATGGTGATCAAGACACAGGAGAACGGAAAATTCTGGATTTAATTTGCTTTCTTTTACCGCCAACTGCGCCCTCTATTTAAATAAAGATTAAATTAAAAAAATTCCAAATGATGATAATCATTAGATAATTTATTTGAAATTTTGCGCCGTAAAATTACTGCACCTGGTGCAAGTGCCCCTCTTCGCCCCACCCCTAAAACCGCCTCTGGTTCAGGACTGCTTGTAACAATAAATGAAAACGAGAACTTATCTGAATTGAGTAGCCAGAATCAAACAGTTGTTATAGTTACCAATCCTGCTGTTTCAAACATATTTCAGTTTGACATTAATTCATGCCAAAATATCCAAGATGCGAGGCTATTGATGACATTTAGTCTAGGGCTATCATTAGGTTTTTGGGCGATAGGCTTGTGACCTATCCCCGTAAAACTCCAAATTTCAAAAGAAGAAACATCGATGATAGCCTCGGATGCCCAACTACACCATTCGACGACGACTCCAGCACGCCCACGGACAGGATTTACGACAACGAAAACTATGAAGAAATTTGGATTCTGGAATGTAAGGACACTAAACCAGGTGACAAGACTTGAACAAGTACTCAGAGAGATAAAGATCTCCATGCTCTGAGCGAAGTCAGGTGGACTTCTGCAAGAAGTCAGGTGGACAAATTGCAAGATTTGTAACCACCTATATGAAAATATCAATCATTGCATGTTATGCTCCTACGAATGATGCAGACGATACTGATAAGGAGTCATTCTACCAAGCTCTTCAGTCATTGACATCAGAAGTACCATCAAATACCTTCTTTTGAGTCGTTGAGGACTTCAATGCAAAGGTCGGCGCAGAAAGAGACTACTGTCCGCAAGTCCTAAGGAGACATGGTCTTAGTGAAATGAACGAAAACGGAGCCCTCCTGGTAGATTATGCTCTGAGCAATGATCTTATGGTCGGCACAACTCAGTTTGAACATAAAAAACCATCCACAAACCGTCATGGATGTCGCCAGACGGCAGGACGAAGAACCAAATAGGTCATCTCTTAATCTCAAGGAGATGGCGGACACGTCTTCTGAACGTACGTTGTTTCAGAGGGGCAGATGCCAGTCGGACCACATCCTGATGGTAGCAAAATTGGAAGTCAAGCTGAAAGCGCACAAAAATGCAAAATCGAATTCTGCGAAGCTTTATGATGTAGATAAGTTACATGACCGAGAAACCCGAAGGAAATTTTGTATAGAGTTGAAGAAACTCATTTGCTTTTCTTGAAATAGAAAACTGCACAGACAGTCCGGAAACAGCTTGGCTAAAAAAACGAAGACAACATACAATCAAGTTGCTAAGGATGTGCTCGGATATAAGAAGAAACCCAAGTAAAGATGGATATCACAAGAAACTTGGAAACTAATCGATGAGCGCAATGACCTGAGACAGCAAATCTTTCTGCTGGCTGCGACAGACCTTCAGTCTTCGCAATTGTCCTGTATAGAATGAAGGACAAAGAAATCAAGAAGTCGGCAAAAGCTGACAAGTGGAGATCTGTAGAAGAGAAGGCTAGACTAGCAGAGGAAGCAGCTAGAAAAAGGGGACTCCAAAGCAGTTTACAGGCTCACAAATGAAATGCTAGGAAAGCTGCCCAGTAGATCCAGCCAAGTCAAAGATGAGAGCGGGAATGTTCTCACCCGAAAACCGAGAAAATTGACGAAATCGGGTATCCCACTTCGAAAAGGTTTTAAATAGACCGAGACCAACTGACCGAGAAAGCATCCTTTCTACGCCATTTCTTAACCTGACAATATAGGAAAATCCCACACATATAAGGAAATCAAGAATAGAAGATCAAGAATGGAAGATCGCCTGGTGAAGACTGCATAACTTCGGAAATGATCAAGGCATCAGTGAGGACATGTCTTTCAGTGTGGATAACACTGATCGCAACAGTCTAGCAGTCCAAAAAGGTCCCTGGTGACTGGACCAAAGGGATGATTGTTAAGGTATCTAAGAAAGGTGATACACTTATCTGCGATAACTGGCGAGGTGTAAACCTAATATCAGTACCAAGTAAGGTTGTAGCGCTTGTAATACTCGAGCGCCTAAAAAAAAGCACTCGATCCGTATCTGAAAGAAGATCAACATAGCTTTCGTACAGGTATATCTTGTTCAGACCTCCTATTCACGTTCAGGACTCTGAAAGAAGAAGCGAATGAGTGGTCCAACAAGATATACATGCTCGTCATTGATTTTGAAAAGGCCTTCGATTCTGTAGACCGTGACATACTCTGGGAAATTCTGGCAGTATTATGGTGTCCCCAAGAAAATAATAAGTTTGATCATGGCCTTTTACGAAAATACGGGTTGTTGCGTAAAGACAGAGAATGGAACAACTAGATACTTCAAAATTATGTCAGGAGTGCGGCAGGGATGCGTTTTATCACTGTTTTTATTTGTCATTTTAATCGACTATGTGTTGCGAGAAGCGGCTGGCTTTGAAGTAACAGTCGGAAATAAAATCCTCTCGGACCTCGACTTTGCGGATGATTTGGCACTTCTGGAAAGGACAAAGCAGCGACTCCAGGAGCTCCTTTACAAAGTGAGCGTTAAAGCGGAGAAAGTTGGCCTAAACATCAACATAGACAAGACTAAATCAATGGCAACATCAGGCTCGCCAGTCGAGCTCCTGTGCAAAAATCTCAGAGTCGAACAAGTCCATGAATTTAAGTACCTCGGAAGCTGGGTCGATTACACAGGAGAGTTGCAAAATAAGGTCAAGACAAGAATTGGCATGGCAAACGCTGCTTTCAACAAACTTAAGCCAGTATGGAAATCATAGAAGTACTCGCTTGCACTAAAGCTGCGACTTCTTAATAGCAACGTTTTGTCTGTGCTATTGTATTTCAGTGAATGCTGGGAACTAGATGGTAGGACAGAGAAAAGACTCACAGCTTTCTAAAATATGTGCTTAAGACACATGCTTAATATCGATTGGCGTCAAAAAACTGAGCAAAATCGAGGTCCGCAGAAGAACTGGCCAGTCGCTTATTACTGAAGTGATTAAGAAGAAGAGATGGAGCTATCTTGGCCACGTCCTTCGGATGGAGGACTCCAGAATCTCGTACCAGGTTCAACAATGGCAGCCACGTGGGCGTTGCCAGAGGGGAAGACCGAGAAATACGCTTAGACGCACGTACGATCGTGATCTACGCAGTGCTCACACATCACTACAACCCCAGTGGGAGGATGCACTCGCCGCAGCGCCAATAAATGACGTTTACTGAGGCTTCGTTGATGCCCTATACGCCACAGATGGCTCAGGAGGACCTAAGTTCTAAGTAAGCAAGTATCGATTAGGTAAACCGGATTCCATTGACTATTTGTCCGAGAGTTCGAAAAGGAGAATGAAATGGTAGCCGCGGTGCCAAATAAAAAAAAAGTAAAAAAGATATGGGTGAAAAATCAGCAAAGAAATTAGCTAAAACATATGGTACAAAACAGTTTAAGAAGGTGTAATCCTTTGAAGTTGTAGTTGTCTTTGGAAATTCAAAGATTGTTAATGTTGAAACTCCTACGGCCGATGGCCGTAAAGCGTCGTCAAATTTAACCAATTACTTTTGCTTTTTTCCACGTTGTAACTTGGCAACTCGACAAAAACATGATACTGCCTTAAATACTTCACCGGGGACAAACAACCAAACTTGATCTATCGTAGATTTGATTTTGACCCACTTGTTTGCCTTAGTTTTTTTGTTGTTTGTTTGATGCACTCCTGGGCAGGCTGCCCATTGTGCACGTCTCCACGATTTCATCAGAGTCTTTAGGGATGAAAGGTATTCCACATCAAAATTCAGCTGTCCAGCTGTTGTTTTTTCATGACCGAGGGTCAAATAATTTAAAAAGCCATCTGTTTCAGAGATGTGTTTCACCTTTCGACAGTATGGTGGAGTTGATTTTGGTTGGAATCTTTGGTTCTGACCATATGTTTGAATAAGTTCTTTGTAGATAATGTCATTTGGGATCAAAATCTTCCGTATAAAGTATTGTGCTTCTAATTTCTTCATTTTAGTTTCTAATGTTGTCAGTCCTAGTTCACAGCATATTGCCGGTAGGGGGGTTGATTTTAGGCATCCAAGAATTTCCCTCAGTATACAATGCAGGGCTGTATTCAGTTTTTTCAGGAGTTGGGCAGGTGCTTCTCGGTATAGGAGGCAGCCATAATCCAGCTTGCTTATTACAACTGCTCTCACAAGCTGGGTGGCAACAGAGAAAGGGGCTCCTCTCTTAGATAAGCAAATAGCATTGACAAAGTTGGCTCTGCTCTTGAGGTTTCCAATTAAATAATTCACATGGTGAGTCCATGAGAGTGAAGTGTCAAAAGTCACCCCAAGGCAGCAGAACTTTTCAACTGCTGGGACAGAGGTGCCATTGATTGAGAGCCTTGGCGTTGAATGAATCGTTGTCCTTGTGAAGAGGAGCACTGGCTGACTTAGCAGGAGAGGATTCAATGCTGTTGACAGTTGCCCATAAACTAAGATAATCAAGACCTTTCTGGACAGCAGCTTGCAGGACATGCTTATATCTTGATGTTGCAACAAGTGCAATATCATCGGCATACAAATACAGATTGTATCCCAGAATATGTTCAAAACTAATATCGCTGCAATAAATAAGGAAGAGGAGTGGGCTTAGTACCCCCCCCCCCTTGAGATACTCCCACATCTGGCTTAGTTCTTGATGGAGATTTACTCTCCCCCATATGGATATCCAGTTCCCAGCTTCTCAAGTCATCTTCTATCCACATCTTCAGTTCTAGGCAGATTTTGAAAGACCGTAACTTTCTCATCAGGTTATCCACACTAACCCTATCAAAAGCAGCCCTCATATCTAAGAAGGCAGCTAGTGTCTCCTTACCCTGCTTGAAACCAGATTTTATCTGGTGTTCTAGTCTTAGAAGTGCATCTGTGGTTCCTCTGTTAGGGAGAAAACCAAATTGTTCATGCTGGAGTGAATTTGGTAGTTCTGGGAGGATTCTTAACTTAACAAGGTGTTCAATAAGTTTGCAAAGGCATGATGTGAGGGCTATAGGTCTTTAGGAGGCTGGAAGTTTCGGATCCTCTCCTGTCTTCAATATAGGAATTACTGTGGCCTTCTTCCACTGCTTTGCGACTGTTGATGTTGCTGCAGACTTGTTGAACAAAGCTGTAATGATCTCTACTGTTTTGGGGCTAAGGTTCCTTAACATTTGACTGTTTATCAAGTCAGGTCCCATGGCACCTGATTTCAGTCTCTTATTTTGCTGAATAACTTCTGATGCAGTAAAAGGCTCAAAGGATATGTTGTATTTGGCAGAGTGGGTCTTTTGGTGATGTCTTGCACTTTCTGGTGCTTGTTCAGTGAACTGGTCCAGAAGACTATTGAATTTTTCTTGGGTTGAGGTAACTGGGATACCATTTCTCAGGAGGACTGGGGGTTCCTTCCTTGTTTTCTTTTCCCCCACAAATTCTTGGAAATTTTGCCGCAGATCTCTAATGGAAGTTGACTGTTTGAACTTTGTCTCAATTAGAGAGGTCCAGCTTGCAGTTGTTTTCTTGGATTATGGTTCTGGTGGAGTTTTGCTAACTTTTTATTCAGTTCAATACGGTTTTCGGTGCTAGGGTTCCGCTTGACGCTGTTCTCAGCTTGTTTCTTCCCAGTGTGGGCTTTTTGGCAAGTTGAATTCTATCCAGGGATTGAGTTGAGCTTTTTTTTCTTAAAACCAAATACCTTCTGACCTGCACTGATTAGGGTGTTGGTGATTGTGTCAGTCAGTTCATCTGTAGTCATGACAGCTGTATCTTGGATTTTGTTAAGCTGCTGGTCAACTTCATATCTCCTGGCTGGCCACATCTCTTCTTTAAAACTCCATAGTTTCAATTCTTGTACTTGGTATGTGTTCCTATGCTTCTCAAGCATGTGAAAGGTAGTTAACACTGGATAGTGATCTGATGAGAAAGTGTCTGGAATTCTAATGCTGAAGTCAGTTGATAGGTTTGGGGAAGCCAAGGTCAAGTGAATTGCAGATGTTCTTCCAGTTGTTTTATTAAGTCTTGTACCAAGATCCAGGGGGTGAGTAAGCATGTCAAGAATGCCGGATCAATGATAATGTTGGTCAGTTCATTTGACTTGTGATCCTGAGGTGATACTGTATCCCACATGAGATTGTGGAGGTTTGAAATCTCCATCCAATATTTTGAGTCTTCACAACTATTTAGAACCTCCTTAGTTGTTTCATATCAAAATTTCCTGTAGAACTGTTGCCTTAGTTGCTTGTTTCAGGAGATTACCAGACGATATGTACTAAATAGATTCTTTCTGGCAGGATATATAATCTGTCTCTCCATACTAATGTCATAAATGGACAAAAATGAGTTTTATGTATTGATCTTTCATGTGTTGACTACATGACAACGTTGTTGAAAGTTTATAAATATATTTTATGTAAGTTTTCTGTTTGTTTCATACTTTCACTAGTTTTCATAGATCGTTTTAATCTTTTAATTTATTATATCGTACAATAATTAAAATCACATGTTATAACCTAATCCAAGTGCCAAAACTGTCAATGGAAGGTCCGGAAAACGGGCTATTTATAATGTTTATTTAGTGTTATGCTTAAAGTGTGCCGTATATGAATTAATCAAATTAAGAAAGTTTTAAATTACAAATTTCATTAATTAAAATACACCTTTCAAATCCTCAGGCTGGCCTGAAATGAAAAATAGTGACCTAAAACTGTTGTTTTTCCATTCTTTATTGCAGTTCAAGAAACAAAAAAATGATCGTAAAAGACAGAATAAATGCGCAGTAGAACACATTTATTTCCAAACAAAAATACTAGAAAAAATAGAGTGCCAAAACTGCAAATTGAAGAACTAATTAAAAGGAATTTATTAAAAGAGGATGATATAATTAAACGCTAAGTAAATTTCAGCACATTCGAAATTCAACTTCATGTTTTATATATATATACATTTATATATATATATATATATATATATATATATATATATATATATATATATATATATATATATATATATATATCATATATATATATATATATATATAATATATATATATATATATTATATATATATATATATATATATATTATATATATATACATATATATATATATATATATATATATATATATATATATATATATATATATATATATATATATATAGTATATATATATATATGTATATATATATATATATATATATATATATATATATATATATATATATATATATATATATATATATATATATATATATATATATATATATATATATATATATATATATATATATATATGTGTGTGTGTGTTTATATATTATTTGAAAAACTACGTTTTCGAAAGAGTTACAGAGGCTGAGTCACAAGTTCGAACCTTAAAAACGTACAGGGATTAGGAGGTACAGTTGGGGGACTGCCGCCCCCAAACCCCCCGCTTTTGCAGCCTCTTTTGTTAAGGTTTTTTAAGTCCTGTAGCCTGCAATCAGTTGGTCGTACCAAGTTCATCACATTATAGCTTGTTATCGGTTAGGGAAAAATCTCCTGTAAAAAATCCAGCAAACAGGCTCAGTACTGTTTCTAATCAAAGAGGTGCAATAGGATGCTCTTACGGTAAAAATTCAAGCAGACTTCGTTCGTGTTGCAAAGCATTTCTTTGCAAGGGAAAAAAGCGGGGGTTGAGGGGGGTGGTAGACCCCAAAATAAAAATCTTAACAAAAGAGGCTGCAAAAGCGGGGGGTTCGGGGGGTGGCAGCCCCCCAACTGTACCTCCTAATCCCTGTACGTTTTAAGGTTCGAACTTGTGACTCAGCCTCTTTAACTCTTTCGAAAACGTAGTTTTTTTCCAAATAATTGCTGCACGTTTTGTACAGTTTATTACTTATTATTGCTTGACTAACTGTTAGCTGATCGTGTCAGGAGTTAAAGTTGGGGGGCTGCCGCCCCCCAAACCCCCCGCTTTTGAAGATTCTTGTGTTAAGGCTTTTAATTCCTGAATACTCAAATCAAATGCACAGTAAGATTTTCTTTTTTCAACTTTTCTTCGAGCATGCGGGTATACGGCTTGTTATCAAAGCAGTGGAGACTTACCTGTAAGCTGAAGGCCGACTGTGATATTCTTCTGGAAACGCCTGTTGAGCCGAAGGATTTAATAGATTGGATTTAAAAAAGAAACTGAGTTTCTTTTTTAAACTTTAAATTTAAGAGATACTATTTTAAATTCCATATTTAAAAAAATTACTCTGACGGAGAATCGAACCCGGGTCTTCCGCATGACAGACAGGAATAGTGACCACTGTACTGTCAGAGGCTCTTGTTAAATTATTTTTAGTGTCTGCAATCTATTTTCGACGCAAGCAAATACAAAGTAAGATTTTCGTTTTCGACAAAAAAAAAACTTCTGGGAAAGAGCTGGAATTTTTGAAAGCTTGCAGTCGGTCTTGTCAGGTTAAGAGGACTATTTTGATCTAATTTAATAATGAAATACTATGCTTTTAGGAATTTCAAAAATTAACATGGGCTTTTATAGGAAAACGAGGTTTTTCGTAAATGTAAATTCGGGGATAATTTTTTCGGTCTGAAAATATCAAAAGCCCCTAACAGGTCGAATTCCGGTTCGAATGAGTCCTCATTCACCCGGATCCGTTGCCAGCTGTGGCCTGTAGGCGTGGCTGCTAAAAAAAATAACTTGATGAACATTAAGTGGCTATATTTGGTTTTTGGAAAACAGGGAAGGAGTGATCGGATTGAGCTGAAATTTTGATGATAAGCTCCCAAGCCCTAGGAAAGCTTATCCTCTAAATTTCAGCCCGATCGGACAACGTTAAAGGGGGGCTGTGGTGGGAGGGTCGAAACTTCCGGCCCACTTTCCCCCATTAAGATAAAGTCGGAGGGGGGGGGGGGTGAAATTTTGCATGTTTCTTAGTTTGAGCTTAGGCTACAAAATGCGATCACCGCCGTTTCTCTGCGACCGCTAGGACCGGAAATCGCTTAACATTGTGGTGGGTCGCCTCTTTATATATATATATATATATATATATATATATAATATATATATATATATATATATATATATATATATATATATATATATATATATATATATATATATAATATATATATATATATATATATATATATATATATATATATATATATATATATATATATATATATATATATATATATATATATATATATATATATATATATATATATATATATATATATATATATATATATATATATATATATATATATATATATATATATATATATATATATATATGTATGTATTATTAATTGTTATGATAAGCAAAGGCTAACTTTGGGCAGGTATACAACATTTATTATGGGATAAAACAGGATTTCAAACGAAATTTATATTTATTTACCGTGAACAATTCCCAACTTTACGTATTTCCAGTTGAGAAGTTTTATACAAAATGATATTATCCAGCGAGTAACTTAATATTTGCTAAATGGTGGAATAGCACGTAAGATCTATTGGAAAAGCGTAAACAATATTGTATTTCGATTTCCTGTGGTTGTTCTTTTGTTTCCTGTTATTATTTGAAACGAATTAAGAGTCCCTAAAACAAAAATTTTATGTTGCCTCGCATGTCATTTAACTTCGTCCGTTGTGAAATGAATTGACAATAACTGACATAATCGTTAAGATCGCGCTAAGTTACCCGGTACTTATACGAGACGCTGTATAAAGATAGGCATTACTAATGGTTTCTCGCTCCGGGAGCTATATTTAAACTTCAGTTTTTGGGGTTTAAGGGACTAAAAGGTGCCTAGTTTGGGTTAGGTTACTTATTTAATATATGCTATGCTTTACTCCACCCTCCACCCCTAATGTGCAAATATATAGCCCAAATTTGTTTCTGAACTATTATACTTTCATCCTATTTTGTTTTTGTTTCAGTAACATCAATCAAACGTCACTTCGCGCATGTGTTACAGATAATAGATCAGTAACGATTTGTCTTATACTTTCCTACCTTTTCCATATAATTCGTCATTTTTTCTCGAATATAGATAACATAAGATAAGATTTATCGCAAAAAATCCTGCGGGCCGTAACAACACAAAATACAGTCTGTAAACAAAGCAGGAGGAAGAAAATGCAGCTTTAAATAATATGAACACCAAACCACAACAAGCTCTAACATTTTTACCAACACACAACAATTATAATGTAATTCAATTCCTAAAAACTATAACAAGCTATCCCTCAAACATGATTCCCTATGTTTAATCCCTAAACGAAGAAACTTACAGAACTGTTTAATAGCACATGCGTTCCTCTCAGGTATCCGCTCAATTAACCAGCATTCACTCCCAAACACTCGTCCAAAACATTCATTCCGCAACTCAGACAGCTCTTTACACTTGGATACAAAATGAAATAAATTCTCATTTACACATCCACACATAGGGCCAGAATATGTTCCCCCACAAATTTTTATATTTATGTCCCTCCACAAATTTTTGGCCACTCTTCAAAATTGCTTCCGACATTCGTGTCTGTTTACGAGTGACATTTTCGTCGACAGTAAAAGGGTGCTTCCTTCTCATTAACAATCGGCTGTTGTTGGTCTTCAAAATTATCTGATAGGGCCAAGATTTAGACCTGTCTTTTGAGTGTTCGCTCAGGGATAAAATTTTTGCCAATTGATGAAAGTGGTCCTGACATCACCTTATTTGAACGATATTAAGTAAAGGAACAAGTTTTTTTTCGGCTGAAAGTAAGCAGCAACATTAAAAAAAACGAACATAAATTATTCTGTATATGAAGGGGTTGCCCCCCCCCCCCCCTCAATACCTTGCTCTTCACGCTAGAATTTTTTGCACTGGTACACCCTCCATGGAAAATTTCCTCTCCTGACAAGAAACTTCTTCATGGAAAGTTCCTCTCACGTAAAATATGCCCCCTTCCTGTAAATTTTCCTCCAGACAATTCCATTCTTGCTGAAAATTCCCCCGTCTCCCTTCTTAAAATTTCTTGCGGACGATTCAGCCCGAAAAATTTCTCCTTTGCATAGTTTCATTCGAAAAGACTTTAATTTCTAATCGTTTTTCCAATCACTTCGGAAAGCCCTCCTTCCGTGGAAAGTTTTTCCTGGATATCAAACCCACTGAGAATTTCTGCCAGACAATTTTCCCGGAACGTCTCCATGTGTAAAATTGAGTTGGCAAAGAGAAAGTTAGACAAATAAAAATAAAAAATCGTTCAGGAATTTTGTCAAATCCCCCCAGTGTAAGATTTCCCCGTGAAAGTTTACCCCCGGAATTTTTCTCTCCCCACGCAAAATTGTCCCCATGGAAACCCACTCAATGCCGAAAATCCCCCCAAAATATGTCTGTATACTTTCCAATAATAAATATTATACTTTAACGATGGACAAAATTCATAGCGTAAAGACCTATCATCAGGGGCTGTGGGGGTCATGTTATTTCCAAAAGCATAGTTTTTGGATCCTTTAACAATGATGAACAAGATGACTATCTCGAAATTTTGATCGGACGATATTCAGGAAAAATGGGACGTGGGAAGGGGGTTAGTGGTCCTCCAATCTTTTGGGTCACTTAAAAAGGACACAAGAACTTTGATTTCCGTTCGAATGAACCCTCTCCCGATGTTCTAGAACCATTTGGTCGATACAATCACCCCTGAGAAAAAAATTAAATAAACACGCATCCGTGATCTTTCTTCTGGCAAAAAATATAAAATTCCACATTAATGCAGATAGGAGCTTGAAGCCCCTACAGTAGGGTTCTCTGATATGCTGAATCTAATGGTATGAATTTTATAAAGATTCTTTGACTTATTAAGTATGTTTCCCCTTTTTTTTACAGTTTGTTGCTATAAACTGTTTAATTAAGTACTGGTATTTTCTATTTAAAAATAGTGAGTACATAAAGGCACTCACAATTAGTTTTCATTACTAATACTGAAATTAGTCGTAGCTATAGCTAAATCTCGGTATTAGTAAAACTTTATTATTGTGATCGCTACAGTAATATAGTAATATATACAGTAATCGTCCTCACAAAACTGTATAAGAAGCATAAAAAAAGATATTATATAATTGTGCCTGCTAGTTCTGGTAATTTGCCAGTTTAAGATTTTTTTTTGTCGTATTTGATGCCAAATCATGTATACGCATCATTAATCAAAGATGGAGCTGATTTATTTAAAGAAAAAATCTTTGGTCACGAACAGATTGTTTTTTTTTGATCTTTAAGATGCATTAATAATATTGTGGTATGCTGCTAATCTTTGAAGTTATTATTCTAGATAGTAACCAGGTATATGTGTAGCTAACATAGTCAAAGATGCAATATTTCTCCAGAGCCTACATTGCATCATAAAATCAGTGACCTTATCAGTAGAGGTAGTGGTAACGCTAAAGGGGTATTGGAACCTATCACTTGGGGTACCTCTTATACTCAATCTCTTCGTCAGCCGTCCTTGCGCAGTTAAAAAAAAAAAAAAACAGTAACATTACTGACGTAGAACATTTAAAGCGAAGTTTGGGAAATATAAGAATTGAAAGATTCTCTGTTATAGAACTGAAGAAAAATATCATTCTTAAGGTACTGTCCAGTTATTAAGTGAATTATATTACCGATTAATCTAACATTTATCCTGATGTATTTCGTCCCCAATGAAGGATCTCATTAACCATGTAGATCAACTTGTGGGGTATGTCACAGAACTTTTTACTTGTACTTGAGACAAGGTAAATGTTTTTCAGCCCAAGCCGGCACCAAAAATACTCTGGACTAGGGTTGCCACTTGGCCGGTTTTTTTTGGTGCCACTTTGGGTGGCAAAATAGTGTCAATTTTGTATAAAAAGTGTCATTTTCCAAAAATTTGCCGCTGGCGACGCTTCGCGTCGCTCGCGCTCATATCGACAAGCTTTTTGTATTGAAAATATTGGCCAATCCGCTTGGGATCATCCCCGCGTGGTTTCCCGTATCTTTAAATTCTCCAACATGAAATGTCGGATCTAATGCCATCTATCAACTATAAAAAAGAAATTTTGATTTTACTTAGTCGGTGCTGATTTCCGGCTTTGTGCAGCACTTCCACTCTTGTCAACTTTGAAGCCCCCCCTCCTAAAAACCGCTAAAACACAAATGGTGCTTACTGTATAAAATGGGAACTCGTCCCACAGAGTACTTTCTTCTCTTTTTTTTTTCTGAGCAGTCTTTATTCTTAGCGTGAAAAAAGGAACGGAAAAAGAAAAGAGGAAAAACCTTCAGTTTTTTTTCTTTTGAGAAAACGGAAAAAAAGGACAACAATCCTCGTCTACATTTAGAGTTTTTCATCCAGTTTTTTCCATAAAATGGACTATCTGGATTATTACAATGCATTCAGGCGCTTGAAACTTTTCTTTTCTCCGAAAATGCTGAAGAGAATGCCACGAACATAGATCGTAGCTATTGACTCTAACTCTTTCAAATAATTTATTTGGCAAAAACTAGTGAAAAAACAATAAAACAGCTATATCATCTAATCTATTTATCACAACCTGAATAGAATAAGTTTCACGAAAAACTCTCACCACTCCCAGTAAATTTTTCTTTACGATGTGTCCAGGGACTAGGGCATAGGAACAGTCAACTAGCATTTTAAGCATCAATATGAAAGCATCTTTATAATAACAAACGAGCATTTAGTGTATTAGCGTGAAAGCACATTTACAATCAAATATTAGTGGGAATAAAATAACTAAAATGAGGAAGTGCCTCCAAATTCAATTTATTTAATGATGTAACATAAATTTAAGTAAGAAAAAAAGTGAAATTAGATTGTGATTTTGCTAATGATTGCATAGGATTAAAGATAATGGAAGTTTTGGTATCAATTTATTTTTAGAATAATGGTTATGTATGAATATTCATTTGTCCATTGCCAAGAGTTCAAAGAAAAAATATGAAAAGTATGAACGGAAATGTTAGAGCGCATTTTTGCGTCACTGGCCCAGTTACTGAAGAGGTCACTAGATATTCTTACGGGACACCAGTGAGCTCAGTGGATGTTTTTGCGTTGCTGAGTCGTTGTGTAATGTCACCAGTGAGCTTTTCAGTCACTGGGCTTCAAGAGCTACAGTCACGGAAATAGATGAAAAGATGCGCAAAGTTATGCAGTCGCTGGCCCAGTGGCTGGTCAACATAGTAACAGCTGTTAACATAGTGGCGCAAAAGTACACTCTTAGCTTTTCTTGCTCTTTTCTTCTTTGAATTGTAGTCAACCCTCAACTAATAAAACATAAAAATTGAATTCGGACCTACTCAAGAATTGCAAACTGCTTGACTGACTTATCGTCTATGAGCCTACAAATTATTGCAACAACAAAAAAATAGTTGAACTAAACAACTGAAAACAACTGAAGGCTTCCCCCACCACATTGCAGTTAAATGTCTATCTCTGTCCTTTTCATTGCCAAGTATTTCGTACCGAAGATCACTGGATGATTCTTGTATTCAGTAATTGCCGAGCGCGGAGTTAAGATAAGAATCTTAACTGACAGAAAAAGGATATCGATGCATATCTACATTGACAGTTTTCCTTCCGGTTTTTTGTCTGAATTTTTTTTTTTTTTGTAAAAATAGTGCTACTTAGCAAAAAAAGTGGCACTTTTGCTAAAAAGTGTCCTAATAGTGTCAGATGTCCCAAAAAGTGCCATTTTTTTTTTTAAAAAAAAAGTGTCAAAAGTGACACTAAAGTGTCACCGGTGGCAACCCTGCTCTGGACCTTATTTTACCACTGTGTTTTGTCTTCAGCTTTGGGGCAGATGATATCCAACCAAGATTTGCCCCATTTGCGACCATGTTTCGGGTTCCACCCCTAAGCCCTGGGGTCTTACTTCATTTTGGCATGCAAAAATTTAGTGTGACCTTCTTGTTGCTTCTTTCACTTGGAAGGGGGATTGCAATTGAGGTATTGATAAACGTGTTCAAATGTTCGAGCCTTCTCCTCTTGACTTCAGCGGATAATAAATGCTCCTGATTGCACCATTAGGTTCCTAATTTACAGAAAGAAAACAATTAATGAAAATTGAATCTTTATTATTTAAAACTGTAGTTAAAAACACACAGTCGCATTGACTAATCAGCAACGGTCCAAAACACAACTCAAGTACAAAATCTTTTCTTGGATTTTTTTTTCTTGAGTAATGTTATTTGGCAACAAATTTACTGTAGATTTGACACAAAGTAGAATTGTGAAATTAATGAACAGAAGCTAAATAAAGTGCTAGAGGTCCACCATACATCATGAAAGAACATTTTGTCCAAAACGCAGTAAAAAATATGAAGCTAGAAGAAACTAAACCCATCTCTGAAATATCAGCTAGTGAGTGGAGTGCTTATTTTGGTTCAAAGTTCAAAGCACCTGACGCAGGTTAGATTCACGTTATTAAAAAGGATTATGTTCCAGTCTTCTTTGATAATTTTGATGATTGTTCGGTTCCATCGTCTCTTTTTAAAAAATTAAAAAAAAAGAATATTCCAAAGATTGTGACAGTATATACGCTTAACATCTTTGTTCGGAAGGTGAAGCTCTTCACCATCACATTGCCCGTTGTTCCAGATTAGCTTGACACAAAGAACAACCGAATCGTGGTTTTGGTCCTACCGCTATTAAAAAAAGGAGAACCAGCAGAAAAGCTTTCTTCATACAGGCTAGTAGCAATTTCTTCTGTGTTTTCAAGCTCTTTGAAATTGTTGTGCTTGGTGAGATTTCTGATAAGTGTAAGTTACCTCTGTATCAGCTTGATTTTCTAAAGGGATCAGGGTGCACCTTGCTGCTAATATGTTACTTGAGGCTCATCATTTGCGGAGACCTTTTATTTTAGGTTAGTATAATGTCAAGAGACCCTCTAATTCCGAAAATCTTGCCCAGATTTTAACTGAGATGCGAAAACGAAGTGAGCGTTCTTCTATTGCGGGGTAACTGCGTTACATATCTTAAGCTTCATGTCCGTTTGCAAAAGTTGACTTAAGCGACAAGGGTTTTGTTGACGAGGGAATTAACCAAAAGGTGTTTGATTGAATTTGTTCACCTGTTGCTAATTAAAGTTCAATTTACTACCTTTGCTGACCTGGGAGGGTGTAAAAAGGGATGCTTTGAATAGATCGGGATGGAGGAGGAGCGTGCCTAGCTGTGTTGGTCTCAGACGGATTGATGCTGGAGTAAGTTCTTAGTAGTAGTGGTTGTAGAAGCTGACCTTAATAAGCAGAAAAAAAGTAGAGAAAACTGTCAATTTTATAGTGAGCCCTCGTGGTTTCAGCAAGGTTTAAAGGCCCTTTGCAGAAACCAATTGCAAAGACAGACACACAAGAACTTCTGCTGGAAAACTAGTATTAGCTGGCAATTGCTGTTTTCAGTTGGCTCAGTTCAGTTTTCAGTTTTCAGTTGGTTATCAAGACGACCAATTCGCAACGTCATCATCTAGGCAATCCTTATTCCAGTTGATGGAAATAATCCTGTTTCCCTTAGGTGTCCTATCTTACTAAATAACTTAGCCAAAGCTATAACTATGCAATATTTGAAGTGCAGTTTAAGATTTAGCAAATGATAAATTAATAATATATTGAAAAGCTCCTTTTTCTCCTGTTAAAAATGTTGTCTCCTATAATGATTGTATCATATATAATGGGGCCGCTTCTGGATTTTCATGCTTAGAGAGTATATATGATTAGCTGGAATTCATATCTTAAAACAAAATTATGATTGAGCGGTTAGTGTTTAAAGAACTGCTTTGGTAATACTGTTTCGTAAATTTGTGCTGTTAGTAGAAACGACTTTACTCTAAGAAATATTATTTCTAGGTTTCTGAATTACTTCAATAAATTTATAAATAATTGGAAAATCAAAGGCACTTTAATATTGTATAGTTTTTTTCTTTGTTTCATATTTTGGGCAGTTAGCATCAGATTTCCATGGAATTTTCCCTCTCAACTCGCAGCGTCATTCATGTCCAAAATCACTCAGGTGTAATTTCTCGCAGGAGTTTAGGCGAACAACTAGAGCAGGATTTAGTTTGAGGCATATTGGTCCAATGGTGTGGAATTATATTCCCCTGGATATTAGAGATTGCGCTGATTACCAGTAGTTTCGCAGAATGGTGGGGAAGTTTATCTCTGATGGTTGACTTTGGTTTTATTTACGTTGTTTGTGTTTGGGTAGTTGTCCAAGAGGCTTGTTGCTGTTTTTTCATTTAATTTGCTTACGGTGTTTAATAATTTGTTGTAATTTTTAATGCGCTCAATTATGCCACCAGGTATGTGCGCAAGTGTATTTTGTAGCATTATGTATATTTCATAAATAAAATATCTGTATTTGTATCTGAAGGAAACGTTTGAAAATAGAACCCGGCACCTGCCTTAAGGGTAGGGTAGAGTAGAGGTGTCAGAAATATCCCTTTTTCAGGAAAAAAAGAAGGAAGACTCGAATTTATATTACTGCAATATTTTATCGATCGAAAGGTAGTTTCCTGTTATTTTGAGTCGGAAGAGGCCGAAATTGACATCTAACTTGGAATATTTCATCGCTTAGTATCCAATAATTGAAAAAAAAATGGGGATATGGGATACTAAGTGCCGGAATTTTTCAATTAGGTATGATAAAAATATGATACTCTAGAAAAAAATTTGGGCTATATATCTGCACATTAGGGGGTGGGGTAAAGTACAGCGGGTCTGCATGCAAAATGTGTTAGCGACGATTATTCTGATATTATGAAGTAAGAATCGTTTTCTGACCTCACCCTTTCCAAAGTCTTTACCCCCCCCCCCCCCTAATGTGCAAATATCAAGCCCAAATTATATATTTCCCGTCTATTCTGCCCTTCTCTTTGTCTTTTCTCACGCTAAGTTGAAAGAAACTAGCGAAAGAAAACGGGTTTGTCTAGGCAACGTAATTCAGCCCGAGAAAAGCATTTTCATGCAAGCACTACTTACACTGTTTAGAAAATTCCCTTCGACCGTGCACATTCTTTTTCTACAACGTAAATATACATCAATCTTTCATAGTCCCAGAGCTTTTTTTGATTCACGTTGTTTATTTTTACTTTTTTCTTTTTGCTTACGGAACTTATACTGGTCAGTCACTCTTTGTAAATCCTGGAATCTATTTTTGAGGGCCGACTGAAAGGTATGAGAAAGAATTTGAAACCACAAATCGTATGAGAAAATGTCCTTTTACCTGGGCATTGGTTATGATCTTTATAGTAAATTAAATAAAAAAAAAAGTTTTTTTTTCAACTGAAAGTAAGAAGCAACATTAAATCCTAAAGCGAACAGGCATTATTCCGTATAAAGGGGGGGGGGGGCTATCTCTTCCTCAGCCCTCCCTCTTTACACTAAAGTTTGACTATTGTCACAATTCCGTAAGAAAGACTGCTCAAACACAAGGGTCATTGAATTTGAATAAGAAGTTTTTTCAAAAAACTTTAAGGCATTAGCTTACAGAGCGCTGGCTGAGAAAGTTGCAGCACCCCTCATATACAAATACTTTCGGTTCGGTTTAAGCTTTTATGTTGCTCCTTATTCTTAGTTTTAAAAACTGTTGTTCTTTTTCTGAACGTTTTTTCATATCATTCCAGAAAATCCCCTCCCCCTTCCGTGCTTTGGAATTTCTTCGACTAAACTTTTGAATTCCTGTTGAAAAAAAAAAGATTTTGAAACGGAGAATATTGAAAAAACTTGATACTTTGGCAATCAAAAACGAATCGAAATTAATAAAAAAACACAACTTCCAAAAAACAAGTTTTTTAAAGAAAATTATAGGCCATATTAAACTTAAAATCAGCAGAAATATAAACCTATAATAATTCAAACTCAAAACGACCAGAAATTACTATTAAAGATTAATTGAAACCCAAAACGAACAGAAATTAAATAAACAATTGTAGCAAACAAAGACACAACAGGTACTAAGAAAAATGAATAAATAAACCTTAAGATGAGTAAAGCTTAAATTGGATTTTTAAATCAACCTTAAAATGAACACAAGTCACTATAAACAGAGTTTGGCTACTGCCCCTTCCATAGCTGTAAAAGTCTAAAGCCTACTGCGTCATTGGCGCTTTCTGGAAACGAATCACATTACAAAATATATTCTTTTGTACTTATTACAACATAAAAAACCAAAATTACAGTGAAATAAAATATGAACTGATGAGTTTTCAACAATTAACATCATTATATATTAAGTATTCAGTTTAATTTGATTAGTTCTTTACAAGACTGTTCAAGACGCATACAGTTTTCAGTAAAGTGCCAATGACGCAGTAGGTTTAGACTTTTACTGTTAAAGAAGAGGGCAGTTGCTACACTCTTTGTTAGTAGTGGTTTTCGTTCGTTTAAGCTTGATTTGTATGATCAATTTCAGCTTTCCTGGTTTTAAGATTTATTCATATTAGCACCCGTTTCATGTTTGTCTGATATTGTTGTTTATTTGATTTCTGTTCGTTTTGGATTTCATTTATTCGTTAAAGGTAATTTTTGGTCATTTTGAGCTTGAACTATTATAGGTTTATATTTCTGCTGATCCTAAGTTTAATATGGAGATACTTTTCTTTGAAAAACTTTTAAATTTATTTTGTTTAATTAATTTCTGTTCGATTTTGATTGCCAAAGTTTACAGTTTCTCAACATCTCCACTTCAAAATAAGTTTTTTTTTCAACATACAAAATTCATCGAAGTATCGAAACTAGTATCAAAATAACAATATCAAAGTAAAAATTTGTGTTTGGAAGCGCAGAATCCTGGAACCCCTTTTTACATCGCTTAGAGTAAGCTGTGAGGTCTTGTGATCTGTAATCAAATGCTATGTTATTTTAACTCCCTTTTGTGCAATTCCTCCTAGAGCAGCGCCATTCAAGAATGAATCTTTCAGGTTCGCCAGGCCTTTGCAGTGCTTAAGCTGAGAGGTATTCAAAATAAACTTTTCTTGCACATGAATAATTCCAAAAATATGAATAAATGAAACATGAATATACAAAGTAAACAAAGAAAAGAAAAAGCATCAACTCAAATGAATTTACTACTGCTACTACTAACAACTCACCGCGGCACCAAGCCGCCTGAGGCCAACACAGCTACGCACGCTACTCCTCCATTCCAGTCTATTTAAAGCCTCCCTTTTTACACCCGCCCACGAAGTTCCCAGTTCCTTTAAATCTTTCTTTATGACGTCCTCCCACCCCAGACGAGGACGACCTGCTTTCCGTTTAGCCCTAGACGGTTGGCCGAAAAGAACAATCTTCGGCAATCTGTCATCCTTCATACGCACAACGTGCCCTAGCCACCTCAACCTTACTTTCACTATAGCCCCAGAGAGCGGTATTGAACCACATTTTTCGTATAGCCTATTGTTTTTTGAAATACGGTCAGTCAGCCGGGTACCCAGAACAATCCTTAAGCAATTTCTCTGGAAAACATCTAGCAAATCTTCATCCGCTTTTCGGACCGTCCTTGCTTCAGAGCCATATTTGACCTCTGTCATCACTGTAGCTTCTAATATTCTAATCTTGGTTTGCAGACTTATCTTCTTATTCTTCCAAACTTTTTTTAACTGTGAAAAAACACCCTGAGCCTTGGCTATTCTACTTTTTTACATTTTCACTGCTCCCACCATCTTTACTAATAATACTACCAAGGTAAGTGAAGCTGCCCACCTTATCAATCTTTTCATTACCCAACGTCACCTTTTCATCTTCACTTATTCCTAGCCTTAGTGACTTAGTCTTTTTAACATTAATTTTCAAACCTATTTTAGCACCCTGAACTCGCAAAACCTCTAAAACTTCATTCATTTTGCTCACACTTTCATCTAGGATGCTTAAGTCATCAGCATAATCTAAGTCCAGGAGACTTTTTCCTCCTCATTTGATTCCGTGGTGTCCCATTGCCTTTCCTGTGCTCCTTAAAATTGAGTCCATCAAAATAATCCATATAAAGGGGGATAGAACACAACCCTGCTTAACTCCTGATTTAATAAATAACAGCTGCTAACCTCATTTCCTACCTTAACCGCAGCAGTGTTATTCTCATACATAGCACTAATCACTATAATGTATTTGTCTGGTATACCATACAAGGATAAAACCTTTACTAAAGCTCTTCTATCAACAGAATCGAACGCTTGTTCATAATCTATAAAACCGAGGACCAAAGGTGTTTGAAAACTCAGGCACTTCTCAATTATTAGCCTAAGAGTGAAAATTTGGTCGACACATCCTCTACCTTTTCTAAAACCGCATTGTTCTTCTCTTAAATCTGTGTTTACGGCATCTCTCAGTCTAAAAAGTATCATATTACTAAGTAATTTACTACCTAGAGAGACCAGACTAATGCCTCGATAATTACCACACTCACTTTTATCACCTTTCTTATCAATCACCTTTCACCTGGAGCCTTATTATTTTTTAATCCTTTTAGTACTGTCGCTAATTCCTCCTCACAAACAAATGTTCCTTCACATCCAAGGTATCACAAACTTTTTCATTTTCTCTATATCTTTTCCTGCAACTCTATCTATGTTAAGCAAATTCTCAAAATGTTTGGCCCATCTCTCTTTAGTTTTTTCCTTATCGCTAATTGCAGCCCTATTCCTATCTTTAACTGGGCCAAGTCCGGATTGACTACTCCCTCTCAATTTGTTAACATGCCAGTACAATATTTTACTATTATGCCGTCTAGCTGAATCTTCCAGATCCTCGGCAATTTTATCCATGGCCTCCACTTCACACCTCCTTATTCTTGTACAAGTCCTTTCTCCTGTCTATTAAACATAAAGCTTTTTCACTAATATTCTCAGCTGCAGTTCTAGCTTTCTTCCCAAAGACATCTTCAGCAACTTCACAAATTATTTTTCTAAAATTATTCCAACTATCTTCCACATTATCAAATTTTAAACTCTCAAGTTTAGTATTCAACTGTTCCTGGAAAGTTTCTCTTAAATTCTTATCCTGGAGTCTACCAACCGTCACAACTTCCCGGGAGGTCGTTACCCTTTCGATATTTCAGCTTTGAATTAACCCTTGAAATGTACAAATTACTAGATGGTGATCTTTACTTTTAACATCAATAACGGCACTCCTATATACCCTAGTATATTGTATTGATCCTGCCAGTCTTCGGTCTACTATAACATAATCAATAAGGTTTGCTGTCTTACCATCACGTGAATACCATGTTAACTTATGAACCATTTTATGACCAAACACCGTATTGGTTATAGCTAGATTGTTATACCTATAAAATTGCAAAGGTCTGTATTCATTACTGCTTTCTTTTCCTGTACCAAAGTTACCTAGGCTAGGATACCATCTATCCCTATTTTCTACCGACCTTGGCGTTAAAATCTCCCAGTAATAACATCATATTTCTACCTGGGACCCTGTCTATTTGCTCCTGTAACTGTAAGTAAAATTCATCTGAGTCACTAGTATCTCTGTCAGTCGGTTCTACTGGGGCGTATACTACAATAACTGATACCTGAACTTTTTAGTCATAAAATGAGCAATTAGTATTCTATTATTAATACCTTCCCAGCCGAAACAAGACTTAGCAGCTTCCTTATTCATCATGAGCCCTACTCCCTGTCTATGTTCCCCATCCTTCCTGCCTGAGTAAACACATTCTATATCGCCTAATTTCATGGTTCCTACCCCTGGGATTTGAGTTTCTGAAACTCCTAATAAATCCAGTTCAAATCGTCTGAATTCGTCAGTCAAAATGTCGATACGATAGTCATTTTTTAACGTCGTAACATTCCAAGTTCCAATTTTCACGCTCTTTAAATCATTGAAATTATTTTCGCCTCAAGAAAAGCAATGATCCCAGATACCAGTGCAGGACGGGAATCACATATCTTCTCAAGTCTACACCGAAGTGCTTAAGCCGGCTTAGAACCGGACAGTAAGAAGTCCCTGGGACCTCCATGAATGGAGGCTTTGTGCAATCCTGGGCCCATCTTGGTCACAACATGGTTTTCAGCTCTTGGCGATGCTCTTCTTATCAACAAGAGTCGAAATCCTGCATAGACAATCTCAAGCCTATTGGATATCAAATCATATCAAAGATATCTATCAAATCAGAACACACCAAATATGCCTTACTTTTCTTGCGTTGCCTATTGCTACCAGTTGAAGTGTAAATCTACGTAAATGCTAGTTATGCTTGTCTTCAAGTCTTCAAGTATCATTTTATTTTGTCTGCAGCATCCATCTAAACACGTAGCCTTCAGTTGTTATAGTGAAGATGAGGAAGCAGTGGGGGTTTTATTATGGATGAAATAGTTGATAAGTCCTTTAAGAAATGTACAAATAGATGCTCCGCTTTTCTAGCTACCTGTTTGAAATTTCACAAAGAATTGTAACTTTTGGCCTCTGTGTGTAATTGTCAAAATTATCATAAATTATCATATATCATAAATTATCATAATAGTTATTTATGCTTTTAGGTTGGAAAAACTAGAACTTCAAGACCAGATGACGGCTACCTAAGTGATACGACTCAGTTTTCTGAGCTTGGTACGTCTCGTGAAGGCTCTCCTGATCTTTATGGCTCCGTTTCGCTGCAGCTGTCGATGCAAAGTGACGTGGAGTCATCAAAATGTGCCAGCCCCTTGAAATATCCAGTTTCACCTCCTGGATCTCCCCTTATTCCTCACAGGTGATTTTTTCTTCATAAATGTTTTTTCAGCTATTGAAATAGGAGCTGAAATAGATCCAAATCCTTGTCACAAGAAATAACTGATATATTATAAGAAATCAATAAGATCCAAGAGACAACTTCAAAAAACTTCTGATAACTTTTATCTACTGGTTGGAGGTTGGAGAAATGTGCAAGATCACCAGAAAATCTTCAATTAAGTAGCAATATTTAAAATATTGTCTAGACTGGCTTAGAAAGGTTAAATAGGTCAGAAGGTTAAAACTTTTTATGGGAATTCGGATTGTGCAAATGAGTAGTGTACTTTAATTTCTCAATTCAACGATTGAACTTGCTATTTTCAAGCTAATACTATTACTTTTCAATAATCAGTAAACTTTATTATTTTTCAAGTAATTAAAATCGATTTCAGCAATTTAATTTTTCTCACACAAAAATAAAAGTGATAAAAGCAAACTAAAAATGGAAGAAACAAGCTGGAAATTGCACTTCAAAATCAGAAGCTTCTGTGGTAAATTGTTTTTAGATTGACATAAACGCTAAACAGGTCCCTCAGCTTATGCATCCTAATAATCTGAATTCTCTATTGCCTCTGGAAATTAAAGTATACGTGAAGTGTGTAAATTCAAGTTTCAGGACACCAGAGTTGAAGTGCAAACCCAAATCAACATCTTAGGACTAATTGTTTTCTTCTGGCGTAATTGGTATATTAGTTGGAAGAAACAGACAGATACGATTCCAGTATAATTATTCTTTTTTTTTATCTCAGAAGTTCGGTTAATGTTCGATTAGAAGTTTATTGAAAAAACGCAGAATTACCAACAACTATGCAATCATTAAATTAATCGAGTGTATCACTCATAGGACCCTTATTTTAAGCCTTTTTCAATTTTAACACACCCCAGCCTGTGTCTTTTTGCGATAATTTTCTCACCAAAGTGGTGAAGCGTGTTTCTTACCAAAGTGATGTCAGGACTTCTTATAAAATTAAACATTTTTTTTTTCAATTGAATGTAAAGAGTGACATTAAACCTTAAAATGAACAGAAATTACTCCGCATTTGAGGAGGCTTGCTCTCTCCTCAACTCCCGCTCTTTACGTTAAAGTTTTGAAGTGCTTTTAAAAATACTTCTTATTCCAACTCAACGACCCTTGTATTTGAGCAGTCATCCTAATGGGGACGGGTTTTCACAGGAATTAATAATAAAAAACAAACAAGTTCTTTCAAATTGAAAGCAAACAGTGACATTAAACCTTAAAGCGAACGGAAATTTCTCCCCGTTTGAGGAGGTCTGGCCCCTCCTCAATCCCTGTTTAGTTTATCCCACGCCACTTATCTATGTGCCTTACCCTCTTATGTTAATAGAGAATTGGACAAGAAGTATCGGAAAAATGATGAAAAAATGGAGTGATTTTAGCTCTTGTTTTGTAACCTGTTTCCCTCTCAAGTCTCCTTGGAATGGAGTCCCTGCTTGGCAAATATGAATAGATGGAGCATACAAAAAATTAAAAATGTTAGAAGAATTGAAAGCAGATCAGAAATGAAAACTCCGTTAGGCGTTAGGTGAAAACAGTTTGTCATCCCATTATTTGTATTGACGTACCCCATAAGAATACAAACAAGGTGAACCAGTATCAGCATTTTTTTTCTTTTTTTGTGATTCGAAAACAAAAGAATTATGGCTTGGCAACGGTTTCCACAATATTGTCCCGAATGCTACAAATACATTCTAAGACCACACTGGTTATACATGACATATGAAGCTAAGACAGGAAAGGAAATAATAAATGAAAAATAAAATAAAAAAAGGGTGAGAAAACGAGAATTTTGTCAGCCAGTGGCAAAACATGAAGACGAACAACAAGCAAATATTTCGACAAGGACCTCCGCCAAGTCGTCCTCAGTGCTAAACAAAAAAGAAAACAAAAAAACGAAAAAACAACAAAAATTTTATCTTTTTGAAGTTTACTCGACAAGATGCGAACAGACACCCTTCGCATCTTGTCGAGTAAACTCCAAAAGATTAGATTTTTGTTGTTTTTTCCTTTTTTTTTTTTTTCTTTTTGTTTAGCACTGAGGACGACTTGGCGGAGGTCTTTGTCGAAATATTTGCTTGTTGTTCGTCTTCATATTTTGCCACTGGCTGACAAAATCCTCGTTTTCTCACCCTTTTTTTGATTTTATTTTCATTTATTTTTTCTTTCCTCTCTTAGCTTCATATGGAATGCTACAAAATAATCTATATCGGTATATTATCTTATCCTTGTCTAGGCCTAGTTTCTCAAGCTTGCCTTTTCATAGACCTAGCCAAATATATGTACATTTACATGGAAAAAATAAACGGCTGAGCTTGACTTAAGCTTATATTGTCATAGTAATTGTATTTTGCTAAGTATATGAAGTGACAAGGGGAGACTTGCTTAAACTTGAGCCTTCCCACAGTGGCTGGTGTATAAGGCGACAACGGTGTCTATCAACAATGACCCTTCTGTGTTTTGGACAAAACATCTTCTATGGACAACCAGGATAGCTCAGTGTCCTTACCGTCCAGCGCCCAAGTATCAATTTTTCTGTGTGTGTATTCTGATTCCAGGAGAGACCCAACACCCAACATCATGGGATAGAAGGCCTTTGCCCATTCTAACCATGTTCCCCCAAGATCATCATCGGCTACTTAATTTTTAGAGTCATAAGCTGTGGTTTCGCCTTTTCCTGGATAAAGACGTTGCTGATCCTCTTTGACCAGTGAATATTAAGAATGCGTCTTAAACAGTTGTTCTCGAATGTCTGGATTCGCTTTCAAGCTGCTTAGCCAATGCCCATGATTCGCATCGACACAGAAAGAAGGCTACTGTCAAACAAACGGGAGTTTAAACTTCACGGAGTACCTGAGTTACTCATATCATTCTTTAACTTGTCACAGGCGTTTCCAGCCGAAGCAATACGTGTTGTAATCAGGTATTTAATGTCTTCCACCTGCTCCGGATATCAGTGCCAACTTTAAGAGGCGGGGAGGCTAGGGTCTTAACGTTGTTAAGTATGATTTTAGCTTTCTTCGTACTTGTTTGGCTCGTTTGGCCATGTTTGATATTTCAGGAAGATTTTGCAACTCTGTTAAATGTTATAGGCGAGTTAAGTCTTCAGTGAAAGCCCTGTCAAAAGAAAATCAAAGAAAGTGCGGTTCTGGTTCAGTTGAATTCTACCTTTGAAGTAGCATATTTGGAGAATATAGTCAGTGAGAATAGGAAATATGGCTGTGTACAAAACACGTCATCGACGGACACAAGAGTGCACCCTCAACCAATTCGTAAGGTCCCAATCATCAGTCACCACACCAGATTAGTGGTCTTCATATAATTTAAGGATAAGACTAACAAGCTTGTTGGGGAAGATATATAATACCCCAAAAATCTTCTAAGTAACTCTGTGGACCGAATTGAACACGGAATTCAATGAAATCAATGATAATTACCGTTGCCTATTCGTTCTTTTCTTCAGTTTCTACTCTTAAACTGAACATCAAATCAGCAGCAAGGTCTAAAACCACGTTGTTGATCTCTTGATATTGCATCAATTTTTGACTAAATGCGGCTCAACAGCACTTGGCAGAGCCATGTGCTGTACTGCCTACGAACTGTAAAGTGATATTCCACCTATTATTGCACTCGGCTCATCTGATTTTCTCACGTAGCATATATATAACCCCTTTCTTCCATTCTGCAGGAATGTTCTCGGTTTTCCAAATCTGAGTGAGAACCTAGAAAAGTGGTTCGGTCAAAACATAGGCTCCGTACTCAAAGAGTACTTAAAGACTGCAAGCCGTTCATTCCTGCGTCTTTACTTTTTTTAAGCTATGTAATAGTGTTATAAACTTGGAATAAGCTAATGGGTTCTGTCCTTATGTGAAGCTGAAAGGGTGGTGATTCGTTGGGAAAATCTACAGGATTTGTGGGGTAGCAGAAATTCAAGCAACTCTGTAAAGTCCTTGTTCCACCTAATGTCAAAATCTTCTTTTCTTGCAAATAGTCGCCCGTCTTTACCCTCAATAGCAGAAGCTGGTTTTCTGAAATATCCAGTGGTATTTTTAGAGAAAAGATACACTGTCTAAATACCTCTTTTACCTATCTGCTGCCTCAGCTAACCCTGTCTCAAGAAAGAGATATTTATCGGCTCCTATAGTCCGTTTAACGGCTAATTGAGCTTCTCTATCTATGATGGTAAGGTGAGACAGAGGTATGGAGGCTTTGTGTTGATACCCCTAGGGGATTTGATTTAGTTTTCCCTCCTCCTTTCCTCATTAAGAACACATTACAAGCGAAGAACGTGTATTTTTTGTAACACTTGGAAAAAATCCAAACCTGTTTCAAGGCGTTTTTCAAGCTTCCTCTGTTCTGAAAAAACTGCCACCCTTCTCCAAATTTTGTGTTTAATTTTTTTTTTTTTTGCATACATTATTTGGGTGCCAGATATCGTATAGTTTTAAAGAGACTTGAAACAAGTTCTGGCAACTCTGACCAAGTACTTTAAAATACAGTGCTTCAGTTATTTAAAGTAACAAGGACACCAAAATGAAAACACATTTAGCCCTCTTAATCTATTTTAGGTCTATTCATACCTGAAAATCCGGGTTTCCTACGAGTTTTTGTTTAGCTGCTATTAGCATTTTTAGTTTGAATAAATTCGCCAAAACAGTGTTGTCAATAATTAAACAACGATAAACTTTCGGAGCTGAATAATATTAGCGAAAACTATTTCCTACGAATCCGACACTGTTTTTCATTTGTGAAAATTCAAACTTACAAAATCTGTTGATTGTTATATATATATTTAGTGAAAATACATTTTTGTGAAAAAATATGACCTCAAGTTCAGAAAGTGACTATTCTGATGTGTCAGAAAATATAAGCGCTAGATGGGTATGCAAGATACCATTTCAGGATACTTTTCCAAGACCCCGACGCCGTGCCGGCGGATCGACCAAACGCCGCCGACGAGAGGCTTGGCGCCACCGAAGTGTCGTAATGCCAACGGGCGCGCTGCAGGCACGCCGCCGCCGACAGAGGCGGCGGCGTTCGGTCGATTTCAAATTAATTTTGCGGCAATTCTTATTGCGTCAACCGCAAATTCGGAGCTTTTCCTCTCTGTGTGTGGTTAGTATTTCGATTTTCCTGATTAGAAATCAAGCAGGGCTTGTGCTATCCCCGAATTTTCGGGTATTTCCCCGAAAATCTATGCGTCACCCCGAAAAAAAAATTTGGTTCCCCGAATCCCCGAAAACCAGCAATCACGGTGCCACCCCTAGCGATTTATCACCAGTGACTTTCCCTGCCAAATATTACTTGGCATACCATAATTCTTCACTACTCTCTTGTTCATTAATTTTCGTGTCTTTTGTTACTTTGCATAAAAAGAGACAGATGCAATTGCCAATATTGCAAGGTTCTTCATATGTTGACAAAAAAACAGGATCGTCTTTATGAAATGAGTTCAAATCATTTCGAATGCAGTTTCCCAATCGCTATTTCTTACATCGTTTGTAGTCAAGAATTTTATTTCAAGTTGAATCCCAAAAAAAAAAACCTTCTATTGTGACAAATTTAGCTATAGACTAAGCTATGTACAAGGTTTGGGAATTAAAGATTGAACTGGAAGTTACCTAAAAAATATGATTCAAAAATAAATTGTAAATTATTTAATATAGGAGGGGGGATAGGGGGCTATCATTTTTAAATGATAATGCCTCATTTTTTTATTGAAAGCGGGGATGCCAAAATGTTAATTATTTTTTTCATTTTAAAATGGAGACAGAAGAAAATGATATCAAATTCCCTAGGAAACCATTGAAATATTTTGATAGACTCAAGGCCCCCATTAGGACTTGTTCATTGTCTTGGGTATTTTGCGACTTCTCATAGGCTACTGGCCTAATTTGGCTTTTGTGTGTGCTCCCTTTTAATTGTATTCTTTGGATCTTATTGAATGCCACGGCAAATCTATGACTCAGTTTTCAATAATTGAGGTATATCTGAGTAATTTTGACATTTTTGTTGTTGTCTTTGTACCCCCTACTCATACCCTCAATTTTTTTCAAGGAACACAAAGCTTTTTTAACGTTATTTGCATGTTTGTTTGAACCATATAGTGACCTAGTAATTATTAAGTAACTTATTTTTCTAATGAAAGCTGAGACAGAATCCTGTGAATGTGGTAGTCCAGAGGGGGGGGAAGGGGAAGTACTACATTTAAATGATAATATCTCGAAATTTTTTTATGAAAGCAGGGATCCCCAATTTTTTTTTTCTAATTTAAAGCAGAGACGGTATTTTATCAAGGTGGTATCCAGAGAGGGGGGGGGGGAAGTAGTCGGGCTATAATATTTAAATCATAATACCTCGATTTTTTTAAAGAAGGGGTTGCCAATAAGTTAAATATTTTTGTTATTTAAAGCACAGACAGTATCCTATCAAGATAGTATAGAAGAGGGGGGGGGGGCATAGGGAGCTATTATATTTAAGTGATAAGTACCTTGATAGTACCTGTTTTTAATACAAGATATCTTTTTAAGAATCCAAAAGAGCACAAAAAAAAAACAATCAATATCAAAGTCACCCATTTCAACTGTTTTAAATGTGATAGGCCAAAGGGCATTATAAAAAAAAATTAAGCTTCTAAGTTCAAAGCTATATTAAAGTTTTCTGATTAGCATAATTTAATATTAAGATGGTCTGGCCTAAAAATAAGACACACGTATAGTCAGAAAACTCCATTGCAAATCCATATATAGCTAATTTATAAAGACTCCCCCCCCTCCCTCCCTCCATAATGGTTTGAAAAATATACCCTGAATTTGTAATCAAACACCATGTTTTTGGTATATAGCCTAGACTGCAGTTTTCAAACAAAATTAGCGTTTCAGCAACAAATTCAAAATAATGAGTATTTTTCATGCTCTTTTATAATTAAATAATCACTTTACAGGACAATTAATTTTGAGCCATGAAGGGGCTAGAAGACTCAGAACAGCCCATAGAAACCTAGTAACCCTATGCTCAAAAATTTGCTTCTTTAAATAACTGGCTAAGGAGAAAAATAGGTCATATGTAGCTGACTAATGATTGAAGCTGACTTAGGCTATATATTTCCATATTAGGGGGGGGGGGAGTAAAGCATAGGACTCGTGGTATCAACTTCAAAGTCTAATAACTATAATAAATTTATTTATTAGAAGTAACTAAGCAAGAGTCTTTATTCAGGCTCATCACTAAACAAAATATAACCCAGTTGTGCTGATGATCTGTATCTGGTAATTATGTCAGTGATTCCAATCTTCAAAATGTAAATGGGGCAAAAATAACCAGTTAGCCATGATAAAATAAAAAGTAGCAAAATAGAAATAAGAAGGTATTTTTCAAAGTCTAACTGAGGCAAACTGCTCCCCCCTCACCATAATTGGCACCCCAAAATATGTGGCCTAATGCTGAATTAGAATAAACAGTGTACAATGGCAAGTACAAACAATACAATATATATTGCCGGGGCATATGATTCATAATACAATAATATATATTACATAATAACAATGACAGATAATGATCTAATAGTATTGATTTATTTAATATCAACATTTGTCATTCAGAGAAGCCATGACTCTATAATTTTGTTCTTAATATAATTCCTGTTTTTGTTCCACTAATTTTTTTTTTGGTACTGTTCTAATATATGGGCAACATGCAAGAATGCAACTTGAGAAAAGCCAAGAACAGATAACATTACCCAGTAATTTCCTATCTTATGCTCTATAAACAAGGGGTTTCTCACTCCAGGAACTATATTCAAGCTTTAGTTTTTTTGGGGTTTAGGAGGAAAAAAAGGTACCTAGGTAGTTTAAGTTATGTATTTATTATATGCTATGCTTTACCCCCACCCTCCTAATGTGCAAATATACAGCCAAAATTTGTTTCTAAACTATTATATTTTTATCCTATTTTTGTTTTATTTCACTAGCATTAACCAAACTTCACTTGTCACATGTTCCCAGATATTAGAACAGTACCTTTTTTTCCTGCATTGCTTTAGTATAACAGTGTGACATCCTTTTCACTAATAAATACCCATAATTTTTGAAGGCCTATAGGATATATGTTCTGAAAATTCAATTGATTATTATTATTGTTGCTGGTCTGCCTGTGAGTATTTGATGTTTCATATGTTAGTCCTAAAACTCAGCTGCCCTTGCCTGAGACTATAGGCAGCAGACCTTATGTCACTTGTTCACCTGCAAATCCAGGCAACTTGTTGGGTCAACCAATTTTGAATGAATTTTGTGTTAGTGTAACTGTCTGAGCTTATAAACTGGGTTTTGCCTGTCTAAGACTTTAGGAGCAGGTAGACCCTATGCCACTTGTTTGCACACAAGGCCAGGCAACTTTTCAGTCAACCAATTTTCAATTAATTCTGTTTTAGTGTAACTGTCTTGGCTTATAGATTGGGTTTTCGACTGAGGACTGCAAGTCCAGGTGACTTAGTGGTCATGTAATCCTAAAACTTGGTCAAAATGCCTTAGACTCTAGGCAGACAGGCCTACTTGGAAAGTCTACTTGAATTACAATAGAGATGACTAAGATTTTTGGGCTGACTCACAACAGGACAATGTCTATGGAAACTTGCTGATGAAGAAGCACATCCTAAGCCAAATTTCCTGGCCACATAAATTCTCAAGGTTGACTAAGTTTTAGGATTGATATGTGACCACCAAGTTGCCTGAACTGCAATTGGAACTATGAAAAGCCATCTGTATGACTTTGTTGTTTTCTCTATGTATCAGTGGGGTAATGTAATTTCTTTTGTATGACATTTTAGTGGATCATATATTAAATAAGAAAACCAAAAAGCATTCTGTATAACTTTATTCATGTTTCTCTATAATAATTTGATGTTTAAAAAGTCATAGAGAAGACTTTATATCATTCTCCATGTTTTAAAGGAAACACAATAGGCTATTGCCTATTGTTTTGATTTTATAGTGCTTTGTATATAAGAGTAAATGACAATATTTGTTTAGAGTATAAAGAACCAATGACTTTAATAGGCCTAGTCAAACAGTGCTCACCCAAGTAGGCTAATTTGTATTTCTAATATAAAAAAGAATAAAAGGTATATGCTACTATTATATAGTAACTATGAGGTAGATTTATATCAAAAATATTCAAGCAAATCACACAGCCTACTAGGTGTCTTACCTTAGCCTACATAAGGTAGGCTATCAGTGGAAGTCATTAGGTCTGCAAAACTACCAATAGGGTAGCCTATATATTGATACTTTCTTTTAGAATCATTAATGTTTACCTTTACACTGCTTCATGGTTAAAAGATCCTGGAATGCCAAAAATCCTAGTAACATCAAGACTAGACCTAGTCTAGCCAAGCTCTTTTCAAGAAGCATTCCTTAAAAGTATTTTTCAAAGAAAAGAGCTTTGCTGAACTAGGTTCGATTTCTGTTTACCAGAACATACAAGAAAACAACACTTTCTAAGGCTATATGCTGTTTATTTTTTTTGGTCATTTTCTGCTGTTTAACAGCACACGTTCTTTATTTTTGAAATTGGCCACGAACTTGCGTATTGGAATACATTATGTGAACAGGCGATCTTTCTCCTTAAAAATGAATTATCGGTTTTTCACACTAATTTAAGACGTATATGGCTGTGTAAGTTTGCAATTGACCAATTTAATGAATTAGTTTTCATTTTAGGTGTTCTTGGTACTTTAACTATTTTTAGAAAACATTCAAAGTGGATAATGTAACAGGTGCCCTATACTCTGTTCCTTAGTTGATTTTTAGGGGCAAAAAAAGTAAGGATGAAAAGAAAATGAAAGCAAAGGAAAAATAATTTAGGAGGAAAGCTTTCTTCCTAAATTAGGAGGAAAATAAATAAAGAAAGTGACGAGACTAGAAACTCTCTTCTCCTCAACTACATATTTTACCCCAGTTAGGTTTAAGTTTACCACTTGGTCAATGTAACTTTGTTTATTACTCTAGCTGATAGTATGAGAAACTGGTTTAAGAAGGAAATCAAGTGCTTTAACGTGAGTATAATAGGAGCTGAAACTAACAGCTCTACTCACATTGTATTACTAATGAGCAGAATTAGACAAATTTGAAAAACACTCAAGTACAATTGATTAAAATTGTGATTTTAAACTAAAGCATTAAGTTTCTTTGAATCCAAGTTGATATTCATTGAAGGTGGAGATATTATTTTTGCTTTTAATCTTTTAGGATTATGCAATAGTTTGGAATATGCTAATTTGTAGTACATAAATTGGTTTTAAAAATCTATGCAGATTTGTACTCTTTTGGGAAAAATGTTTTTCTTTTTATCTTTCGCTCACAAACAGAGAGAATAAAATAATTACAGCTGAAATTTTTATTCAAATGCTTATAATTTTTTAATGAATTTGCTGGCTAAAACTAGATAAGACTGTTTTCTTTTTCTCAGATGCAAATTTATGTTTTCTCTTTTATTAGTTTCCCAAAACACTTTTCCCCACAGCTTACTTTGAACTGAATCAAAATTCAATCTACCACTGCAGTGCCCAAAGAGGTTATATCTACATATTGCCGGGGCTATCATGTACAGCAGGACTCCTAAGGTTCCTAGCACTGGGCGACAATAATACTGCGTGTACTGCTGTATGAGTACACATAGCAGTACAAGATATCAAACAGTTCGTGGTAACGAACTGTAAGTAAGGAGCGACCCGGCTCAATGGTATACGAAATGGCCTGTCCCCTCCTCGACGCCTCGCTCTTTACGCTAAAGTTTGACTTTGTCACAACTCTATTTTTTTTAAACAATAAAAAACTTTAGCGTAAAGAGTGAGGCGTTGAGGAGGGGACAGCCCCTTTCATATACGGAATAATTTCTGTTCCTTTTAAGTTTTAACGTCGTTCCTTACTTTCAGTTAAAAAAACTTGTTTTTTTTTTTTTTTATTTAATTGTATAAGGACATGATATGTACAAGATATGCACAAGTATGATATGCAAAAGTACAAGATATGTACAAAACATAGCAATAACAGACCCTATTAGCCTGGTCCTTCTTTTAAGTCGCTAAAGTTAAAGCTAGCTTCTGACGAAAGTTGTTTATTTTCGGCACCCGGATTTCAGAACATCCAGCGAAATTAATGTCTTCACATGGCCAGGGGCACCAATTCATCTAAATAGAAATGGAAGGGGGGTTAATATTCAAAAATCTGGAGGATAAGGGCCCCCCACCTGTCATTTGGGACCCCTGCTTGTGGAGTTAATTTTAATTTGCTACTTTTTTGATCCAAGTAGAAACGTTTGTTCTTTGTCCGACAAGGTTGTGTCTAAAATAAATGAAAGCTTCTCATTTGAATGAGGAACTCTTGGATGTATAATACCGAACAAATTTATTATTTATATTTTATTAATAAATATAATAATAATAAAATAGATACTAAATTTCGTTTTTATTTTCTTTAATTTTTTAGTCTTTGTTTTTAAAATAACTTCTTGTTTATACATAGCTGAAAATGTACTATTTGATAATCTTTGCTAGGTATTAATTAGAATGCGCTGTGACAATAAAATAGTTGCCTTTTATAATAGGGAAATTTTCCAGAAAATCTTGTAAGAATTTTGTTTTCCATCCAACATATGAGACATATTTCAAACGACGTCGTCACTTGATCGGTTTCGCTCGACAAAACGTACCGTCTTCTGTCAGGGCTAGGCTTAGCAAGTCTAATAACTTAGTTTCAAATCTAATTTTGTTAATTGTATCATTATATTCATAGTGTAACGTTCTATAGGCTAATACTTATTTATTTTAAACAACAAACAGAGTAAGCCGTAGGCTTGTCTTGCTTGTCTAGGCATATATCTATTTTGGTGATCTACGTTGCATTTGACGTTGCGTGGTGTCTGCTTAATGCTTCTTAGAACGTAAATAATGCTAGTAGCTATTCTAAAATTATTTATAACAGCTATTCTATGTATTAGCTATACGATTATAGTAGCTATTTTCTAAAATTTATTATAGTAGCTATTCTATATAGTATCTATACTATTATAGTAGCTGTTCTATAATAACACAAGTAACTATACTATTATAATAGGTATTCTAGAATAACGCTAGTACCTCTTCTAAAATTTAGTATAGTAGCTCTTCTATCTAGTAGCTCTACTAGTATAGTAGCTGTTCTAGAATAACGCTAGTAGCTATTCTAAAATTTATTATAGTAGCTCTTCTATCTAGTAGTCATACTATTATACTAGTTTATTCTAGAATAACGTTAGTAGCTATTCTAAAATGTATTATAGTAGCTCTTCAATCTGGTACCTATACTATTACTTAAGGTTTTCTAGAATAGCTCTAGTAGCTATTCTAAAAATTATCATAGTAGCTCTTCTATCCAGTAGCTATACTATTCTAGTAGCTGTTCTAGAATAAGCTATTCTAAAATTTACTATAGTAGTACTCCCTTCAAATAGCTATACTACTGCAGTAGCTGTTCTAGAATAGCGCTAGTAACTATTCTAAAATTTATAATAGTAGCTCTTCCATCTAGTTGCTATACTATTATAGTAGCTGTTCTAGGATAACGCTAGTAGCTATTCTAAAATTTACTTACTATTTCGGTTTTCGCTCCTTTGTTTGGAAACTCCTCCCACAATTATTGGTGGTCCAAGGTCAAAGCTTTCTCTAAAAAAAATAATTCCTCTCTAAACCTAGATTTATGTCGGGTCCAATAACCTTGACAGAAATTTTGTTAGACTCTAATTTGTGGGCTTAAGAATCCTCTAAACAGTCTGTATATAAGAAACACGACACTTGGCTCTGCCTGGGGATGTAAGTTTTACTCAAAAGTTTACTCAAACACGTCTTCTAACTTTAATGCATTTAAAAACTCCTCTTTACTATTAATATTCAATTACAGAACCAAAAGTATTGGATAAATGCAAAGTATATATGCAAAGTATTGGACAGTTTGAAGCACTGTATATAGATAATATAATTTATATGCCGCGTATACAATTTATATTTTATCTATTATTTATATACAGTGGTGTGAAGTTAGACAACAATTCTTACTACATAATATGCAGAATAATCTTACCCAACACATTAGGCATGCAGACCCGGTTTAATTTAACACCACCCCCTAATGTGCAAAAATTTAGCCCATATTTGTTTCTGAAGTATTATATTTTCATCATACTTGGGTATGTTTCATTAGGACTGAGTGTCAGTTAAACATAATAGAAGAATTAGGTAGGGTGCATATCATACAAGAACCTTTTTTTACGCTTTTTGTTGAGTTGGTTAGACACTTTCTAAATAAACTTAGAAAAACAAAAACCATACTATTAAAACAAGAGATAGATTTTGGTCCCTAGAAGAAAATTCTGGTTGCCCCAGAGCAAACTCTGCGGCCACAATAAACAAAATTTCTGTCATAAACAAAATTTTTGTCATAAACAAAATTCCATTTATCATTTCATTTAATTTCATTTATCAGTTATTATAAAGATAATTTCTTAAACCTCATTGGCCTGCGATAATAAATTGGGATTTATCCCCTCTAAATAACTGGGATAAAGTGGGGGGAATATTCCAAAACAAATGCAACCTAAGAAAAATCGCTGAGCGACAGATATTTTCAGGGTTTCCCGTGAAAATATTCTGCGTTTTTTTTTTTTTTTTTTTTTTTTTTTTTTTTTTTTTTTTTTTTTTTTTTTTTTTTTTTTTTTTTTTTTGCACTTTTCTTGAATACATTATTTCGTTTCGCGATGAAGAAGAGAGGAAGTTGTCTTCTTGAAATATTTGCTTTGTTTGCTTATTCAGTATTCCCGTTTGGCCTTAAAAAACCCCATTTTTGATCGTTTCCTTTTCTTATATCATTTATTATTAAAATTTTCATTTATTAAGGCATTTCATTTATCATCAATTTTTTCTTTCTATCAGTTGTCATAGTCAGTCGGTTCGCCACTTTTGATTGTAAGAATTTATTTGTAGTAAATTAAAAATTAAATCTATTTAGAGTACTAAGTTAAAAGAAAAGAATAAAACAAAATTCTGAACTTAAAAACTTAGTTTTATCCATATGTGTTGGTCCTCCCGTAATGGTTATAGTGATGTAGGAATTTGATTAGTAGTAGCAAGATTCTATTCTCAATATTTGTTATTATAGTAAATGTAGGTATAGGAATATAAATTAGTAGCTTATTAGTACTAGTAAAGTGATAATATTAAAGTAAAAAGGCATTAAGGTATTTAAAAAAAAATAAGACAATTTTTAGGAAGAAAAAAACTTGAATTAGGTACTCGCACAAGAAAGGTATTATGCCGCTTTGACTAAGAAGCTTTAACTTAAGAAAAAAAGCATAAAGAATTAGTTTAATTTTTCTTATTTGATTCCTAAGAATTCAATAATAATAAATTTTTCAGAGAAACAGCCAAAATTTCAGTGTTTACTAGCACAGAAGAACAATAAAACTAGTAGATGAATGTTTACTAAAATGTGAATTTCTTGGCACTCATTTAAACTTTGACTTAGCTGTGATAAAACCTATAATTTCCCTGCTGTTGCATGAACAAAAAAATCATTTTCTTTAGTTCCCATTCTTTTCTTTCGCCTTACCTTTCTGTTGCTGAAAAATTGCAATGTACAATTTTTCTGTATTAGGTCGACATCTCGAGACGTAAGTGGTTCGTACTACAACGGTGACTTAACCATAAGAAGACAAAAATCTGACTTGGTCGATAGAACCTATACATTGCAGCGAAATCAACGAGAAGATAGAAAAATCAGCGAGGTAATTTATTTTTTTGACATTGATCTTGCTTCTGTCCTTTTTATTCCTTTTAGTGTTCTATGCGACATCCTTGGCTCTGGACGATCCTTATTTGTTATCCTTTTATTTTCCTTAAAAGAAGTTTACAGCAAATCCGTGTCTTTTAGGTATTTTTGATAGATGATATTCTGGTTAAGCCAACATATTAAGACATCCCTCTGGATACCATTGAAAAACAAAGTGTTCAGAGTGCTGGCGCGTTTCTTATTTGCTTCTTAGGTACTTGCGCTCTAATATGTCGCAGAAAGGTTCGAAATTTTGGGTTGGAAAGACAAATAGTCCAAAATCAAAAAAATAGATGAAGTATGTGGAGAATTTAGAAATTACATAAATAATCGTAACCATTTTAGAATAATTTTGCTTTATGAAGGGGGAGGACGGTCCCAAAGACCCCCACCCTGCGTAAATGCCTATGTTCGAAGATAGAAAAATTTACGAAGTGCATCTTTTAAAATAGATTCATTTGAGTTGGCATCTAAAAACAATTTTATAGTTTTAATGAAATATTTTTTTCTGGGTATTAAGCCTTGTACCTGAAAATATCCTTGTGACTTCATGAAGTTAGAAATTAGTCAAGCGCTTTTTCGGTACCGAAATCTCAAAACAGCTTTAGAGTGGAGTTGGTTAGACTGGCTTATAAAATTGTAATGCGCTACATTATATTCTTTTGAGATTTATATTTTTCCGTTATTTTTGGTTGATTAATATCACCAATATTTTTTCTTGGAAAAAAAACACTGTTTTTTTCATGATTCAAAAAATGAATTCATAAAAGCACCGACTTTGATTTAAAATCCAGAAACTTCTTAGTTTCACTAAGAAAGTGGAATTCTATACACCCGAATCATTAAAAAAAGGATCTTTCCTTGTTTACAGAACCAAAAATATATAAAGCATGTTTTGGCAGAATCAACCTTGACATTAGGACTGGAGCGGAAAAACCACTGAGGAAATTCTGCCAAGTAAAGGAACAGAACATTCAAGAACAACCTGTGGGAATTTACGAGGGAGACGTCTTGCTTAAGATATTGATTTTGCGCAAAAAAAAAAAAAAAAAAAAAAAAAAAAAAATAAGGCCAAGGATATGAAGAAGGTCGAAAGGGTATAGGGGTCTCGATCGTCCCCCCCCCCCCCCCCCCCTCATACTTTTTTAGAATTCATGTTTCTAAAATTTAATAATATTTTTTTAACTTAAATAAAAATATTAAATTGTATAAAAGTTCAATTTCTTTGTTTCAAACAATTTATATTGGGAAATGATGAAAATGATGAAATTTTGAAGTTATATGTCTGCCATTCCAGTACACAGGGTGAAATAAAGTTAATACCCCCTAGATTTTTTGGATAAGTTTTCTTTATTTCTTTACCCTTGAAGGCCGAAACATGATGCTCCAATGCATATTTTTGGCATAAATTTAAGAACTCTACAATAAAAATATCCGGCAAAATATTTACTGACATGGTAGAAACTTGGAACTTTACTTTCCGACCATGGCAAATAAGATCAGTTTTTCTGGTCAGTACGGCTTTTTTTCTCATTTACATGGTACAAAGCCTGTGCCCTTTAGTGAATTTTTGAATTAATGATTCCGATGCAATTTTGTTTAACTTGCATACTATCCGAAAACTTTTTCGAAATATTGATGAAAAAAAACATGGCATTTCTTGAGTGACCTGGCATGAACATCCCATGCCGTTATAGTAAGCCCCTGAAATTATTTCCGGAAAATTGTTTCTAAACATATCAGGAATATTTATTCAAAAGTTCAGAGTTCACCTAGAATTGAATTCCACTTTTTAGTGAATGTGTGATTCATGAAAATGTAGTCCAAGAGGGTGCGATACAGCTTACCATGTATTACCACGTATTACCATGTATTACCACGATACAGCTTACCATGTATTTTTTCTCTATTATGGAATACCGAAATTTGTTCCCCTATTTGTTGATTGGCATTGGTCCATGAATCTTTGGAATAGTCCTATTCTCAGCTTGAAACGTAGAGAAAAAAAAACTGTTTGGAATAATTACTTCCATACTTAACAGTTATAAATTCTTTTTTATGGGCCGAGAATGACTTTTGAAACGCATCCGTCGAAGTTTTTCAGTCCTTAACTTCTGGTTCCAGCGAAAAAAAAAAAAAAAAAAAAAATCTATCCTCAGTGTTCCCTTGTCTAAACAATTAAAATGAACTTCAATTTTAAACGAAAATACATCCCAACAAATCAACTTTTATCGCCTCCTGAACAATTTGGCTTTTTATCAACACCAAATATTTTCAGCTTGTGCTTGTGAAACTTACCTTTCTTGTGTTTCTTTTTATTCAAAATGCCTACATAGTAGCCGCTTTGCGCTTGCAGCTATTTTGTAGCTAATTTATCTATCCCGAACATATATATATGAACGAATGTTTATGTTCGGATAAAAGACGTGTCAGCTACCGAAAATCAAAACATTATCCAAACTTTCTTTGTTTTGAGTTGGATATCATCTATCATTATTGACCCTGATTCATCGATCAATGACGCCCACAAGTTTTTTCGATATACTGTTTTTTAATATGTGAGGATCCAGAACACTGCAAGTAGGAAAAAACGCGCCCTGATTTTTTCTCGTTTGCCACGAGATAAGATTAACTCAGGGGCGGATCCAGGATTTTTTTTAGGGGGGGGGGGGGGTGAAATAGGTTGATCCAATAAACTTACATTAGAAACAAGTTTAATTCATGCAAAATTGCGTTAATTAAGTAAATTACACTGCTTTAGATTACGTTAGGGAGGGGCCCCCTCCCCCTGGATCTGCCACTGGATTAATTCCTATGCGAAAAAGTAAATATGAACTGCTCTTCCTGAAACATTTTTTTTAATAATCAGTGAGCTTGACTTAGGATGGCTGATGGCTGCGGTGTTCATAGAACTAATAATTTACAATTTACTATAGACCGCATCATCTCTTAACTTAAACGAAAAGCAGGTTGAAGGGTGTAAAGAGGGATGCTTTGAATAGATTGGGCTGGAGAAGAAGCGTGTGTAGCTTTGTTGGCCTCAGGTGGCCTAGTGCTGCAGTGAGCTGTTAGTAGTAATAGTATAGACAGCATGGGTTTTCGGGAGCTACTCCTGTCTTTTCTTTCATGCCATACGAACGTTCAAACGAGTTTTTCTACAGCGTTGCAAAACTGTTTCTAGGTCTGCTTCTTCTATGTCCTGATTGATTCCCACTATTTTGTTAGATGCATGATGGCTGTTTACCCGCTCGCGTGCTCTAGCATTTTTCTATTTTATCTGGTATCTTTGCAATTAATGAATTTATGAAGCTAACTAACAATACTAACATATTTCTATTACAGGATACTAACCCTTTACCACACTCTGCTTGTGAGAAAGTAAGAATTGAAAAAAATTGGAATGCTGTGACCAGAGCTACTAAGCTTGACGCACTAATGCAACAAATTAGCATGCCTGAAGATTCTCTATCTAGTATGTCCGTGTCCATTGATGAACTTGATGGACCCTCTTCCGAAATTGATCGAGTGACTGCTTCTGCTTATCCTGCTTTAAATAATGCTTTTCAGTATGAAGTGTTGCCAGATAACATAGAAAGTGATGAGTCATCTAACCGAAAACATTTGCGGGTGCATTTTGAGGGATATTCTGAAAGAGTAAGTTGTAATTTAAAAATAAAAGAAACAACAATTCCTATTATGACCTTACCCAGAAATCGGGTAGGGTTAAACTGGGATCGAATAGTAGCAACTGGTAAATAGGGAACAGGTTAGGATTAAATTGGTAAACCCTATAAGTTTGATCTTTGCCCATATTTAATGGATGTTTGTCGGTCATCCCTAAAGCATATCAGGAAAGTATAAGACTAAGGGGAGAAGCACTAATATGTTAGAAAAGTATAAGACTAATGGAAGAATCACTAATATATTAGGAAAGTATAAGACTAAGAAGAGAAGCATTAATGAAATCAATTGGAAAAAATTTGGAACGTCTAAAAAATACTTCAGATTCGTACGCATAAGAAAATAGTTTGATAGTCTTGTTTCAATTCTTAACTTGTTCAATTTATAAACTGGATCATATTACTTAATAAACAATTGTTTGTATATCAAAGAAGGGGGTGGGGAGGGTATTCATTTTGGCTCGAGCCTTCTATGCAGTCTTTGTGCTGAAATTCAGGAAATAAAATCTTTTTATCTGACAAGCGATGGGATATCGTGTTCAATATACATTTCGGATTCATTTGCTATTTTTGTTTACTTACATATCAGACACATACGCAGTTTTTTTGAGGGGGCGGGAAGGGAGGGCAGAGATGAAAAAATGAAAAAAGTTGATGATTTGAATAAGAAATTCATGGAAATTATGGAAATTCTAAGGTTGTGGGCGGGGGCCCCAAGACCCCAACCCCTGCGGATGTTCCTGCTGCATGTCTTGATGGCTGTCATGCTGACTGTTGACCTGTTTCGAAAACAAATCTTAAAAAGATACTATGTCTCTATAGTGTAAACCTACCTTAAATCGTTCATTGGCAATGAACGATATGTAAAGTGTGACCCTTAGCTAGTAATAATAAAGGGTCAATAGTAACAGTAACCAAAAATCTAAAGCCAGAAGCTTTGATATGATGTGCACACCAAAAGAGTCCAGATTCTCTGCTGATTCCGAATATGTGTTCAAGTTCAAACGTATTTTATAAAGGTATAAATTGAAAGTTATAAGCATAGAAAATTTGCATGATTTTAGACTTTCTGTGAGGAGGGAGGGCGCTGATATATAAAAGTGTATTTCTAAAACCTAATTTTTCAGAACTTTCGTACAAGACCGTACCCAGGATTTTTTTTTTTGGAGGGGGTCTTATTCAAAGATTTTTTTTCGGGGGTTTACACAAAAAAAAAAACTCAAAAAACGCATACAAAATTTGTTTATATCCATTTTTGTTACGTTTTTACGAGTCAAACAAACATTTCGGGGGGGGGGGGGGTCACACCCCCTAATCCCCCCTCTAGGTACGGCCTTGCTTTCATGCTTCACTCCTTGCGTTGTAGTTTTTAAAAACTAATAGAACTTAAGTTACGTAATTTTAGCACTTAATAGTTTATCGTGAGAGAAAACCAATAGATACAGATGATGATGCTATCGACAGATGCTATCTATCGATAGCATCTGTCGATTGTTCTGTATCGATAGCATCTGTCGATAGCATCTATCGAATACATCTGTATTCGATGCTATCGATAGATGCTATCGAATTGTTCGAATTGTATCGATGGTGCTTTCGATAGTGCTTTATCACTTACCCGAAATATACATGTTAAAAACGAAAAAAATGTAATGGAAGAAATATATATCTAAACGAAATTTAATATAAACGAAATTTAGATATAAACGAACAATAAAAGAAAAACATAAATGTAAACGAAAATCGAAATATGATTCATCAAATGTAAACTATGCAAAACTTATATAATTTTGATGAAATATAGATTTTTCCTTGTAGTAGTTAGACTGTTTCAGCTCTTGAATAAGATTGCTGTAGATACTGAACCCGCTTTTTCAATTACGGAAATAAAACGTGTATTTTTTCATTTAAGAAATGTTTGTTTGTCTTGATTAGACCACAAATATTAAGCCTTTGAAATATTGACTGCTCGAAGTCAAAAGGCTTTGCTGTACCGTGATATAATTTTTTGATTTGTTTTTCGGTAAGGGGGAAATGGTGCGTAAATATAGATCTTAGTTTTGGAAAGTAAAGAAGTTTGTACTTCTGAAAGGAGAGGAATAGAATTTAAAAAAGTTGGAATATTTGTAAATTATTTTTTTCTGATTTCTGTTTTACTTTTATACATGCTTTGAGCTTTTAATGTTCTTTTTTTCCAAAATTTACTTCTATTTTGAAGTTACGTTTTTAAATTTGCGAACTATTGGTAAAACATTTACTCAGGTCGACATTTGACCTAAAAGAGTGCAAGAACTGCAACACTAAACCTTCCTGAATGAATATTCCATCTATTTGAAAAGGCTGGGGGAATAAGTAATAAACGAGTGATCTTTACTAAGTCAATTCTATTGAAATGACTATGAAAGCAGAATTTTAAGTTGTAATTAATCTGTCATTTCCAGTAATGTGGAATGATAAACATTTTGTCATTTTGAACCGTTTCCTAATTGATCCAAAATGACCATGAGGTGAAAAAGGTGCAACCTCTTTCACTTTGATTGTGCGGTTGGCTCAAGAATTTCAAAATGAGACCTCCTGTTATAGACTAAAAATCCTGGCATAGTTCTGATTTCAACAAGGTTTAAATACTCTGGTTGGAAGACTCTGCGTGTCTTCTGTCTCAGTGTGTCTGTGTGCCCACCACCTACTGAAAAAGTAGTTGCAGATGGGGTGGTATAGGATGGATACTATCTGCGATGATAAATCTATCGTTTTGGGGTTTAATACTTTTTGAAAATGAAGATAGGCCAACTCTTACGTTTATATCTATTAAAAAAAATTCCTAATAATTGCAGCAACAGTTAGGACGACAGAAAAAAAAAAAATTAATTGCAGAGAAAACAGGCTTTTCAACACTGTAGTGGCAATTCTTAAAGTTCAGCCCCCATAGTTGCGCTTCTTATCTCAACTATGGGCCATGCTTTGTCTTTTACTAGGTTTCAACTACCGCTGCAACCATAAATTTTGTCTCTAGGTTGCTGCAGAACCGCAGGATTTTGCCTTTAAAAGAAACCAATGTGAATTAAATGCTAATTGTCTTATTTAAATTCCAGAAGAAGAAAAAGAGAGATTACATGGCCTGATAATTATGAATATTGTTTTGTAGTAGAATTCCACTTTGACCCTATGATTTTTAGAAATTTTGTCTCATTTAAATCCTAGAGTGAGAAAATGAAGGATCATATGTGGTCATAATAGAAACTAAATATGAAAACCTTTACCTATAACAAAATAAAAATTTACGAATTCATCAATAAGGGTTAAAATTTTAATTATGACGGCGGAAAATAAACTAAAAATGCATAAACATGTTGCCTTAATGTCCCTAAGCCAGGATCAACGAAAAATAGAAATACAGTCTACAAAGAAAAACTAACAGAGATAATAACTTCTACTAGAAGATCTTTTGAAACTAGAAATGCTCACAATGTTGGATTTAACTTTCTATGCGGTGATCAACAAAAAAAAAAAAACTAAACTAAAATGCTAAATACACAAGAAAATAATGTAAAAAAGATGAAAAATAGCTACTTTGTATAATCCTAATTGTATAATTGGTAATGTCGGCAGCTCCCAGCCAATCACTAATTTGAAACAATTACACGATGCTGCACACAAGCTAGTAAACATCTTGTAATAGACAGCAATATAACACCAAGAGTCAGGATGTTTGCGATAATCAGGTGAATAATATGTACTTTTTCTAATTCCGTTTTTTTTAGTTCTGATTTTTTCTTTTTTTGAAGAGATTGTATAAAATAAGTAAGTTTCACTAAAAGATGACAAATTTTTACTTACTTTGGAAAGAATGCCCCGTTTTGATTCACGGCTGCAAAATTGAAATCAGAATTTTAGAACAGTTTTAATTTTTTGGGGAATGGGCACGGGGACTTATAATTTTGTATTTGGAGGAAGGAGAAAGATAGTTTTTCTGCGGTCCTGACTAGCAAGTGCATGCTACCTTTTATTTTTTTTTTTTTTTACAGGCTTAGAAAAGTACTTATATACTCTTTTGATTGTGAGTACTCTCAAGTACTATTTTAAGTATTTTTGGCCAGAACTTAACAATTTTTGCTGTGTGAGTTCGCCTCCTTATTAGTGTACTAATACTGGGAACGTTAATAGTGGAAGAATTTACATAAACGATTTGATTTTGGGCGTCTAAACTTTAAGTGATTGCATTTTTAACATGCTTTTTACTTCTGTTATTTGGCTATACATCAACAAATCTGAATGATATCATCATTATTTGGAAATTAATAATGCCCAGAGAATGAAGTTTTAGAAATGTCAGAAAAAATATCCCTAATTGCTTTGGTATCCAAGAGCCCGCATGATTTTTTGGCACTTAAATCTTGGCTTGTATCCCTTTTTTTGCTTTATTGCAGATTAGCAACTACATTAATAATCTCAAGCATTTTCATCGTTTTGGACTTCCTTTTCTGGTATGTGCGTTTACAAATCGGGCGATGTTTTGGATGAAGCTTATTTACTTTCTTTCTTGTCTTTACTTCATGATTAGCTTTTTAATTGCAGTTATGTAAAAAAAAACTTTTGTTTCAAGGTCACAACTGGGGGCAACTAGAAGTTTACCTCTGGCTGGGGCGTAGCCAGGGATATTTTTTGGCTATGATGAGGAGACTCTGACTTCTCCTTAAATTTGAGAAAATGTATAAAAATTGGGAAATGTGAACTTTTTGATTATATAATAGCAATAATTAAATTTTGCCTCAGAAAATAAGTGCTTTCTGAAAACAATTTCAGCCAAAACGGAATTTCTAGCGCATTTGCCAGATAGCGACAATTATGACTTCCAAGGAGTTGGCTAATATCACGCCCACTGAGATAAAGAGAGTTTGCTCGTAAAAAATGTTATGACTCAAACACTTGGTCCTTTTTACTTGCCAGAAATTTCGTACAGAAGAGCCAATCAGGTTTTGAGATCTTTTTACAATAAAACAAAATGAGATTAAAGTTGTTTTGTGAAAGAGATTAAAAAGCTGTCTTTCCTTCACCGAAAAATGCTCGTTCCCCTAGTACTGATTATTTAATTACAATAAATTAATTAAAATTAATTACAATATTGAAACATCTTAAGCATCTTTCGTGGCCCAACATATGCTAAAATTTGTGCTATGCAAAAGAGAGTAAATTCTCTAAGTAGTGCTTTCACAAGTCTTGAAAGAAAACACATATCATAAGTCTGGAAAATATTTCCAGGGAACTTTGAAGCCTCTAAGTGCACATTCAGGCAGTTTAGAACACCTATTCAGTTGCGATTTCAACTAGCCATTTTTTATCGAGTAGGTCTTTTTTACCTTTCCTATTACTCATAATAAGAATAAATTTGTGTCACATACAAATAAAAGAGTTTTTTTTAATAATTGCTGGATTTTAAAAATAATTTAAACGTTTCTAATCACCAAAAACAAAGGCACATATTCATTTTTCAATGAAGAACAGGCGGACGAAGATTGCTTGAAATGATTTGTTGTCTAGTAATATAAGACTCCGCTACATCTCACGGGCTGGGACGTACGAAACGAGAGGTAAGGGACTGGGCCCGGCTCCCCTGAAATACTAATTTTTTCAAAATTTCTGGGCACTTCTTATTCAAATATAAATGTTTGATCATCACCCTCTCCCACACACATACACAGCTCCTACGTAGGTTGTCTCGGGGTAATCGTATCGTCTCAAGATAATAATCACGACGGGAAGTAATATTTCTGATTGGATAGAAAATCCTGTTGAACTTAGTTTATAAGTTATATAGATTTACAAACACTTGATTTCTTTAGGCTGAAAGGCTAAGCTTAAATAAGCAAGTGTGTTGTCCGACATTCTTTAAACTCTGATTAAACTTAAACTTAGAAATGATTTTTTAGATGGTAGTCATGGGGAGAGGGGGAGGGCTTGTGCTGTTTAACCTTCTCCAAGGTTATTCTTAAACAACAACAAGTAAAGAAAACTGAGGTTTAACTACTATTGCTAACAATCGGCAAATCGGCAAGGTTTTCTGCAATATGCACCTCAATGATATTACCTTCTTAAAATTATTAAATGCTCTTATTGCTCTAGTTCTATATTTCTGAAACTGTATTTATTTTATTTTTCAGACGCGAGACGACAGTGTAATTTCATGGGACGGTGAAACTTCTCCTCGACCCACCACGCCTGCTTTTCCAGTCGGACCAAGAACCCCTTATGTCTACCAACAAGGCTTACCACCCAAAAGTCCCGCTACAATGCGGTAAGTAAAGATAAATGTCTATTATTTTAATAGTGGTGTGGGTGTATTTTCAAAACCATGAACATACTTTGGATTTCTCAGCAATTCTTTCATGATAAACTTAATTTCTAACACTGGTAAAGTAGTTTCTTTAACGTTAGGCGTATAATTGAAGCGAAAAGTAAGAAAGTTCATGGGAAAAATGTGATGAAAACACCACTATGATAGACTTTATGCAATCCCAGTGGCATTTATAATATGAACATCTGATACACCATTGAAAATGGTTTACATGAATCTAAAAACAGAAAGGAGAAAAGGCTGTTTAAACTGTTAACTGTTTAACTGTTTATTTGATTAATTCAACATAACAAAAAAAACATATACCCCCAACAGAGAGCAAAGCTCGTAAAATTGGGTAAAAAAAAAAAAAAAAAAAAAAAAAAAAAACATTTCCTCATCATAACAAAAGAGAGAGAAAAAAAAAAAAAACCTGGTTAAAGAAAAAAAACAAAAAACATAACAAACATAAAGAAAACAAACGCTGGACAAGTGAGGCACGGAAGGCTATCCCAACATGGGTAATAAATATAAACAAAAAAAAAATAATAATAATAATAAAAAAATTTCTATTCCACCATCACAGGTCAATACATAATTTTAAAATTTTCTTCCTTAGAACTGATATTTGCCGAAATGATGCCTCAATTTGAATTCTATCTTTCAGCCTATATTTATTTGAAATAAATGGTATTTGGTATCTAATTGAAAATCTAGATCTTTCACAATTAACAAAGGGAATTCGATATGTTCCAGAACACCTAAGAGCCGAAGGAGGGGGCAGAATCAACAGAGATTTTTCATAAAAATAACTACTAGGATCTTGTATTTTAAAATGCCATATTGATATATTAAGTTCTCTTATATGTTTCAGATCTAATAAATTCAAGAAAAGAAATAATGTTTCATTTTCCGATGCATCTCTAAGTTTTGATGGACGATGTAAAAAATTTCCAAGTATTCTCACTGCTTTATTTTGAAGGATCTGTAGGGGTTTTATATGCGTCCAAAAAGTATTTAAATAAATAATTGTGCAATAATTTAAATAAGGAGCAATCAAAGAATGATAAATTATTTTTAAATTGAAAATGGAAAAAACATGTTGCAAACGATACATGGACCCAATATTTTGCGAAAGTTTCACCCTTAAATGATCAATATGAGTTTGAAATGACAAAAGGGGATCAATAAAAACTCCTAAATAACGATACGATTGAACTCTATGTATTTTATGCTCACCAACTTGAAGCTCCTGACATGAAATTTTTTTAGTAGCACGTTTTGAATGACCAAAAACCATAAATTCAGTCTTCTTAAAATTCGGTACTAAATAATTAGAAACAAACCATCGATTAACTGAACTAACAGTGTTAAACAAATTTTGAATCAATGTAGATGAATCCTTCGCTTTAACAGAAACAGCTGTGTCATCTGCAAATAAAAATTGCAAGACCATTATTTCCCTGCAAACATCGTGGAAGATCATTAATATACATCAAAAATAAAAGCGGACCTAATACCGATCCTTGTGGGACACCAATATCTTCAAGATCATTTAAACTAGACAAATTTCCATCAACATCTACCACGATTTTACGTCCATAAAGGTATGATCTTATTATTTCTAGTCCTTTCCCTCTTATACCGGAATTTTCCATTTTATCAAAAAGAATTTCATGGTTTAAAGTGTCAAATGCTTTTTTAACATCATAAAAAACAGTAGATACATGATAATTACTATCTAAGCAGTCATTTATTTCTAATACAAGAGCTGCAACTGCTTGTTCTGTCGAATGGCCTGCCCTAAATCCAAACTGATATTTGGTAAAAAAATTTATTTTATCTAGATAATTAGTAATCCTTCCTTTTAGAAATTTTTTCCAATACTTTAGACAATGGTGATAAAATTGCAATAGGACGATAATTATTTGTATCAGATTTATCTCCTTTTTTATGGAATGGTATTACACGTGCAATTTTCCATCTTTTAGGAAATGTACCTGAGAAAAATACATAAATTTAAAATATGAAGCAATGGTTCAAAAATTACGCCTGCAATATTTTTTAGCAAATTAGTTGAAAGTTCATCATATCCCAATGAATTACCATTTTTTTAAATTCTTAATGACCTTTTGAAATTCTGCAAAAGTAACCGTGGCCATAAATATGCTCGTATCTTCAGTGGGCGGTAGATATTTTTTTTATGCGACCTTGGGGAAGAAAGGTCAACTTCTCCTGAAACGACAGATGATCCAATACTAGCAAAATATTCACTAAACTTCTTAGCAACAGCTTGTGGTCCTCTAAATTCTTTACCATTAATATCAAATAACACTTCAGGGTGTAACAACTTTTTATTTCTTCCAATTTTATCATTAATCAAACTCCAAGTTTTTCTAGGGGAATCTGAATTTTGAAAAGATTTTTCATAATAAAGTCTTTCACTTACTCTAAGGATCCTTACCAGCATATTCTTATAATTTTTAAAAACGCGTTATATTTATTTCCGTGGGATATTTTATTCTAATTTTATATAAACGATTTTTCTCATTAATAGATCTCAAAAGTGATTCATTTATAAAAGGTTTTTTTGGGGTAAGTTTCTTTCCTCTCGGGCTCTTATATGGGCAAAAAAGATCAAGCTTTTCATTCATAATATAATAAAATTTATCTAATGATTGGTTCGGATCCTTCTCATCAATTACAGGACTCCAATTAACATCACCAAGCCCTTCTTAAACTTTCTAAGGCTAGTTAAACTTTCTTTGGCTTAAATAAAACGGGGGTGCGTCCTGCTCAAGGACATAATTTCCAGAACTTTCAACTACGTTGAACAAAATGGCTGTCTCAAAATTTTGATTCGATGTGTTTGGAGAAATGGTGGGCTTGGAAGGGGTGTTAGTTGTCTTCCAATCACTTTCGACTATTAAAAAGGAAAATAGCCGTTTCAGTTTCCAATCGAAAGAGCCCTTTTTGAAGTTTCTACAACAACGCTTTCTATAAAAAACCTTATATGCCCCCAGGGCATAACTTACAACCCTTGCCCTAAGGGCTTTGGGGGGGGGGGATGTCATCCTCAAAGACCTAATTTCCAGAACTAACCAAGCTTGAAACGAACAAAAAAATCACTACAAACAAGAGTTTGGGTATCGCCTCCTTCTCTCACTGTAAAAGTCTAAAACCTACTGCCTCATTGGTGCTTTACTGAAAACTATATGCGTCTTGAACAGTCTTGGAAAGTTTAAACAACATCAAATTAAGTATTTGATATATAATGATATTAATTGTTGAAATATTCATCAGTTCAAGAATTGATTTCACTGTAATTCTATTTTTATTTTCAATGCTGTAAGAACTGGAAAAGGAAATATTTGTAATATAATTCGTTTTCAGTGAAGCACCAATGACGCAGTAGGCTTTTGGTCGTTACAATTAAGGAAGGGGGCAGTATCCAAACTCTTGTTTGTAGTGGAACTATATTCGTCTTGAACAATTTTAGAAAGAACTAATAAACTAAACTGAATATTTGATGTATATGACATTAATTGCTGAAAGCTCATCAGTTCAAAATTTTACTATAATTTTAATTTTAATTTTCAATATTAAGTACAAAAGAAAATATTTGTAATAAAATTGGTTTTCAGTAAAGCGCCAATGACGCACTAGGTTTTAGACTTTTACAGTGAGAGAAGGAGGCGATACCCAAACTCTAGTTGGTAGTGATTTTTGTTCGTTTCAAGCTTGATTTGCATATTCAATTGAAATTTCACTCGTTTTAAAATTTATTAATTCATTTAGATTAATATCTATTGTACGTTTGTTTGCAGTGATTGTTTATTTAATTTCTGTTCGTTTTAAGATTCATTTATACTTCTATAGCGAAAAAATTTTTTTTTCGTTTTAAGCTTGATTTTCATATTCAATGTAAGCATTACCCGCTTTAAGATCTATTTATTCATTTATATTATTACTTGTTGTATGTTTCTTGCTATGATTGTTTATTTAATTTCTGTTCGTTTTGGGATTCATTTATTCATTAATAGTAATTTTTGGTCGTTTTGAGTTGGAATTTTGACAGGTATTTATATCTGCTGAGCTAAAGTCTAAACTGGCCTTTACTTTTCTTTGAAAAAAACTTATTTTTCGGAATTTTTTTTTTTTAATTAATAGTTGAAAATGATTAGAGTGCAACTAACCCCCTCTCACGCTCACCATTTCCCCAAACACATACAATCAAAATTTTTAGATAACCATTTTTTTCAACGTAGTTGAAAGTTCTAGAAATTATGTCTTTGAGGATGACAACCCCCCCCCCTCTCCCAAGCCCGATGGGCAAGGGTTGTAAGTTATGCCCTGGGGGCATATAAGGATTTTATAGAAAGCGATGTTGTAGAAACTTCAACAGTGTTCATTCGACTGGAAATTGAAATTGCTAGTGCCCTTTTAATAGTCGAAAGTGATTGAAGGGCAACTAACCCACCTCTCCCGCTCACCCTTTCCCCAAACACATCCAATCAAAGTTTTGAGATAGCCATTTTGTTCAATGTAGTTGAAAGTTCTGGAAATCATGTATTTGAGGATGACAAACCCCCTAGAGATCCCAGGGCAACGGTTGTAAGTTATGCCCTGGGGGCATATAAGGTGTGTATAGATATCGTTGTCGTAGAAACTTCAAAAGGGGCTCATTCAATTGGAAATTGAGAGGGCTAGTGCCCTTTTTAATAGTCGAAAGTGACTGGAGTGTAACTAACCCATCTCTCACGCCGAACATTTCCCCAAACACATCCAATCAAAATTTTGAGATAGCCATTTTGTTGAACGTAGTTGAAAGTTCTGGAAATTAGGTCTTTGAGGATGACAACCCCCCTCAGCTCACAGGACTAAGGTTGTAAGTTATGCCCTGGGGGCATATAATTTTTTTTTTTATAGAAAGCGTTGTCGTAAAAATTTCAAAAGGGGCTCATTCGATTGGAAATTGAAAGGACTATTGCCCTTTTAATAGTCGAAAGTATTTGAAGGGAAAATCCCCCCACGGCCATCATTTCCCCAAACATTTCCGATCAACATTTTGATATGGCCATTTTGTTCAACGTAGTTGAAAGGTCTGGAAATTATGTCTTTGAGGACGACAATCCTCTCCCCATAGCCCTCAGGACAAGGGTCGTAAGTTATGTCCTTTGGGCATACATGGTTTTAACAGAAACTTTTGTCGTAGAAGCTTCAAAAAAGGGCTTATTTGATTGGAAATTGAAAAGACTAGTGTCTTTTTTTATTAGTAGAAAGTGATCACAGGGCAAATCCCTCCCCCCCTCTACGCCCATAATTTCTCCAAACACTTCCAATCAAAATTTTGAGATAGCCATTTTGTTCAGCGTATCAGAACAGTCTGGAAATTATGTTTTTGCCCTGGGGACATATAAGGTTTTAGAAAGCATAGTCGTATAAACTTCGGAGGGGGCTCACTGGATTGGTAATCAGACGCTCTAGTGTTCTTTTTAAGTGTCAAAGTGATCGGAGGGCAGCTACCCCCCCCCCCCCCCCCCCCCCCCCCCCATACACGCACACACACGTCGTATTGTCCCGAAATGCATCTAATAGAAATTTTGAGATAGCTATTCTATTCAAAACGAAATGCGTTCATATCTTAGGGCAATTAAATGTTTCTCTTTCTCCTTGTACTACAAAACATTGCATTCAGATGCCTACGTGTACAGAACTTTTACCCCATTTCGCCACTGCAGATGTGGGCGGTCCTGACACATAACAAGCTGAACATTTTCGATGAAATCAGGTTCCAACTCGGGTGTTTAACCTTTTGAGAAAATGGGTTTTGACTATAACTGAAGTATAATACATCTATGGCTGAAGTACTCTTCAGATGATGCTATATGCAGTTTAGGGCCTTAATTTAAACATAAACTATTATTAATCATTAACGTGATATGGTACCTTAAAAATCACTTTGCGAGCTTCAACGTCGGCTGACCATCACAAGGACAAAGGGTCCATTAGAGAGTTCTCCCAGGAGACTAGCTATCTTTGGGAGTTGTCGAGAATTAGTGGTTTGACTATGAGATTTGACTAAAAAAACAGAAAATTTCACGTCCATTTCGTCGGCTAGCTTGTCAATCGAAGAGGGTAAAAACATTTGGGGGCAAATTCTATTTCTGATGTAAATGGGAGGTAAGTTTAAAACTTTACCCCCACCCCCCTATGTGCAAATATATACCCTGAATTGGTATATATAGGGGTGGGGGTAAAATTCATTTTTACCCCCGACAAAAATGATTATTATATTTGGAAAGAGCCTAAAAAAGGCATCGAGTGGTATATTCACTTTATTCGTAAGTCAATAAAATTTACCAAATTCAGCTCCATTAAATCGAAAAAAACAAACAAATTAACACTTTTTAATGATGTAATATTCATTAAAACTGAATTACTCTTTCTCCAGGACAAAACACGAAAAGTTAAATGGTTTTCCAAGATTTCTGGTCAAGTAAGTGTCGGCTCTTAGTATTCAGTCATTTATTCGGATTTCTACAAGCTGTGTTAAGCTATACAAGTTGGGCCAAGACTGACCAATCAATTCTAAATAGCTTGAACACAAAATGGAAAGTTTATAATGGGCAAGATAGGGTGATACTTTTTAGGTACCGTATCACCTTAAATTCTAGAAGACCACCATGGGTTCGTTGGTTATAATTTTTCAGACTTTGATTTTCCTTTTCTAACCGCTTTCCTCTTATTTTTTTAATAGGAGGGCTTTAGGATCTACCAGTCCAACTCCTGCGTTTAGAACTCTTCGAAAATGGCCTTCGAATACGTCAGTTTATAGGTATTTAAGCCGAAAATGTTGTTTGCATGCACTCTGTTTGTCCAAAGCTTTTTAGTATTATATGTTATGATACCAAATTCCTAAGAAGAAATGTTTGCCTCTTTCTCATATAATATAGTCATTGAAACTTGAATCTAATGCATTTTGAAAGAAATATTATTTCACTTCCCAAATTATTTTAATATTCTTGCTAGAAAATACATAAATATCAAAGGACTGCCTAAACTAATATTAGGACAGAGAGGGTGGATAGAAGAAAGATCATCCCTTTAGGATAAGCATAAAGACCTGCTGCTTGAAATGTCAAAAATAACGTGCAAAAATACATGAAAATTTGACTGTTATGATTTGAATCATTAAATTTCTCTCCCCCTCCCGCATCATCGCTAAAAGACTGGTTCCGTGATTATAAGTAGTGACAAGTTATTTGCTTTATGCTGAATGCACAAATAAATACTGAGTACTATAACTATCGCTTGTCCCATTACTTGTTAGCCCCACCGAAAAATGTGAAAACGAATGACCTTTGTGATATTTCAGAATTGGTTCCCCAAAAAATCCTTTTATAACTCCTACCCAAGCCCCCAAAAAATGTGCAATGATGTCACGTACCAAGATAACTCAGCTTGAGAAAGAGAGTGAACCATGCTCATTCTAATATGTAAATTGGGGCTCCATCTTTCTAATGCCTAATTGCAGGAAGGCCAACACAATAAGCCTACTGTTGGCACCATCGCCCCTACCATCGCTTTTAGAAGACACCGATATGTCACTTGCATTTCCTCCTCCGACCTGTTGTATGGAAGGTGGCACAAGTAGGCCTATTGTTTGGAAACAATAGTACCCCCGTGCCACCTAGAAGACTTACCGTGATCTCATCCACCAAGAGTATTCAGTTTAGAAAGAGAGTGAACGTTGCTTACTGAAGCATCCAATTTCCAGCTCCGTCTTTATAATACCTTTCTCACGAAAGGCAACATAAGTTGGCCTTTTGTTTGAAGGATAAAAGCCAGCATATATGTTTCCAGGGCTCCTTACTATATAGATTTATATCTTTTTAAAGCAGTTATTATACGAAGCCTTAGCACACGAAATAAATTTCGACAGAAGATTAAAAGCCTAATTCTAGCCTTGAACTTAGTCTGAGGAGCTGTTTCTTTAAAAAAACATTAAGCCTTTTAGGTTTTGTACAAGTTTCAAAATCCTACCCAATCTAATAATAAAGAATTGCCTGAAATCAAACTGAATATTAGGCTATTTGTAATTTTATTTTATTATTTTTTTTCTGTGGCACCGTGATGTAAAAAAAAAAAAAAAGTTAATATGTGAAAGACTCATTTAATATTTTTGCTAATATTTTATTAATTAGTTTTTGTTGTGTTACGTTAATTAATTGTTTTTTAATGCAGTTCACTCCTCTTAGTAGAAACCTAAATATCAATTTGTATGTTTCAATTTTTGATTAAGAATTAGTTTAACCCTGAGGTCATTTATGTACCCATATAGCTAAATGTCCACCTTTGTCTCTTTTAAAGCTTGTGTGTACTATTAACTTTCAAAATTTGCTATACTAACAGCGGTTTCCAAAACTACGATCTTAAATTTATCTAAACTTGTTAACTTTGTTACTTTTACCAGAACTTCAAAGTTTGAAAAAGAAGAAAAAAAAAAAAAAAATACAAATATGGAATAGTGAAATAGAAAGACAAGCCTTAGAATTTGAGATTTATGATTCGTTTTGTGTAATTTATTCAATTTTATATTAATTCCTGTTTGCACTGAGGACGGCTGAGTGGAGGTCACGGGAAGAAAATTGTTACTTTTATGTGTGTTGTAAGTGGTACTCGGCCGATTTCACACCCTTCTCCTGGAAAATTTCCCCCTGCAGATAATTAACCCCCGAAAAATTGCCCCTACAAGTAAAATCAAGGCGCCAAAATAAAAAGAATAAAGAAAAGAAGAGATTTAGGAATATTTTATCTATATTCTAAAATACAGGGAGAATAAATTGTATAGAACATCCTGTGGTATTTATTTTTGTATTTTTAATTCTTTTTGGTTTTCTTTGGAGTTTATTCATCACAGCAGGATAAGATAAAGATGAAAGGAAATAATTTGCTTGTTTATTTAAAATAAAAGTTTTGTCTGTTTTAAATTTGCCTCGGTTCTGACTTAGAGTTTCACTCCATCTTATTAAAAAAAAGGCCCTTAAAGGTACTTCAGATGGGCAAACCTTCTGATGTACGCCTAATGGATGCCTTCTCGATCGCAAGGGGTGAACTGTTTTCATGTACTATAGATGTAGATGCCAGACCAAGCCCGCGGGAAATACTATTAGCCCCAGCCTGTAGCTATGTGTGCTTTCATCAGATGGTACCTCTTCCACAGTTGCCACTAATTTCATATTTCTAAATTATTTTTTTTAACCTTCATCCTACCCTACTGTGATATCTCCCCCCCCCAAAAAAAAATGCGAACAAAAGAACCAAAAGAAATATAAAAATAAATAAAATAAGATATTTCACAGTATATATTACATTTGTATTTTTTGAATTTTCCAAAATCCCTTCTTTTCTTCATTTTTTTTATTTGTCACACTTTCCCTTATTTTGCTCAATTTTACACGGGGGGGGGGTATTTTCTGAGTGGTAATTGTCTGCAGGGAGGAGGGGTCGTCTAGTGAGGGATCATTATGGGAGGATTAATCATCCTAAAACCGATGTAAATATTAAGCCAGTTTGGTCCTTAGGACCTGCTCACAAATGGGAAAAAACTAATAAGCATAATATTTGTTGGAATTTATTTATAACCCAATTTTTTTAATAATTTGCCAAAATTTGAGGACATCAATTTATTCGTATTAACTCAGCTGTAATTAAACTCAATTAAACGTGATAAATATTTCAGTTCGAAGATCTGAATAATAGCTCATTCGTAATAATTCTATCTATCCTTAGCAGCTCAATCCAAAATAATAACTGCAAGAATTTGAGAAGCTCAATACGTTCGTTACAGTTCAATTATTCATAATAATTATTTTGACTTGAGGATCTCAATTTATTTTAAAACAATAAGCAAGTAGTGGGTTTCGAGTCTTTATAAAATCTATTTGAAAATGCTAATTTAGCTGAAAAAAAATCAGGAAAATTAAAATTAACTGAAGACAACAACTCAAGAAAAGGTAAACTATTACAACCAGTGTGTTTCTATTTATTTGTAGTAAATTATTTCTAATAGCGTAATTACTTAATTGGTTCATAATCACTCAAATAAACATAATCATTGTTTTCAATTTATGAATCAATTAAACCCAATACCAACTCATCTCAATTCAACTGAAATCCAATTCAACTTAATATTTTTAGCCGTTCCTGAAATATTCCAGATACGTCCTTTTGATAACCTAGATGCACATAGTGTCCTTGATTTAGTTCAACACCTTTTTCAATATACCCTGAAAGTATTAAATTCCTCAATTTTGAATTTTAATTCAATTTCCTTTCTCGAATTTCAAATTTGAAGTTTAATTTAAATTTTTCAAAAAAAAATTGGTGTTAGTTACATCTGTTTTGAATGTACTACTGACTGTCTCGTTATTCACAATTCGCGTGATTTGACCAAAAAAAAAACAATAACAAATGAATATGGAAGCCTTTTGATAACCTGGATACACATAGTGTCCTTGATTTAGTTCAACACCTTTTTCAACATACCCTGAAAGTATTAAATTCCTCAATTTTGAATTTTAATTCAAGTTCCTTCCTCAAATTTCAAATTTGAAGTTTAATTTAAATTTTTCAAAAAAGTTGGTATTAGTTACATCTGTTTTGAATGTACTACTGGCTGTCTGGTTATTCACGATTCGCGTGATTTGACCAAAAAAAAAACAAAAACAAAAAAAAACAACAAATGAATATGGAACCCTTTTTATAACCTGGATACACATAGTGTCCTTGATTTAGTTCAACACCTTTTTCAACATACCCTGAAAGTATTAAATTCCTCAATTTGAATTTTAATTCAAGTTCCTTTCTCAAATTTCAAATTTGAAGTTTAATTTAAATTTTTCAAAAAATTGGGTATTAGTTACATCTGTTTTGAATGTACTAATGACTGTCTGGTTATTCACGATTCGCGTGACTTGACCAAAAAAAACAACAACAAATGAATATGGAAGCCTTTTGATAACCTGGATACACATAGTGTCCTTGATTTAGTACAACACCTTTTTCAACATACCCTGGAAAGTATTAAATTCCTCAATTTTGAATTTTAATTCAAGTTCCTTCCTCAAATTTCAAATTTGAAGTTTAATTTAAATTTTTCAAAAAATTGGGTATTAGTTACATCTGTTTTGAATGTACTAATGACTGTCTGGTTATTCACGATTCGCGTGACTTGACCAAAAAAAAAACAACAACAAATGAATATGGAAGCCTTTTGATAACCTGGATACACATAGTGTCCTTGATTTAGTTCAACACCTTTTTCAACATACCCTGGAAGTATTAAATTCCTCAATTGTGAATTTTAATTTACGTTCCTTTCTCGAAATTTCAAATTTGAAGTTTAATTTAAATTTTTCAAAAAAGTTGGTATTAGTTACATCTGTTTTGAATGTACTACTGACTGTCTGGTTATTCACGATTCGCGTGATTTGACCAAAAAAAAAAAAAAACAACAAATGAATATGGAAGCCTTTTGATAACCTGGATACACATAGTGTCCTTGGTTTAGTTCAACACCTTTTTCAACATACCCTGAAAGTATTAAATTCCACATTTTGAATTTTAATTCACGTTCCTTTCTCAAATTTCAAATTTGAAGTTTAATTTAAATTTTTCAAAAAAGTTGGGTATTAGTTACATCTGTTTTGAATGTACTACTGACTGTCTGGTTATTCACGATTCGCGTGATTTGACCAAAAAAAAAAACAAACAACAAATGAATATGGAAGCCTTTTGATAACCTGGATACACATAGTGTCCTTGATTTAGTTCAACACCTTTTTCAACATACCCTGAAAGTATTAAATTCCTCAATTTTGAATTTTAATTCAAGTTCCTTTCTCAAATTTCAAATTTGAAGTTTAATTTAAATTTTTCAAAAAATTGGTATTAGTTACATCTGTTTTGAATGTACTACTGGCTGTCTGGTTATTCACGATTCGCGTGATTTGACCAAAAAAAAACAACAACAAATGAATATGGAAGCCTTTTGATAACCTGGATACACATAGTGTCCTTGATTTAGTTCAACACCTTTTTCAAACATACCCTGAAAGTGTTAAATTCCTCAATTTTAAATTTTAATTCAAGTTCCTTTCTCGAATTTCAAATTTGAAGTTTAATTTAAATTTTTCAAAAAATTGGTACTAGTTACATCTGTTTTGAATGTACTACTGACTGTCTGGTTATTCACGATTCGCGTGATTTGACCAAAAAAAAAACAACAACAAATGAATATGGAAGCCTTTTGATAACCTGGATACACATAGTGTCCTTGATTTAGTTCAACACCTTTTTTCAACATACCCTGACAGTATTAAATTCCTCAATTTTGAATTTTAATTCAAGTTCCTTTCTCAAATTTCAAATTTGAAGTTTAATTTAAATTTTTCAAAAAAAGTTGGTATTAGTTACATCTGTTTTGAATGTACTACTGACTGTCTGGTTATTCACGATTCGCGTGATTTGACCAAAAAAACAACAACAAATGAATATGGAAGCCTTTTGATAACCTGGATACACATAGTGTCCTTGATTTAGTTCAACACCTTTTTCAACATACCCTGAAAGTATTAAATTCCTCAATTTTTTGGATTTTAATTCAAGTTCCTTTCTCGAATTTCAAATTTGAAGTTTAATATAAATTTTCAAAAAATTGGTACTAGTTACATCTGTTTTGAATGTACTACTGACTGTCTGGTTATTCACGATTCGCGTGATTTGACCAAAAAAAAACAACAACAACAAATGAATATGGAAGCCTTTTGATAACCTGGATACACATAGTGTCCTTGATTTAGTTCAACACCTTTTTCAACATACCCTGAAAGTATTAAATTCCTCAATTTTTGAATTTTAATTCAAGTTCCTTTCTCAAATTTCAAATTTGAAGTTTAATTTAAATTTTTCAAAAAGTTGGTATTAGTTATATCTGTTTTGAATGTACTACTGACTGTCTGGTTATTCACGATTCGCGTGATTTGACCAAAAAAAAAAACAACAACAACAAATGAATATGGAAGCCTTTTGATAACCTGGATACACATAGTGTCCTCGATTTAGTTCAACACCTTTTTCAACATACCCTGAAAGTATTAAATTCCTCAATTTTGAATTTTAATTCAAGTTCCTTTCTCTCAAATTTCAAATTTGAAGTTTAATTTAAATTTTTTCAAAAAAGTTGGGTATTAGTTACATCTGTTTTGAATGTACTACTGACTGTCTGGTTATTCACGATTCGCGTGATTTGACCAAAAAAAAAAACAACAAATGAATATGGAAGCCTTTTGATAACCTGGATACACATAGTGTCCTTGATTAGTTCAACACACTTTTTCAACATACCCTGAAAGTATTAAATTCCTCAATTTTGAATTTTAATTCAAGTTCCTTTCTCAAATTCAAATTTGAAGTTTAATTTAAATTTTCAAAAAAATTGGTACTAGTTACATCTGTTTTGAATGTACTACTGACTGTCTGGTTATTCACGATTCGCGTGATTTGACCAAAAAAAAACAACAACAACAAATGAATATGTAAGCCTTTTGATAACCTGGATACACATACTGTCCTTGATTTAGTTCAACACCTTTTTCAACATACCCTGAAAGTATTATATTTCCTCAATTTTGAATTTTAATTCAAGTTCCTTTCTCATATTTCAAATTTGAAGTTTAATTTAATTTTGTCAAAAAGGTTGGTATTAGTCACATCTGTTTTGAATGTACTACTGACTGTCTGTTATTCACGATTCGCGTGATTTGACCAACAAAAAAAAAAAAAACAACAACAAATGAATATGGAAGCCTTTTGATAACCTGGATACACATAGTGTTCCTTGATTTAGTTCAACACCTTTTTCAACATACCCTGAAAGTATTAAAAACTTCCTCAATTTTGAATTTTAATTCATTCGCTATCATTTCAAATTTGAAGTTTATTTAAATTTTTCGAAAAAAGTGGTATTAGTCACATCTGTTTGAATGTACTACTGACTGTCTGGTTATTCACGATTCGCGTGATTTGACCAAAAAAAAACAATACTAAATGAATATGGAAGCCTTTTGATAACCTGGATACACATAGTGTCCTTGATTTAGTCAACACCTTTTTGGTCAACCCTGAAAGTATTAAGTTCCTCAATTTTGAATTTTAATTCAAGTTCCTTTCTCATATTTCAAATTTGAAGTTTAATTTAAATTTTTCAAAAAAAGTTGGTATTAGTTACATCTGTTTTGAATGTACTACTGACTGTCTGGTTATTCACGATTCGCGTGATTTGACCAAAAAAACAAACAACAAATGAATATGGAAGCCTTTTGATAACCTGGATACACATAGTGTCCTTGATTTAGTTCAAAACCTTTTTCAACATACCCTGAAAGTATTAAATTGCTCAATTTTGAATTTTAATTTACGTTCCTTACTCGAATTTCAAATTTGAAGTTTAATTTAAATTTTCAAAAAATTGGTACTAGTTACATCTGTTTTGAATGTACTACTGACTGTCTGGTTATTCACGATTCGCGTGATTTGACCAAAAAAAAAAAACAACAACAACAACAATGAATATGGAAGCCTTTTGATAACCTGGATACACATAGTGTCCTTGATTTAGTTCAACACCTTTTTCAACATACCCTGAAAGTATTAAATTCCTCAATTTTGAATTTTAATTCAAGTTCCTTTCTCAAATTTCAAATTTGAAGTTTAATTTAAATTTTTCAAAAAAGTTGGTATTAGTTATATCTGTTTTGAAGGTACTACTGACTGTCTGGTTATTCACGATTCGCGTGATTTGACCAAAAAAAAACAACAACAACAAATGAATATGGAAGCATTTTGATAGCCTGGATACACATAGTGTCCTTGATTTAGTTCAACACCTTTTTCAACATACCCTGAAAGTATTAAATTCCTCAATTTTGAATTTTAATTTACGTTCCTTTCTCGAATTTCAAATTTGAAGTTTAATTTAAATTTTTCAAAAAATTGGTACTAGTTACATCTGTTTTGAATGTACTACTGACTGTCTGGTTATTCACGATTCGCGTGATTTGACCAAAAAAAAAAAAAAAACAACAACAAATGAATATGGAAGCCTTTTGATAACCTGGATACACATAGTGTCCTTGATTTAGTTCAACACCTTTTTCAAACATACCCTGAAAGTATTAAATTCCTCAATTTTGAATTTTAATTCAAGTTCCTTTCTCAAATTTCAAATTTGAAGTTTAATTTAAATTTTTCAAAAAAGTTGGTATTAGTTACATCTGTTTTGAATGTGCTACTGACTGTCTGGTTATTCACGATTCGCGTGATTTGACCAAAAAAAAACAACAACAAATGAATATGGAAGCCTTTTGATAACCTGGATACACATAGTGTCCTTGATTTAGTTCAACACCTTTTTCAACATACCCTGAAAGTATTAAATTCCTCAATTTTGAATTTTAATTCAGGTTCCTTTCTCAAATTTCAAATTTGAAGTTTAATTTAAATTTTTCAAAAAAGTTGGTATTAGTTATATCTGTTTTGAATGTACTACTGACTGTCTGGTTATTCACGATTCGCGTGATTTGAACAAAAAAACAACAACAAATGAATATGGAAGCCTTTTGATAACCTGGATACACATAGTGTCCTTGATTTAGTTCAACACCTTTTTCAACATACCCTGAAAGTATTAAATTCCTCAATTTGAATTTTAATTTACGTTCCTTACTCGAATTTCAAATTTGAAGTTTAATTTAAATTTTCAAAAAAATTGGTACTAGTTACATCTGTTTTGAATGTACTACTGACTGTCTGGTTATTCACGATTCGCGTGATTTGACCAAAAAAAAAAAACAACAACAACAAATGAATATGGAAGCCTTTTGATAACCTGGATACACATAGTGTCCTTGATTTAGTTCAACACCTTTTTCAACATACCCTGAAAGTATTAAATTCCTCAATTTTGATTTTTTAATTCAAGTTCCTTTCTCAAATTTCAAATTTGAAGTTTAATTTAAATTTTTCAAAAAAGTTGGTATTAGTTATATCTGTTTTGAATGTACTACTGACTGTCTGGTTATTCACGATTCGCGTGATTTGACCAAAAAAAAAAAAAAACAACAACAACAAATGAATATGGAAGCCTTTTGATAACCTGGATACACATAGTGTCCTTGATTTAGTTCAACACCTTTTTCAACATACCCTGAAAGTATTAAATTCCTCAATTTTTGAATTTTAATTTACGTTCCTTTCTCGAATTTCAAATTTGAAGTTTAATTTAAATTTTCAAAAAATTGGTACTAGTTACATCTGTTTTGAATGTACTACTGACTGTCTGGTTATTCACGATTCGCGTGATTTGACCAAAAAAAAAAAACAACAACAACAAATGAATATGGAAGCCTTTTGATAACCTGGATACACATAGTGTCCTTGATTTAGTTCAACACCTTTTTCAACATACCCTGAAAGTATTAAATTCCTCAATTTTGAATTTAATTCAAGTTCCTTTCTCAAATTTCAAATTTAATTTAAATTTTTCAAAAAAGTTGGTATTAGTTACATCTGTTTTGAATGTACTACTGCTTACTTTTACTTTTTTTACTTTCGGCGGGAACCAGACGATGAACTGTCCTGCCCGGCACCAAAGGATCTTGGGATGACTTCCGACGACCACTTGGACCTGTCGGCTGCAGCTTCTCCGGCGATCTTCAGCCAGTATTTGTCCCATCTCCGACCGTGTCTCCTGAATCCTCCCCACGGTTCCAGGTCCTCCTTGAATGTTTGCCGCAGGTTCTTCTTTTGTCCTCCTGGTTTACGTTTCCAGGAGGGGGCTGGTTCGCAGACAAAGGACGTCTCGACATATCGTGCCTTCGGGACGACGCAATGTGTGGCCGAGGAGTTTCAGGCGACGTCTTTTAATGATAAGCGATAGCTCTTCTGATTGGCCACAGCGACTCCTTACTTCACTATTGGAAATCCTGTCCCATCTCTTAATGCGGAGGATGTAACGAAGGCAGCGGTGGTCGAACACATCCAAAGTTCTTGCATCTTCAGTCTTGATCGGCCATGTCTCGCAAGCATACAGTAGTACTGCTCGAACAGTTGCACCATAGATTCTAACTTTTTTTTTGGTTGAGATCTCCCGTCTGGTCCATAATGCTTTTTTCAGACTAGTAAACACTCCCCAGGCTTTTGCTATGCGGGCAGAGATATCCCTTTCAGCTCCGCCATCTGGTGTTATGATAGAGCCAAGATACTTGAATTCCTCAACGCTTTCTATTGGCTCACCGTCGAGGGTAACTTGGCAAGGAGCAGGTTGGTTGAGAGCCAATACTTTAGTCTTTGCGCCGCTGATGGCCAGTCCGATGCGCTTTGAGACCTCATAGGTATCGTCGATCATGCCTTGTAAGCTGTCGGCGGTAGTTTCCAGCTCAACAACGTCGTCTGCGAAGTCCAGATCTGTCAGGGGCTGGAGGAAACCAGCTATTTGTCCGAAGACTATTCCGCTGTGGTTTCTCATTGCATTATACATGATCCAGTCTATCCCGTAGTTGAATAATATAGGCGAAAGGGGGCATCCCTGCTTTACCCCAAACTCCACTGGAAACTTAGGGGTGTCATTGCCGGAAAACACGGACGCAAGTCTCAGTGTCCTTATATGCACTTCGGAGTATCTCAATGATCTCCTGTGGCGCACCGTCTTCAGCCATAATTCTCCATAGCTCTCTCTGATGAGAGAGTCGAAGGCAGCTGCAAAGTCAATAAAGGCGATGAGAAGGGGTAGATGAAACCTGTTGTACTGCTGAAGGATGAGGCGAATCGTCAATATCTGTTCTGGACAGCCTCTGCCTGGTCTGAAGCGTGCTTGTTCAGGACGGGTTAGCTTGTCACGTGCGTCTTTGAATCGATTCAAAAGAATGACGCAGAAGATCTTCATGGCATGGTCGATCAGGGAGATACCTCTATAGTTTCCGCAAATGGCCTTATCTCCTTTTTTGTATAGCGGAACGAGGACTGATACTTTCCAGTCTTTTGGGAAGGTCTTTGTCGTCCACACCTGGACAAAAAGGTCGGTTAGGCGGCATAGTAGAGTTGGTGAGGACTTGAACATTTCAGAAGGGATCCCATCCTCTCCAGGAGTTTTATTGTTTTTCATGCACTTCAGCGCTTTTTGTACGTCCTCAATACTTGGCGGATCGAGGTTTACTGCGTAGGGCTCTCTAGCAGCACTCGAGAAGGCAGGTAGATCGCAGGGGGGTTGACAGGGTTCAGTAGCTCAGAAAAATGCTCTCGCCAGCGTTCCATGCGTCCTTCTTCTGTTCGGATGAGTTCTCCGGACTTATCTTTCAGTGTGTCAACCGTTACAGGAGCTTTTCCAGTCGCTTCTTTCAGTAGTTTGAACATTTTCCTGCTGTTGTGGCTCCTGGACGCTTGTTCCAACTCATTCGCCAGATTTGACCAGTACTGTTCTCTGTCCTGTTTCAGTGACTGTTTAACTGCTTTGCGGGCTACTTTTAAGGGTTCTTTTGCACCTCCCACGAGGGGTCGCTTCTTCTCAACTAGTTCTATGGTTTGGTCAGAGATCCAGGCTCGCTGTTTTCGTTTTGTGTGGCCAAGCACCTCCTCAGCTACGTCCTGTGTCGCAATTTTTATCTGCGCCCATTCTTCATCGACGAGTGAGAGACGATTCAAGGCATCGAACCGGTTGCTTAGCTTTAACTCAAAGTCGGCTTTGATTTCCGGGCATCTTAGTTTCGAAACATCGAAGCGCTTCCCTGCCTTCTGTCGCTTCTGCCTACTAAGGCGGTGACGGACTTTGCAAGTGAGGAGATAGTGGTCGGATCCATTTAAAGATCCTGTGTCTGCTCCTCTGTATACCCGGGCATCTGTGCAGGAGCTCCTCCATCTTCTGCTGACTAAGATGTGGTCCATCTGGGCTGTTGTTACGCCGTCGTTCGAACGCCATGTAACGAGGTGGAGTCTCTTGTGCTCAAAGAGAGTGTTTGTGACGCATAGGTTGTTGTATCTGGCTAACTGTAAGAGCCTTTCTCCATTGATGCATCTGTCACCAACGGTGTGGCGGCCAATAACTGCTGCTGTGTCGGGGTCTACTCTGCCAAGCCGGGCGTTCCAGTCTCCAGCTACAAAGAGCATGTCGCGCCTTGGTGTCTTGTCGATGATTCTTTGTAGGTCATAATAAAAGGCATCTTTGACCGCGTCACTACTGTCCCTTATCGGAGCGCACACGGCGATTATGGTTATGTGGCTAATGTGGCCTCTCAGTCTGATCATGGCGATCCTTGGTGACACTGGCTCCCAAGAGGTGACGCATGATGCAGTAGGACCGTCTATTAAGAACCCAACTCCTTGCTGGCCGGAACCATCATTGGGACCCGAGTTATACAAACTGGAATGAGTCCGATTCGGAAATGGTCAACTTTTTGGACAGAACATCATTAAGTCTTGTTTCTGACAGACAACAAACGTTGATATTATACTTTTGGCAGCTCCCTTGCAAGGAGCAGTTGCGTGGATTCCAGCTTGCAGCTGCGAACATTCCAGGCGCCAATATTCAGATGTTTTCTTGATCGTTTTCTTGATCGTTTTCTTGATCGGGCGGCTTGCATACTCGTCGGGCCAGGCACCACCCTGACCTGGTCCGCGTCGGCTACCGCGAACGCCGTAATAGTAGTATCTCTCTGCATTTGATCTTCAATATCCATTGTGTTTCATAGGAATTTACTTGACCAAAGGCTCCCCAGACCCTTGGCGCCCCGTTGCATTAGCCATTCTATTTGTCGGACTAGGCTACTAATAGAATGTTACACCACTCCACCGCTGTGAGGTGCAACTTAGGGCCTCTCTCCCGGCTCGCTAGGGACGGGGGCGTGAATCCTCGCTCCGAGGCCCCAACCATAGCTTGGGAGCACTCGTGCTTATCAGGCCCTGATTCCCACCTAGGAGGTCGGGAAGTTGGAGTCAGTATGTACTACTGACTCTCTGGTTATTCACGATTCGCGCGATTTGACCAAAAAAAACAACAACAAATGAATATGGAAGCCTTTTGATAACCTGGATACTCATAGTGTCCTTGATTTAGTTCAACACCTTTTTCAACATACCCTGAAAGTATTAAATTCCTCAATTTTGAATTTTAATTCAAGTTCCTTTCTTAAATTTCAAATTTGAAGTTTAATTTAAATTTTTCAAAAAAGTTGGTATTAGTTAGTTATATCTGTTTTGAATGTACTACTGACTGTCTGGTTATTCACGATTCGCGTGATTTGACCAAAAAAAAAAACAACAACAACAAATGAATATGGAAGCCTTTTGATAACCTGGATACACATAGTGTCCTTGATTTAGTTCAACACCTTTTTCAACATACCCTGAAAGTATTAAATTCCTCAATTTTGAATTTTAATTTACGTTCCTTTCTCGAATTTCAAATTTGAAGTTTAATTTAAATTTTCAAAAAATTGGTACTAGTTACATCTGTTTTGAATGTACTACTGACTGTCTGGTTATTCACGATTCGCGTGATTTGACCAAAAAAAAACAACAACAACAAATGAATATGGAAGCCTTTTGATAACCTGGATACACATAGTGTCCTTGATTTAGTTCAACACCTTTTTCAACATACCCTGAAAGTATTAAATTCCTCAATTTTGAATTTTAATTCAAGTTCCTTTCTCAAATTTCAAATTTGAAGTTTAATTTAAATTTTTCAAAAAAGTTGGTATTAGTTACATCTGTTTTGAATGTACTACTGACTGTCTGGTTATTCACGATTCGCGTGATTTGACCAAAAAAACAACAACAAATGAATATGGAAGCCTTTTGATAACCTGGATACACATAGTGTCCTTGATTTAGTTCAACACCTTTTTCAACATACCCTGAAAGTATTAAATTCCTCAATTTTGAATTTTAATTTACGTTCCTTTCTCGAATTTCAAATTTGAAGTTTAATTTAAATTTTCAAAAAATTGGTACTAGTTACATCTGTTTTGAATGTACTACTAACTGTCTGGTTATTCACGATTCGCGTGATTTGACCAAAAAAAAAAAACAACAACAACAAATGAATATGGAAGCCTTTTGATAACCTGGATACACATAGTGTCCTTGATTTAGTTCAACACCTCTTTCAACATACCCTGAAAGTATTAAATTCCTCAATTTTGAATTTTAATTCAAGTTCCTTTCTCAAATTTCAAATTTGAAGTTAATTTAAATTTTTCAAAAAAGTTGGTATTAGTTATATCTGTTTGAATGTACTACTGACTGTCTGGTTATTCACGATTCGCGTGATTTGACCAAAAAAAACAACAACAACAAATGAATATGGAAGCCTTTTGATAACCTGGATACACATAGTGTCCTTGATTTAGTTCAACACCTTTTTCAACATACCCTGAAAGTATTAAATTCCTCAATTTGAATTTTAATTCAAGTTCCTTTCTCAAATTCAAATTTGAAGTTTAATTTAAATTTTTCAAGAAAGTTGGTATTAGTTACATCTGTTTTGAATGTACTACTGACTGTCTGGTTATTCACGATTCGCGTGATTTGACCAAAAAAAAAACCCCAACAAATGAATATGGAAGCCTTTTGATAACCTGGATACACATAGTGTCCTTGATTTAGTTCAACACCTTTTTCAACATACCCTGAAAGTACTAAATTCCTCAATTTTGAATTTTAATTCAAGTTCCTTTCTCAAATTCAAATTTGAAGTTTAATTTAAATTTTCAAAAAATTGGTACTATTTACATCTGTTTTGAATGTACTACTGACTGTCTGGTTATTCACGATTCGCGTGATTTGACCAAAAAAAAACAACAACAAATGAATATGTAAGCCTTTTGATAACCTGGATACACATACTGTCCTTGATTTAGTTCAACACCTTTTTCAACATACCCTGAAAGTATTAAATTCCTCAATTTTGAATTTTAATTCAAGTTCCTTTCTCATATTTCAAATTTGAAGTTTAATTTAATTTTTTCAAAAAAGTTGGTATTAGTCACATCTGTTTTGAATGTACTACTGACTGTCTGATTATTCACGATTCGCTTGATTTGACCAACAAAAAAAAAAAACAACAACAAATGAATATGGAAGCCTTTTGATAACCTGGATACACATAGTGTCCTTGATTTAGTTCAACACCTTTTTCAACATACCCTGAAAGTATTAAATTCCTCAATTTTGAATTTTATTTCAAGTTCCTTTCTCATATTTCAAATTTGAAGTTTAATTTAAATTTTTCAAAAAAGTTGGTATTAGTCACATCTGTTTTGAATGTACTACTGACTGTCTGGTTATTCACGATTCGCGTGATTTGACCAAAAAAAAAAACAATAACAAATGAATATGGAAGCCTTTTGATAACCTGGATACACATAGTGTCCTTGATTTAATTCAACACCTTTTTCAACATACCCTGAAAGTATTAAATTCCTCAATTTTGAATTTTAATTCAAGTTCCTTTCTCATATTTCAAATTTGAAGTTTAATTTAAATTTTTCAAAAAAGTTGGTATTAGTCACATCTGTTTTGAATGTACTACTGACTGTCTGGTTATTCACGATTCGCGTGATTTGACCAAAAAAAAAACAATAACAAATGAATATGGAAGCCTTTTGATAACCTGGATACACATAGTGTCCTTGATTTAGTTCAACACCTTTTTCAACATACCCTGAAAGTATTAAATTCCTCAATTTTGAATTTTAATTCAATATCCTTTCTCAAATTTCAAATTTGAAGTTTAATTTAAATTTTTCAAAAAAGTTGGTATTAGTTACATCTGTTTTGAATGTACTACTGACTGTCTGGTTATTCACGATTCGCGTGATTTGACAAAAAAAAAAAAAAAAATGAATATGGAAGCCTTTTGATAACCTGGATACACATAGTGTCCTTGATTTAGTTCAACACCTTTTTCAACATACCCTGAAAGTATTAAATTCCTCAATTTTGAATTTTAATTCAAGTTCCTTTCTCATATTTCAAATTTGAAGTTCAATTTAAATTTTTCAAAAAAGTTGGTATTAGTCACATCTGTTTTGAATGTACTACTGACTGTCTGGTTATTCACGATTCGCGTGATTTGACCAAAAAAAAAACAAATAACAAATGAATATGGAAGCCTTTTGATAACCTGGATACACATAGTGTCCTTGATTTAGTTCAACACCTTTTTCAACATACCCTGAAAGTATTAAATTCCTCAATTTTTGAATTTTAATTCAATATCCTTTCTCAAATTTCAAATCTGAAGTTTCATTTAAATTTTTCAAAAAAGTTGGTATTAGTTAAATCTGTTTTGAATGTACTATTGACTGTCTGCTTATTCACGATTTGCGTGATTTGACAAAAAAAAAAAAAAAAAAAGCAACAACAAATGAATGTTGAAAAACTCTCGAAAATAAGAATTACATAAAAAGGCGAATACAAGAAAAATAAAATCGCAAAAGTCGTAATCAGAATTACAGTTGCTATACAGGTAGGAGGGGGTGAGTCAGGTCCGTGTTTCTAGAAATCAAGATTAATAATTCCTATTTTGTTTTGTATTTTCTGTCTATTTCGTCTTTTATTGTTTCTTTTTTTATCCTCTCCTCACCTCCCATTCTGTGTGCTTGCCCCGAAAATCTGTCATAATGACGAGGCACAGTTCTTTTTATTTTGATGCACCTACATAGTCTACGGTCAATCAACATATTATATTTTCTGAATATTTATTTCAGTAAAGATCGGTCACCTTCACCTGGAGTGAATTTTGGTACTATGGATGCGTCATCTAGGCGCTCATCCTTATCGGAGCCTGCAGATGTCAGCCCTGTCTATGTCAAATTTGCCAAGGATACTTCTAAATATTGGTATAAACCCAGCATCTCTAGGGAAGAAGGTGATTCTCATTTTTTTTTATTCTTATTTTCTCATCTTTGGGATTCTCGAAACAAATTATTTTAAATCTTTATATCCTTTTGGAGAAAGACGGAACTTATGTGAATAATCTAGCTATAAGCAAGGATTCAATTTATTACACCTCATTTGAACTTACCTAAAAAAACTAGTCAAATAAATTATTTGCTCATAAAATCGTGAAAGAGAAGCATATGAAATCTATTAGAAAATATTAATAAAGATTTTTTTACCAATCTATTGCAGTTTCAGTTATTGCAACTTAAAATGGATTGCACTAATATATATTAATACTCCGTATACAGGGTGTTCCAGTAGTAAAACCAAAATTAGTAATGGCTCGGTGATAGAACGACTTCCATATGTGTTGATTTTACTCTAATAATATCCGCCTACCTTGGCTAGCTCAGCAGCTCTTTAGCTTTAGGAAAATTTTTGGGCTAACTCCAATTGGATCCATTTTCTCCGGTTTTTTGGCTAAATGTATAGCTCTAGAATTGTATTTTTTTTTTTCTTGTTCTAATGCATGTTGACCTCTTGAAGATAGATATTACATCATTTAATGTTTTGTTTTCTGGACAAAAAAGTTCTTGTTGACTAGTTCTGCCAAATTTGTTTTTGCTAGGAGGTCAGAAGGCGAAAATAAGATCAAAAAAATTTTTTTTTTTCAAAATTTTGCATTCTGAAATGAGTTAACCATGTAAATTTTTATGTTGTATTTGACAATAACACAGCTTTTATCATCATACTTTTAACCGTTCATCTTTTCCTACTTTAACCATAAGTTCACCCCTTCCGTCAATATTGGTCTGAAGGTATTTCTCTCAAAATAATTGAAAAATTATGGCCTAGAAATACCTGTTGTGTTTTTCCAGCTATGGTTCATTAGGTATAACCGAACACAAGAGTATAACTATCGTGGGCTCAGTTCTGTCACCGAATGTGCAGCGCTTGGCTCCAAAATATAATTTGCCTTCGTCACTCAGAAATATGTAAATTAAAATTCGTGCAAATTTCTCATGATCGACGAAATATTTCGGCGGGAAGGCGAAGTGGTAAGAGAAATACATTTGCCTTGAGAGTTTTGAAGAACCCGTTTAAATCTGTAAAACACGATTGCTATGATTTATTTTTTTGTTTATTATGTTTTTTTTATTGCAACTTTCCTTTTTTTTTCTTTTTTTTTTTTCAATGGTGAGTGATAGCCAATTATAACAAAAAAGTATATAGCTGGACATTAAATCAAACATTGTCTCACGTTTTAAGTGTACTCAATATGAAATTTGCGTATTAAGCTTGAATTATTAGAACACTTAATGATGCTTATTCAAAAGCTTTTTTTTTCCTTGGAATGGCTAGGATCTATAACAAAAATTACGTGGCTTAGGACTTTAGTTTCAATAGGCCTCATCACTAAACTTTTGTAACAAACCAAGAATGTAAAAAGATATAAAGGATGTCCCATTACGACGTATCTAGTGCCAGTGGCGGATCCAGGGGGGGGGGGGATGGGGGCGCGTGCCACCTCCTAACGTTGTCTAGAGTAGTGTAATTTACTTAATTAACGCAAGATTGCGTTAACTAAACTGGCTCCTAACGCAAGTTTATTGGATCAACCTATTTTGCCCTCCCTCCTAAAAAAAAAAAATCCTGGATCCGCCCCTGTCTAGTGCGTATAGAGAGATAAAAAATCGACGGAAATCTTACTTTTAGAAGAATTCCTCCCCTCCAAGAAAAAATAATCTTGGTGCTGTTAAGCAGGTAGGTTCGCAGAAGGGGATCATAGGCCTATGTGACTTGAAATCTCCTGACTTTTAAAGTTTTGTTTTTTCATTTTCATATATTGCTTGTAGAATTTATCCATTTCTTAGTGCTTCTGACGAATTTAGGACTTAGAAAGATCCTCTTTCCTCCCCAGGAATAAATTCATGCGTACTTAAATGATCTTACACATTACCTTACCTTAGTACCTCCGTAGCCTTTGGTAGCGCATATGGCTGATCTTCAGGCTATTTAAGCAGCTTTGAGTTTAAGATTATATTTTCATGATATCACATTGCTTCAAACGTAGTAGATCATATATCACTTAATTGAAATCTAATACAAGTTTTTATTGAAGTACTTCTTAAAAAGGCTAAATGAAGACATTGTTTCACCTGGCAATAGTGTCACAACGCCAATTTTTAAGGTGACCATTGCTTTAAACCGATTTTTTGTTTTGCAGCCATCAGCACGCTTAAGGATAAAACGCCAGGAACGTTTATTGTCCGAGACTCATCCTCATTCCCTGGTGCTTTTGGTTTGGCACTGAAAGTGGCCACTCCCCCTGCCCACCTGACAGATCCATCCCCCAATGATCTAGTAAGGCATTTTCTAATTGAGCCAACTTCAAGGGGTGTGCGCCTCAAAGGAAATCCAGATGAACCGGTTTTCGGTAAGTTTCTGATTATTTTATTGTTTTCGAACATCAAAAATGTGCTCACATGATTTGAGGAAGTCACGAAGTAATATTTTGAAAAAAAACAAAAAAAAAAACAAACGATGATGCAATTGTGAAATAAACAAAAATAAAAACAATGGAAAACAGACTAACCAAGGAGCAAGATAAAACAGAAAAATGAAAAAAAAAGCTAAAATGAAAAGAATATATATAAAAATAAAACAAACAAACCAATATGTACTTATTTATCCAATTGCTACTCACATATACGATTAGCGAGCTACCTCTCTGAAGCCACAAAACCAACTGGCAAAACCAAGGCAATAGATGTAAAATGTACTTAATTATTCTGTAGAGAAGTGTTCCTCGCGTTAGCATCCAATGCTGCCAGTCTTCGTGGTTTCTTACTTATTTTAATTCCTGGGAAATTTTGCAAGACTTAATTACAATTTTTTGACTATGATTTTTTTTAAACAGTGGCTTGAATTGAATTTTACACAGTAGATCCGTTTGTCTATTCTGAATTTATTTCTTTGTTTTGTCATTGTAGGCCAGTTTTGCTTCGATCTTCTATTCACCCATCTTATGTCTGATAAAAATTGATCACATCCCATTAAAAAAAAAAAAAAAAACTGAATCTATTTGAGTTGCCTTTTGTATTAATTGGAAAATTAATTCCTCTGCTAAATCAGTGCTGACTTCAATAGATGGCGTCGGGGAGTGGTGACTGAACAGGTGCTATACTTCACGAAGTGAATTTAGCATATTACAGGGAATATTACAGGGAGGGTTATTGTATAAAGGGTTTAACGTAAATTTGAATTAAAAAGGAAATGGAAGACAGTTTTGGGGCAGAGTTTAAGATTGGTCATACGAGCACAGGTGATATTGTCTCACTCAAGACGCCTTTTGGAAGTGACAACTTTGAAATTTCGACCACATCTTTCAAAACTCATGCTGTAAAACGATGGATTGAAGTTGCTTTAAATAGTACAAGCTGTTCAAATCAAAAATAAACCCATCGGTAATGCATTGGATTAAATGTTTGGCCTTGGGAAGGTCTGTGTGATATGATTGGCATGTTTGCTGACACCTAAACAACGGGATGTTGAAACGGAAAATTGCTTCAATTGAAAATCGGGCGCTCTATCGTCCCGTACAGTTTCTAGACGTTTCATAACTATGGGTGAGACTTGGATTCACCACTACACTTCTGAAAACCAAGTCCAGATAAGATAGTGAATTGCACCAAATAGTTATTGACGAATGTTGCTCGACGAGTTGTGTTATAAAAATAGCTTAAATAGACTAGAACACCGATATAAAAACTACATCAGTTTTCTTGCGATCATGATAAAGGATAAAACAGACCTGACAAAAGAATTGTTTTCTTTGCTAGGTCGGAACTTTTCATCTGACCCTTGTGCTGTCTTGTTCATTGGTGCACCTTTGAGCACCAATTATATTTAGGTTAATTATATTAGGTTAATTATATTAATTAACCTAAATCTATTGCGGTTTCTGCTCTTTTCCAGGCTCCACTTGGAACACATATAAATAATTATAAACCTATCACACCATCCCTTCCGCTCACGTCCCTTGAAGTATGAATTTAAAATCAAATATATAAATAAGAGGTTTATCAAAATTAATAGAAAAAAAAAAACTAGTAATGAAAAATAAATACAAATAAAAATCACTTGTATCATATCAATATCTGAAATGTATGAAATGATAATAGACAAGAGAAGAGAAAGGAATCTATGCAGAAACCTATAAAAACCATGCAGAAGTGCTAAAGGAATGGGAATGCGAACGTGCAATACAAATATTTTCTAATGCAGGTCAATTTGAGTCAAATTTTTTTTTAGTTTTCAGCGACTTCCATAATAATTTTTTGCAGCAAATCACCATCTGAATCACCCAAATCACCAAATTGGTGATTTTTTCATCCAAATCACCAAAAATTACCAAAACTACAGAAAAAGTATGAATTGTAGTGAAAATATTTATGAAATAACCATGCAAACTGTAAACCCGCGATAGAAACTTTAAGGCTAAAACGATATTTTTTTTTCACTCAACCGATCATCATAGTGAAATCTGTTCCATTCTTCCATTTTTGGACAATTTTTCCTTTTTTTTTTCTAAATTTACTTCAAATAACCTGTTTGAGATTCGCATGGAAGATATAAGCTCTAAGGAACAGAAGTGGACTTCTTCGGCCCAAGAACTAAAATAATAATCTATATATTCCATCTTTTGTTTATTTCCTTCAACTTTTATTTAGCAACTGTCTCTTAAACAGCTAATTCTGATTTTGGCTGTAGTTGGTGATCATTGTTCGTCTAATAGAACACCTTTACGTTTTAGATTGCTTTCTACAGCATTTGGTCAGATTTTGTGATCAAGTGCCTTATCTTGTGACTTGTGACCAAGTGACCAAGATTGCCTTATCTCGTAGACTTTTTTTTTCCGAGTATGACGTTAGAGGAAGTGACGGTACCTTGCCAGTTTTGTTCTTCCTTCTTTTGGCCAGTTTTTAATTATTTTATTAAACATTAAGTGTTTTTTTTTAATTCTCTTTGTAAAGCTCTTGTTTTTTGGCATCCTTGAAAACCATCATTTTCATTCTAATCGGTAACATTTATTTTCAGGATCGCTTTCTGCCTTAGTCTATCAGCATTCAGTCAAAGCAATGGCCTTACCCTGTAGACTGCTTCTTCCTGACTGTGATGTTGCAGGAAGTGATGTTACAGACTCCTCCAGTACACCACAATATCATCAGCAGGGGGCTGGTAGGTTTTTTTTATTTGCCTAAGCAGAACTACTCATCTATTGGTTAAATTTTGATATGAAAAGTTTATGTAAGATAATGTACCTGCTAATGACAGGCTACCATTTTACCAGCACTTGTAGGCTCTTTATGGACAGTTTTTGATAAAGTATTGTCACCTTTTTATGGTCGTATGAGGAGAGGGCTCACTGATAAGGTGATTGAAAGTTTTGTGTCTAATTTATGTAATTTATGAAGACTTGATTTTTTATTGATTTTTCTAATTGATCGTCGTATTTAAGTAACAAGAGGGATCGCGCCATAGTAAAGTGCCAATTTTCGCCATTTAGTTTTTGCAAAATAACAATTTCTGCTAAAATAGGACCAATAGGCTATCGAGCAAAGTAATAACATAGTTAATTCACTTTCAGCAAAAACCAACTATGCAAAGAAACCCATCCCCTAATTTTCAGAGGCCATGCTGCGGCGCGATGGTGAATACGTCGCTAAACATAGAAGCAGTTCATACCAAATGATCTGTTATTATAGACATCATTTGAGCCTTGAGCCTCAAATGAGCCGTTTTGAGCCTCATTTGACAGTGCTGATTCATGTGACACTGTTCCATAGTTATATACCTGTTTTTAGGGGGGGGGGGGCTCAAGCTTCAACACTGTATTTTCAGGTTAAATTTCTTCCAGTTTTCTTATTTGTAGGATAAACTCGAATATGATGCTACCCCCCCCCCGTTGTTTTTGAAATGTTTACTTCTTTGGGGATATCCTTCATTCATTGCTATATAACAGTTAAACCTTATCGTAAGAATTAGGCGTTGAAGGTGGAAGGCAGACCGCCTCTTGCTTACCATATCTGTGAGTGTAATGCTAAAAACGAATTAAAATTAAATTAAAAGTTTTTTTCTAAATCAAGCAGTTCGTGGTAACGAACTGTAAGTAAGGAGTGACCCGGCTCAAAAGTAACTGAAACTCTAAAAAACGTAATTTTGATACCAGTAGATATATCAAAAGAATCGGATTATTATACTGATTTCAAATATATAAGTTTCATTAAGTTTAGTCTTCATCCATCAAAGGCTACGAGCCTGAGAAAATTTGCCTGATTTTCGAAAAAAAAGGGCAAACAGCCCTTAAAAGTATATAATCTTAATGAAAATCAAATCATCAGATTTAGCGTATCAGAGAACCCTACTATAGAGGTTTCAAGCTCCTATCTGCAAAAATGTGGATTTTGTATTTTTTGCCAGAAGAAAGATCACGGATGCGTGTTTATTTATTATTATTTTTTTTCAGGGGTGATCATATAGACCCAATGGTCCTAGAATTTCAGGAGAGGGCTCATTCGAACGGAAATTAAAAGTTCTGGTACCCTTTTTAAGTGACCAAAAAGATTGGAGGGAAACTAGGTCCCCTCCCACGTCCATTTTTTCTAAAAATCGTCTGATAAAAATTTTGACAGTGCGGGAATTTGCCAGAATTCCTATAAAAAGTTCTTCTTATGTCTTACTTTCTTTTCTTCTTATTTCTTTTTGCAGACTCAATTTTACGCGTGAAGATGTTAAAAGTAATTGTCTGGGGTAAATTTTCATCAGGATTGAATTGTCTAGAGAATAAATCCTTGGGGAGGAGGGATTTTTCCGTGGAGGAGTAGCCAGATTTCCTGGCATTATTTATAATTCTTCAAAGATATATTTTAGCCAGATTTCCTGATATTAAAAAAAAAAAAAACGATCAGAAATTAAATAAAGAAACAAGTTTTTTCAACTGAAAGTAAGGAGCATTATTAAAACTTAAAACGAACAGAAATTATTACATATATAAGGGGGAGGGGCTGTTCCTCCTCAACACTTTGCTCTTTACGCTAAACTTCGAATTTTTTTCCCAATTCTATAAGAACGACTCCTGAAACACTATTTTCGTTTCATTAGAACAATTTGAAGCTTTTTTTAGAAGTATCAAAACTTAAGCGTAAAGAGCGAAGTGTTGAGGAGGAGCAACCCCTCTCATATACGTAATAATTTCTGTTTGTTTTAAGTTGTAATGTTGCTCCTTACTTTCAGTTGAAAAAACTTAATGCCTTCACATTGAAAGACCACCCTCCTTAACATCGACTGCTCTACTTTTAAGTGCTTAAGATCGACTAGTTTGAATAATATTAAATAAAAGTCAAGTTAAAGCCAAAGCTTTACCGAAGGTTTTAAAAGCCTATAATCTAAAATTGGGCCAACTAATTGCCAAATAAGGTCCATAAAACAAATGCCGGAAAAATGAAGATACTTTCATACAGATAACCAAAGGTCATTCAAATCTTGAGTCTTTATGTTAATGTTTTCTTTTTAAGATTTATATTTACCGACATTCTAAGAACGTTTATTATTTTACTAAGAGGGTTGGGAGAGGGCAGACTCTTAGAGAAAAGAGAACGTGAGACTTTTGCTATATATATAAAGACTTCCCTGCACTTGACTAATAATTGTTTCAACTTATTTTTTAGCTTGTAACGTATTTTACCTATTCACTATGGATTGTGAGTCCCTAACAGGGCCTCAAGCTATTGCTCGTTGTATTCAACGGTTCGTATCACAATCACAACAACCAGCCGCTGCAACTGTGAATTTTAAAGTCTCCTTGCAGGGAATCACATTAACTGATCACCAAAGGAAACTTTTTTTCAGGTATGATATGCAGAATCTTTGAATATTAGCAACTATACAGCAACTATATTCTTTATCTTTTTCACTTGTTAAAGAGATCTATCTTTTTAATGAGATCTATACACTTATAGAGCATATGGGGTGTGTTGTTTCTTGGCTAGAAAGATGCTTTCTACCTATGGCATAGGTGCTTTACCACAAATTGGATTTTTTTTCTGTGTAGCATCTTGCCTGATTTGCCTGAAAATTTGCCTGATTTTCGAAAAAAGGGGAAACAGCCTTAAAATTCATATAATCTTAATGAAAATCACATCATCAGATTCAGCGTATCAGAGAACCCTACTATATAGGTTTCAAGCTCCTATCTGCAAAAATGTGGATTTTATATAGCAACTATATTCTTTATCTTTTTCACTTGTTAAAGAGATCTATCTTTTTAAAGAGATCTATACACTTATAGAGCATATGGGGTGTGTTGTTTCTTGTTTCTAGAAAGATGCTTTCTACCTATGGCATAGGTGCTTTACACAAATTGGATTTTTTTTTCTGTGTAGCGTCTTTTCTGTTTTTCTTTATATATTTTTTTTAGGCTAGTTTTTTTCTATATTTTTTTTTTTGCAGATAAAAGCTTATGGATGTGAAGCCGGAATATTCAGACTTTTATTTATTGTCAGTATTAAAATAATATTTAAATTTTTTTTTAAACTTTATATTATCAGCATTAAAGTTTTTTTTTCACTTTGTTTCAAAAGTTTTTTTTGTTGGTGTTTTTTTCACTTCGGTTTTACGTTATAAAACATTACCCGTTTTTGATATATTTTCGTCTCGATTGCATGTAGATAGCAGCATTCTTATAAATTAATATATTCATTTAAAATATATTCTGTTATTTATTTTATATATCTATATTCTTTCATTTATATTCTTACATAAGGAAGAATTTATATTCTTCCTTCCTAGAAAATAGTAACCCTAACTCTTGCCTTGTATAGAATGACTCATACCCTTTCTCAGATTTTATACCATTATTGTATAATAAAAGAAAAAAACTGCTCGAGAAGGTATTAGCTAATTTTAGCTAATTTTAATTAGCTAATTTAAAATTAGCTAATTTTAAGCATATTTATTTGGTAAGATGTCCCTGTTTTTGTCTCAGAGGATGATTTCTGTACCAAAGTAACTTTTACTGAAAGTTGCAGTATCACTAATAAAGCTCTGGACGAAGCAGAAAGACTAATTTTGTCACAAAAGACAGAAACCGTATTATATATAATTTTAATTATATATATAATTATATATATAATATTTTCATATATATTAATTATATATAAATTATATATATTAATTTTAATTATATATATATATATTAATTATATATGATTAAATATAATTTTCATATTGATTACAACTGTGAGGCCTATGTTAACGCCATAGCTAAAGAAGCTGGCCTCTGTTTACCTCCTATTACCCCCGTGTCCTCAGTCTTCTTTTTCTCCTCAGTTTCTTTTCTTTTTATTATTTTCCGGCTCATCGATTGCTTTTCTCTGGGCTTTTCTTCCTTTATTAGGTTTTTTTGGCAGTATTGCAATGTAACCTTCTTTTGAGCATATGTACAGAATTCTTTTTAGTGCCAGATCTCTTGGGTAAAATATTTATTGCAAATACGCATACATTACCTTTTGTCTCTTAAAACAAAACCTCACTATTGTTTTCTTTATTAAAATCCATGCAAAATTTTATTAAATGATTAAAAAAAATTTACGCGTTTGCCATTTTCGGAATAGTTCAAACACATGAAAATATGTATGCAATGCCGTTCATTCAAGAGTTTTTTTTTATCAAGATTTTATATTTTTTGTTATTTTCTAATTTTGTATTCCGATTTGTATTCTCATGGCTCCAAATTTATTCTGGAAGAATTTCAGGTTTCTAGCTTGAATAGTCTAGCTGCATTTCACTGGAAGGATAAATAAACGGGGACTTTAATTTAGAAATATTGATATATCTGCAAAGCTTTGTGTTTTTCCAAAAAGTGACTCGAAACCTCTGATGTAGGTTTTTAGAATTTTGAATTTCACGGATAAATTTCAATCAAAATTCCCTCTTTTTTGAAGGTTTTTTTCTCTCCTATTTCCAAAATTTTGTAATCTTTGAAATCCTAATAACTTTCACGGGCAAAACTTTATAAGCTTTAATATCTTTAAATCGTCATTTAAATCAGATTTTGTAAAATAAAATATTGCTATCAAACTTCCGTTGTTTAGAATTGGTTTCTGTTGACAAAGATCGTTTCTTATCATTCAATGCTATGAATGGTCTGAAAAGAAAATTAAACTATTTGTTATAGCGCACTTTTCATTAAACGTCCTTCTGAGTTAATTAAGTCATTAAGATTAATAATTAAGTCATTTCGTTAATTAAGTCATTTCGAAATAATAGTTACCATTCTTGAATCTTTTTTGAGAGAGAGAAAATTCATTTTTATTAAATATCAATATTCACAAAAAAAAAAACATATCAAACAGACCTTCCACGTGAAAATCTATACAGATTTGTTTGTGGCAGGACTCACTATTTACTCACTCATATATATATATATATATATATATATAATATATATATAGATATCAACTATATATATATATATATATATATATATATATATATATAATATATATAGATATATATATAATTATATATATATATATATTTATATATATATACATATATATATATATATATATATATATATATATATATATATATAGAAATATATAGTATATATATATCAATATAGAATTATATATATATACTATATATATATATATATATATATATCATATTATATATTTATATATATATATATTTATATATTATAATATATATATATATATATATATATATATATATATTCTATAATATATATATATATATATATATATATATATATATATATATATATATTGAAAAAACTTACTCACATGTATATTGAAAAAAAATAATGCTATTATATAAATAAATAAGAAATAAACCTCATGGGAACCGCGAACCAATACTTACACAAGACAGAAGACAGAATACATAATCAATTTCAAATGGTGATTCTTCCTGTCCTCATTGGACAGTTTTATTTTCAAAATGTGTTTTTAAATTTTTTGGTTAAAGCGATGGGCTGGAGGTCTTTCTCTACTAGGTTCTACTAGTTGCGTCTGACACCGCCACCAACATATTTTCGAATAAAGCTCCGTAATAGGACTATTATCACCAACGGTTACCATCGCCTATAATAATCGAAATATTAAGATTCAATAATAATGCGAATTTGGACTCATCTTTCCTCTACGCTTAACTTTTTGTTCTTTTATCTTGTCTTAAGCTAGGTGCCCACAGAAAAGCGAATTCGCTGACGCTTTGCGAATTCGTCGTCGTCAGGCGAATATTTTCAGCTTCGCACGTCCATAATTCGCAGTTCGCACCCTTCAACTCAGACTTGAATTTTATTCACACGATAGCTATTCGCAAGACAAAATACAAGAAACTTCTAAAAACAACCCTTCTTCGGTAAAGTGGCCTCACCCAGAACTTTCTTGATTGTTTCAGCTTATATCTCCGACGTCTTAAAGACAATCCACAAATCTTTTGTTTCTGTCTTTTAGGAATCATATTTTAAATTTCGCGTTCTGTGAGGCATACCACGTGAATTCGCTGTCGTGATGCGAACTTACGAATTCGTCTGCGAAAAAAAATTCACTTTCTATTGGCACCTAGCTTTAGGGGCTCAAGAATTCTGCAAAACTCTGCAGGTGTTTGTCTTTGGTGACAAAAAAGGTCATTTTATACTACTAAGAGAACTTATTTTGTTACTTTCTTTTTTTCATCGTCGAGTTTTCAATTATTCAAGCTTTCAGCATGTTTAGCCCCTCCTCTGCCTATTCCCTTCTTAGAAATTAAGTGGTTTTAATACACCTGTTCTTTCTTAAGTCGTTGTTGTTATTAAAGGTAGCCTACTGAAATAGTAACTGACTTTTATCATGGCTGCAGCAATACCTACAACTTAGTAAAGAGCAAGCCATAGCCCATAGTAACCGAAAAAACGAGTTTTTAAATACATTTTGAACGTAAAAGAATCGCCATTAGATATACTGATTCAGGAGTGACAGCTATTTTCCATGTTAAATTTAAACTAACGTTTGTTACGTTTGTAACGTCTTTATTTGGTAAATTTAAAGTAATGACAGAACGAATTACAAGAAAATGTTTAAAAAAGAAATTTTTTCAGCCCCCCCCCCAATCTTAAAAATTGAAGAAAATCACATTTTAGGCTGTCTAGCACCGTTTGCGTCCTTTTTTCCCTGGTGCATATAAGACTATGGAACATCGTAGAGAGAGCTGTTTATAGACTCGTTTGAAAACTAAGGCTTATATCTATTCCCTTTTTATAAATTAGCCTTGCTAGCCACTACTACTACTAAAAACTCACCGCAGCACCAAGCCGCCTGAGGCCAACACAGCTACGCACGCTCCTCCTCCACCCCAATCTATTCAAAGCCTCCGTTTTTACCCTTGCCCACGAAGTTCCCATTTCCTTTAAAATCTTTCTTTATGACGTCCTCCCACCCCAGACGAGGACGACCTGCTTTCCGTTTAGCCCTAGACGGTTGGCCGAAAAGAACAATCTTCGGCAATCTGTCATCCTTCATACGCACAACGTGCCCTAGCCACCTCAACCTTTCTTTCACTTTAGCGCCAGAGAGCGGTATTGAACCACATTTTTCGTATAGCCTATTGTTTGAAGTACGTTCAGTCAGCTCGGTACCCAGAACAATCCTTAAGCAATTTCTCTGGAAAACATCTAGCAAATCTTCATCCGCTTTTCGGAGCGTCCTTGCTTCAGAGCCATATTTGACCACTGTCATCACTGTAGCTACTAATATTCTAATCTTGGTTTGCAGACTTATCTTCTTATTCTTCCAAACTTTTTTTAACTGTAAAAAAACACACCCTTAGCCTTGGCTATTCTACTTTTTACATTTTCACTGCTCCCACCATCTTTAGTAATAATACTACCAAGGTAAGTGAAGCTGCCCACCTGTTCAATCTTTCCATTACCCAACGTCACCTTTTCATCTTCACTTATTCCTAGCCTTAGTGACTTAGTCTTCTTAACATTATTTTCAAACCTATTCTAGCACCCTGAACTCACAAAAACTCTAAAACTTCATTCATTTTGCTCACACTTTCATCTAGGATGCTTAAGTCATCAGCATAATCTAAGTCCAGGAGACTTTTTCCTCCTCATTTGATTCCGTGGTCTCCCATTGCCTTTCCTGTTCTCCTTAAGACAAAGTCTACCAAAATAATCCATAGTGGGTGGGATAGAACACAACCCTGCTTAACTCCTGATTTAATACAAAACCAGCTGCTAACCTCATTTCCTACCTTAACCGCAGCAGTGTTATTCTCGTACATAGCACTAATCACTTTAATGTATTTGTCTGGTATACCATACAAGGATAAAACCTTTACTAAAGCTCTTCTATCAACAGAATTGAACGCTTGTTCATAATCTATAAAACTGAGGACCAAAGGTGTTTGAAAACTCAGGCACTTCTCAATTATTAGCCTAAGAGTGAAAATTTGGTCGACACATCCTCTACCTTTTCTAAAACCACACTGTTCTTCTCTTAAAACTTTGTCTACGACATCTCTCAGTCTAAAAAGTATCATAGTACTAAGTAATTTACTACCTACAGAGACCAGACTAATGGTTCTATGTTATAAATTTGTCAACTCTCTGGTTCCGCACCCAACTGTCCGTGGATAGTTCCTCCTGAATTCTCATCCTGGAGTCTACCAGCGCCGTAACTACCTAGAAGATAGTTGCCCTTCCTAAATTTCAAATTTAATTTAATTTTTACCAATAATCAATGTGGTAAAATATTCGCCTAGTATCCAAGTATACTAGTATCTAGTATCCAGTATCCTAGTATCCAAGGTCAATGGAATTAGATGAAAACTGAAGAGCCATTAAGGTTGAAAAAAAACTATTAATGTTTTAATAAAAATTACTTTATGATGTGTAAAGTTGAGTTTAAGACTTCATTTCATTGCAATATCCCAGATATGTCACAATTACGTTTTTGGCCAGTTAGCATTACATTTCCATGGAATTTTCCCTCTTAACTCGCAGCGTCATTCATATCTGACATCACTCAGGTCCAATTTCTCAGAGGAGTTTAGGCGAACAGCTAGAGCAGGATTTAGTTTGATGGCATATTGGTCCGAAGGTGTGGAATTCTATTCCCCTGGATATTAGAGAGTGCGCTGATTATCAGCAGTTTCGCAGAATAGTGAGGAAGTTTATCTCTGAAAGTTGACTTTGGTTTTATTTACCTTGTTTGTATTTGGACAGTTGTCCAAGAGGCTTGTTTTTGTTTTTTTGTTTGTTTTTTTTTTGTTTGTTTTTTTCTCTTTTTTTGTTTATTTTTCTTCTTTTTTTCGTTTTCATTCAAATTGCTAACCGGTGTTTAATAATTTATTGTAATTTTTAATGCGCTCAATTATGCCACTAGGCATGTGCGCAGGTGTGTTTTATAGCGTTATGTATATTTCATAAATAAAATACCTATCTTTCTATCTATATCTCCGACTTCGTCGCGGGAATTGAGACATATTCTGTGTAAATTGTTTATTGTTTTGCTGATTTTTATGAAAAAATTATAAATATAAGAGATGGGGCATTTTTTTTCAATGAAATTACAAAAAAGCGATTTTTTTACAATGTAATGTAGAGGCGGGAGCATAGCCCAAACCCTAAAATTGACGGGCCTGGAAATTGTTCCTTAAAATGCTTTTCGAAAAAATAATATGCTTTAATTTTGTATTTCTATCATTGAAGAACAAAGGTCAGAAAAAATGTTGCTGATCTTAATCCACAATTTCAAATTCAGTCCAAGAAAATCTTTCAATCGGTTTTAAACTATGAAAATATTTCTTATTTGGAAAATATCTGAAGTTTGACGTTACCAATTCTAAATAATACTCTAGGAAATACCAATTTTCGGGGATTGCCTTTCTTCAAAGACGAAAATACTGTCTGCTCTTTACTTACTCATGCTCTTTAGTGCTTACTGCTCCTATGTACCAAGAACAGTGTAAGGTTTACATGGGAATGATAATATTAATTAAGCGGTAAATTACGTTGCAGACGCCATTATCCATTAAGTGGAGTCACACACTGTGGTTTGGACACGGAAGACAGAAAGTGGGCCAAGAAAGATGAAAAAGGCAATATTTTGAGCAACAAGTGAGTTATTTTTACCTTTGTATTACTCTTATATCGACACCGCTCTAGGAGGAGCAATGAAAACTTTCTAGAAAATGGATTACCATGTCATTTGTTGCCATACCGTCTCCACATTAAAAAAAAAATATGGGCAATTGTAAAGAAACTCTTAGCCATTTTGATGAGCAGAAATTCAGAAAATTGTAAAAGTACTTAATTCCTGTTTTCTCTTCAGTAGTATACGTAGATGTATATTTTCAAGTGAAAAATGAATCCTTGAAATTTCAAGTATAGACTTAATAATTCCTTTTTTTCAATGAAAGCAAAGAATAGCAACAAAATTCAAACGGACTCAAATCATGCTTTATAGTAGGGTGGCCGTTAGTGTCTCAACCCTCCCACTTGTTCCGCATAAACTTACTTTAGTTCTTAGTTCGTTTGAATTTAATTTGTTACACTTTACTGAAAGCCTTTTATAGTTCAATATACATTATTTATTATATGGAATTACATTTGTTTTCTCGATAAATCACCATTAGGTATTTTTTGCTATGTATCATGTTTCTGTGTGTTTCGTAATTTGTTCGGTTGTGATTTCTTTATTTTTCATAAATTTTTGTGTGTATATGACTCTTGGACTTTGGAAATACGCGATCTATCTATTTATCTATTTATACATAGCCAACTGGTGATTACAATTGTTTTATTTACTGTTTGCTTTTCAAAGTATTTGAAGTGAAAAATGTACAATTTAAAGCAAGTGAGAATAAATAAGCTCTTTCATTCTCGAAGCAGTATGATAAGAATTGTTTTTTTTTTTTTTTTTAAACATATATACACATCCCTCTTCTCTAAGAACGTTATTCGTGAAGAACGTTATTCGGGAAAAAAGTCACGTTAATGTTAAGAGTGTGAAGCTGATGGCGTAGCAGCAGTGTTTAAACAGAAAATTTTACCAGTAGATATTGCGTTATCTTTATTAGCATCCTCTCTAAAGTTTACTTGTAAGAAATAACGTCAGAAAAACAATGCCGAACGTTACTTTGGAGACCTCTTTTGTGTCTATAGTCTTGACCAGGGTTGAATTAAATATTTATTTTCTCTTTTTCTCTGAATTCAATATGAATTTACATTAACGTTTGTTTCAAAAATAGTTTTTAAATATCAGGTCAAAAGCTATTTTGAAAACCTCTCAAATGTCCATAGTCGTGTCAGGGCTGATTTTACCTCAATTTCACCCAACTGCTTGTGTTTAAGCCCTGTCTTATATGGTATAGTGGCTTCTCTCAATTGACAGATAATGGTAGTAACGCTGGAACACCCTTTCATTTTTCTTATGCTAATATTAAAGCAGATAATTGTATATTTTGTATTTACTGAATGTTTTTCAAATATTTGAACTAAAAATTCTGTTAACTAACACAAATGAAAATTAAGCTCTTGTATTCCCGAAAGAATGTCATGAGGATACTATATTTCTTAAGCTTTTCAACCCATTACTGCTGTGTAAGAGTATTCGTTCTTGAAGCATAGGTAGAAAAGAGCCACTTTAGTGTAAAGAGTGAGTGATAAAGGGAACAGCAGCCCTCCTTTTATCTGGGACAATTTTTGCTATTTACTTCCATTTGAAACTTATTGTTATTCCTGCCCCAGGCCTTCACTACCTCCCTTGTCTTCTAATGGCTGATGTACTATAATGTAGTACTACCTTATCACTGCGTATACGTTTTGCGTATTCCCCCCTTCATTTTGTGTGGATATGTTTAGGGACGAGTGCGATATCCTGAGGTAGACTTCTACACCCGAGGAAATGTGCGTATAGCTTTTCAATAGCTCTAATCCGTTCTCAGATAGATCACTCGATAGCATTTTGACCGGCGTCAGGCCATAATTCTGTCTTCCGTACAAAATGCCAGAAATCTGCATTTTCCTGTGGCAAGATTTAAAACTTTTGGGCTGTGTTTATACATTGTCAATCATTATAAACAGATTTTGTTTGCCAAAATACAATAGGCTATATGTTTTCATCTATAGTATACTGCAGGCAGCATGGGTTTTTGTGAGCTTCATTCAACTTTTTCCACGCCACCAGCAAAAGTTTCCTAGGCTTTCTTTCTTATGGTTTTCCGTAAAGCCTTCATATCTTCCTCTTGGGCCTTGCCGCTTGGGGCGCTAGTGTTATAGATATTTGTTTTTAATTTAACGGGTTCCTGTCTCTGTTAGCTGCTCGGTTATAGCAATGAGTTTTCTGTATTATCTTATCCAGAGAATAAATCTATGCAAAACAGATATAGTTCATATGCTTAAACTTTTACGGTGAATATATCTAGTATAATTATATTAAACTTTATGATACTGTCAAGCAGTTTGCTTTTCATTGTATGTGTAAATAAAAATAAATTTTATGAAGAATGAATTAAAAATGAAAGAATCACAAGGCCTTTCAAAAGCTAGGAGACTTTTCGTACTTCATGGAGTGTGGTAGAAAGCCTTTTTTTATTATAATGAATCCCTTGAATTAATGCATCATCCATCAATCAGACCTTCAATCATTCCGTTAAATGTCTTATCAATCAATCAAGACTTAGTCAATTAGATGAAATTCTTGAATTTTATTATTTATTTAATTCACTTTTTTTTTCAGTCGTTACTTTGGTTTTGTGGCTCGTAAACCTGGCAGCTCCCGTGGACAATCAAGTTCATATCTTCGCCGAATATGAGTCAGAACAACCAGCGAGTGCAATTGTCAGTTTCGTCAACAGAATTCTCACTTCAACAAATCGAAGTCAGTCAATAATCTGAAATATCAGCCATATGCTTCTCCCTTCTGTAAAACTGTGATTATCTTCCTGAATTATTAGGAACCGAAAAACTTTGCATTTACGAGATGCACATCTAGCAACCTCAGTTCACGTGCCATAAAAAGACCAATATACAGACGTTTAAATCGAGCGTTCTTCTACCCATCAGAGGTCAGAAAAACCCAAAAATAAAAACGATTTGCATAAGGGATATAGGCGGAACATCTTTATCGAATAAGCTACGTGTCATTCAGAGGGTAGAGGGCCAAAATCTCATTGGAAATGGAAAGATTTTAGCCATTATATGCTCAAAATATATGATTACGTATCAGAACAAGGCCAGAAAGAAAACAATTCGCGTCAGGCGTGTACCCAAAACTTCTGTTTGGAAAAGGTTAGACACAGTTATATGAGGGGTTGTGTTTATATGTACAAAACCATAATTACGCTTCATCCTGATTTTGGGCAATGAGGAGTTGCCCCCATTGAAAATGATATGCTGTGTCAAATGTTCAGCATTGGTAGAATAAGATAAAACATGGTTTTACCAAGTACAGGGGCGAACCTCCAGCATTTTTTTTTTTTGGGGGGGGCAAGAGAGGTCCATATCCGGATAGTCAAAGGGCATGGGATATATAATAATTTTTTCTTCACATTATCGGGGGGGGGGGGGGGCAACTGCCCCCCTTGCCACGCCCAAACGACGCCCCTGACCAAATATGTCCTTGAGCTGCAAAGATTTAACAAATACTTTCAACTATCCGCTTAATTCTTGAAACTATTTTAAAGTATTTAAACTATTTTAAAAGGGCGCTAGGACAATTCGACGATGTTTCTATGCTGTTAACCGTAAAGAGTGACTGTAGATCTTCAAAGTTTGACGAAGTATAATTAAGTTCATTTTATTTGTTTATAAACATATTTTGGTTCTTGGTGTATATATGAAACTGCAAAATTGTGGGGATTTCGAAAAACTTTATTGGGGCATTGAATAAGCAAATATTTTCCCAAGAATGGAATATATTCGTTAAATTTGAACTTAAATCAATGCTATTTTTTCACTTAAAGAAATTAGTACTTCAAATGAACTTCAAAAGAAGAAGTACAAAATTAGCATTATTGAAATTTACATGATGTTTTAGTAGAAAATGCCCACGGCAGAAACCTGGTGCTCTATACATATTGGGTACAATTACTGGGAATTGCAGTAAATTGTCGAGAAAAATTGTCAAGATTTTTCCACTAGGTCTAGGTCTGTTCCCATTTCTTTATTGAAAACTGTTGTAGTTTGTGTGGCCAAACTATTTAGAATTGATTAAGTGGTCTTGCCATAACTTATAGAGCTTGGATAATAGATCCGAATAAAACGACAGAAAACTAAAAACCGATACCTACTTTCCCAGAATTCTTAGAAAAGCTACTTAACTTCTCTCGTTTTGTGCGAAGATAGAGATAATTAATTTTAATTAAACTTAAATGATTAGAAAGTGTGATTATTTTTTTTCGATTCTGTTCAGGAAAGGGTAGTCTCTAAAAATGTTTTTTGCATACTTGCTATGGAAAATGCTAAAGGGTAGTCCAAAGGAATTATAATTTGACTAATTTGGCAGATTTTTAGTATCCAGTTGTACCAACCGCTTTATTGAAAAATCTGACGACCAAATTTAAGTAAAATTTACTGTCTTTTCAGTCAAATTTCACGCCTAAACTCCAAATTCTCGACAGCTTTTGATGATCGCTAGTCGCCTGGGAGAATTCGGTAATGGGGCCTTTGTCTTTGAGACGGTCAGCCAACGCTGAGTCTCGTAAAATGATCTTTAAGGTGTCACATGCTCTCAATGTTATATTTGAAGGTGATTGTCGTGGTCTGAAGAAAAATAGAAAACAAAAGTAAGAATTGGCATACAAAGATTTTGACCCTTAGAAATCTGAAGTAGGGAAGCTGCCTTATTAATGCCACAGCAAACATTTAGGCGAATGAAACCATATCCGCACTTGATGACCCTTTTAATGAGCTTGTGATTAATAAGTATAGATATTGACACCTCTGCATTCATATGTAGTAAAAAAAAAAAATTCTTTACCAATGGTTATTGGCATGTATTGAAAAAACATATACTTTTTAGCGTATATATTTGAGATTGAGACGTGTCATAAAATATAGTTTTGTCTCTATAAATGTGTGTTTACAAGTGAGCTATATCCCTAATAAATAGTACCTTAACACAATTATCTGATGCATTTCTTGCTATGGTTGTGTATATATTTAATTTTTCGATGACCAGTGAGTGCTCTTTATGTTAATGATCTTTCGTCCATGAATTTTAACATTATACAAAGCCTATATTTTTAACATATAATCATTTGGATAGAACAAGATCGCCGTGTTTATAACTAATTGTTTGTTGAATTATGATACAACTATTAAAAAAATATCATCCCTATAGATTAAATTAATTATAATCATGTTTGACCAATAACCAACTGCTTTATTTTTTTCGAAGCACCTGTTCTCATTAATACGAAGTCAGAAGGTCAATGAATTTGTTTCAACTTTATTGTGCCAAGTATTTTGTTGGATTTGAATTTTTTTTTTAAATTTTGTTATATAGTGTATATTTGCTTTGCCCGTGAATTTGTTGAAAATAAATTATCTAATGTTAATACTGCTGAGTACATGAGCGCCCATAAGCTGAATTCCAGGGGGGGGGGGGGGGGCAAACCTCGTCTAATTGGTACTTTTAATGCTATATTATAAAAATTTCCGAACAAAAACATAAAAATAAGGCAGCATTATTCAGCCAGGGGATATATATATATATATATATATATATATATATATATATATATATATATATTATATATATATATATATATATATATATATATATATATATATATATATATATATATATATATATATATATATATATATATATATAATATATATATATATATATATATATATATTATATATATATATATATATATATATATATATATATATATATATATATATATATATATATATATATATATATATATATATATATATATATATATATATATATATATATATATATATATATATATATATATTTACTATCTATATGTGTGAGCAATAATTGTATTCATTTCTCGAAAACGGCTCCATATTTTTTTGGGAGAATTGGTATCGTGGGATATTCTTGCATAAAAAACGTTCTAGATAGGTCAGAAGTCTGGGTAAGTTCGCTAAAAGCCTTAGTTTTGGAAAAATTGTAATAATAAAATATCTTTGAATAGACTGCAGTATGAAAAGACATTAAATTGCCTAAAGAACAAAAAACTGGTGATTGCAAAAATATTTATATATATTTTTAACAAGGGATTGCAATAATTCAAGAACCTTAAAAAATAAAACCAAAAGTTTTAAGCTTAGTAGAAATCGCTATTAGAAATTGGACTTGCTTAAAAAAGTTTGGAAGAATAGAAAGATAAATCTGCAAACCAAGATTAGAATATTAGAAGCTACAGTCAAATATGGCTCTCATACATGGACGCTCCGAAAAGCGGATGAAGATTTGCTAGATGTTTTCCAGAGAAATTGCTTAAGGATTTTTCTGGATACCCGGCTGACTGACCGTATTTCAAACAATAGGCTATACGAAAAATGTTGGTCAATACCGCTCTGTAGGGCTATAATGAAAGAAAGGTTGAGGTAGCTCGGGCACGTTGTGCGGGTGAAGGATGACGGGCTAAACGGAAAGCAGGTCGTCCTCGTCTGGGGTGGGAGGACGTCATAAAGAAAGATTTAAAGGAAATGGGAACTTCGTGGGTGGGTGTAAAAGGGAGGCTTTGAATAGATTGGGATGGGGGAGGAGCGTGTGTAGGTGTGTTGGCCTCAGGCGGCTTGGTGCTGCGGTGAGTTGTTAGTAGTAGTAGTTGTTAGAAATCGGGCTTGCTGTTATAATCAAATATCTTTGAATAGACTGCAGTATGAAAAAAAAACACTTAATTGCGTAAAGAGCAAAAAACTGGTAATTCCAAAAATATTTGTATAGCCTATATTTCAACAAGGGATTAAAATAATTCAAAAACCTTGAAAAATAAAACCAAAAGTTTGAAGCTTAGTAGAAATCGTTGTTAGAAATTGGACATGCTGTTATAATCAAATATTTTTGAATAGATTACGGCATGAAAAGACATTTAATTGAGTAAAGAGAAAAAAAAACTGGTAGTTGCAAAAATATTTATATGTATTTTAACAAGAGATTACAATAATTCAAAAACCTTAAAAAAGAAAACCAAAGTTTGGAGCTTAGTAGATATCGTTGTTAGAAATCGGACTTAGTTTAATAAACAAATATGAAGATAATTTCTTAAACCACATTGGCCTGCCATAATATAGGAAAAGGAAACGATCAAAAAATGGGGTTTTAAGGCCAAACGAGAATACTGAACAAACAAACGAAGCGAATATTTCGATAGGACAACCGCCTCTCTTCTTCAGCACGAAACAAAATAATTATATTCAAGGAAAGTGCCGAAGAAAAAAACAACAACAAAAAACAAGCACGGAAAGTCAATGTGAAAAGGACCAAAATACCAATGAAAAAACCAAAAACTTAAAAGATAAATAAAATTCAATAAAAGCCAAAAATTATAAGAGTTAAAACCAAATACCTAACAACCATAAAAGCGAGTCATTCGCCAATACCCGCGATTTGCACAAAATTCAAAAATATATGAGCTGCCATTGACGGATACTAGTGAACAACTGAGAAATAAAAGAAAACAATTCATTCACTCAAGAACGAAACGAACCAGCAATTAAATAAATTAGAGAACTATGTCATCTGATTTTAATTATTACATTCCTTGCAGACACCCTTTGAGACCTAAGGGGTTGTTCACGTGTTTGATTATATGATTGGGAAAGTGGTTCAAGGTTGAACAAGGTTGGAATTGATTACAACAATTTCAAAACCTTAAAAAAAGAACACCAAAAGTTTGAAGCTTAGTAGAAATCGTTATTTTCGGGAAAAGTGTCATCCTGGTATATTCTGACCTAAAAAAAAAAACGATTTATAAAATCGTTCAAAGTTTGAGAAAATTCGTTAAGAGCCTTAATTTAGGGAAAAAAATATTTACGTGAGTGACATCATTTTTATATACATCAGTATTGCAATGACGTTGTCACACTCGTCACATTTATGAGGAAAAAATGAAGATTTTTCAGGTATGGAGAAGTTGCTTATTGCTTTAAAGAGCAAAAAACTGGTAATTGCAAAAATATTTGTGTATATTTTGACAAGGGATTACAACAATTCAAAAACCTTTAAAGATAAAACAAAAGTTTGAAGCTTAGTAGAAATCGTTGTTAGAAATCGGACATGCTGTAATAATCAAATATCTTTGAATAGATAACACAGCATGAAAAGACATTTAATTGAGAAGAGAGCAAAAAAAAAACAGGTAATTACAAAAATATTTGTATATATTTTAACAAGGGATTGCAACAATTCAAAAACCTTAAAAAATAAAACCAATAGTTTGAAGCTTAGTAGAAATCGTTGTTAGAAATCGGACATGCTGTAATAATCAAATATCTTTGAATAGATAACAGCATGAAAAGACATTTAATTGAGAAGAGAGCAAAAAAACAGGTAGTTACAAAAATATTTGTATATATTTTAACAAGGGATTACAACAATTCAAAAACCTTAAAAAATAAAAACCAAAAGTTGAAGCTTTGTAGAAATCGTTGTTAGAAATCGGACATGCTGTAATAATCAAATATCTTTGAATAGATAACAGCATGAAAAGACATTTAATTGAGAAGAGAGCAAAAAACAGGTTAGTTACAAAAATATTTGTATATATTTTAACAAGGGATTGCAACAATTCAAAAACCTTAAAAAATAAAACCAAAAGTTTGAAGCTTAGTAGAAATCGATGTTAGAAATCGGACATGCTGTAATAATCAAATATCTTTGAATAGATAAACAGCATGAAAAGACATTTAATTGAGAAGAGAGCAAAAAACAGGTAATTACAAAATATTTGTTTATATTTTAACAAGGGATTGCAACAATTCAAAAACCTTAAAAAATAAAACCAAAAGTTTGAAGCTTAGTAGAAATCGATGTTAGAAATCGGACATGCTGTAATAATCAAATATCTTTGAATAGATAACAGCATGAAAAGACATTTAATTGAGAAGAGAGCAAAAAACAGGTAATTACAAAAATATTTGTATATATTTTAACAAGGGATTGCAACAATTCAAAGAACTTAAAAAATAAAACCAATAGTTTGAAGCTTAGTAGAAATCGTTGTTAGAAATCGGACATGCTGTAATAATCAAATATCTTTGAATAGATAACAGCATGAAAAGACATTTAATTGAGAAGAGAGCAAAAAACAGGTAGTTACAAAAATATTTGTATATATTTTAACAAGGGATTGCCTTAATTCAAAAACCTTAAAAAATAAAACCAAAAGTTTGAAGCTTAGTGAAAATCGTTGTTAGAAATCGGGCATGCTGTAATAATCAAATATCTTTGAATAGATAACATCATGAAAAAGACATTTAATTGAGAAGAGAGCAAAAAACAGGTAATTACAAAAATATTTGTATATATTTTAACAAGGGATTGCAACAATTCAAAAACCTTAAAAAATAAAACCAAAAAGTTTGAAGCTTAGTGAAAATCGTTGTTAGAAATCAGACTTGCTGTAATGATAAAATATCTTTGAAAAGACTGGAGTATGAAAAAACATTTAATTGTGTAAAGAGCGAAAAAACTGTAATTGCAAAAATATTTATATATATATATTTCAACAAGTGATTACGACAATTCAAAAACCTTGAAAAATAAAACCAGAAGTTTGAAGCTTAGTAGAAATCGTTGTTAGAAATCGGAGATGCTGTAATAATCAAATATCTTTGAATAGAAGCTGTATGAAAAGACATTTAATTGAGTAAAGAGAGCAAAAAAACTGGCAATTTCAAAGTATTCGTATATATTTTAACAAGGGATTACAACAATTCAAAAAACCTTGAAAAATAAAACCAATAGTTTGAAGCTTTGTAGAAATCGTTGTTAGAAATCGGACATGCTGTAATAATCAAATATCTGAATATATGCACTATGAAAAGACATTTAATTGAGTAAAGAGCAAAAAGACTGGTAATTGCAAAAATGTTTGTATATATTTTAACAAGGGATTACAACAATTCAAAAACCTTAAAAAATAAAACCAAAAGTTTGAAGCTTAGTAGAAATCGTTGTTAGAAATGGACTTGCTTTAATAATCAAATATCTTTAAAAACACACAGTGTTGAAAGACATTAAATTGCGTATAGAGAAAAAAACTGGTAATTGCAAAAATATTTGTATATATTTTAATAAGGGATTACAACAATTCAACAACCTTAAAAAAAGAAACCATGAAAGACATTTAATTGAGAAAAAAGCAAAAAAACAGGTAATTACAAAAATATTTGTATATATTTTAACAAGGATTACAACAATTCAAAAACCATGAAAAATAAAACCAAAAGTTTGAAGCTTAGTAGAAATCGATGTTAGAAATCGGACATGCTGTAATAATCAAATATCTTTGAATAGATAACAGCATGAAAAGACATTTAATTGAGAAGAGAGCAAAAAACAGGTAATTACAAAAATATTTGTATATATTTTAACAAGGGATTGCAACAATTCAAAAATTTAAAAAATAAAACCAAAAATTTTGAAGCTTAGTGAAAATCGTTGTTAGAAATCGGACATGCTGTAATAATCAAATATCTTTGAATAGATAACAGCATGAAAAGACATTTAATTGAGAAGCGAGCAAAAAACAGGTAATTACAAAAATATTTGTATATATTTTAACAAGGGATTGCAACAATTCAAAAACCTTAAAAAATAAAACCAAAAGTTTGAAGCTTAGTGAAAATCGTTGTTAGAAATCGGGCATGCTGTAATAATCAAATATCTTTGAATAGATAACATCATGAAAAGACATTTAATTGAGAAAAAAGCAAAAAACAGGTAATTACAAAAATATTTGTATATATTTTAACAAGGGATTGCAACAATTCAAAAACCTTAAAAAATAAAAACAAAAGTTTGAAGCTTAGTAGAAATCGTTGTTAGAAATCGACATGCTGTAATAATCAAATATCTTTGAATAGATAACAGCATGAAAAGACATTTAATTGAGAAGAGAGCAAAAAACAGGTAATTACAAAAATATTTGTATATATTTTAACAAGGGATTGCAACAATTCAAAAACCTTGAAAAATAAAACCAATAGTTTGAAGCTTAGTAGAAATCGTTGTTAGAAATCGGACATGCTGTAATAATCAAATATCTTTGAATAGATAACAGCATGAAAAGACATTTAATTGAGTAGAGAGCAAAAAAACAGGTAATTACAAAAATATTTGTATATATTTTAACAAGGGATTACAAAAATTCAAAAACTTGAAAAATAAAACCAAAAGTTTGAAGCTTAGTAGAAATCGATGTTAGAAATCGGACATGCTGTAATAATCAAATATCTTTGAATAGATAACAGCATGAAAAGACATTTAATTGAGAAGAGAGCAAAAAACAGGTAATTACAAAAATATTTGTATATATTTTAACAAGGGATTGCAACAATTCAAAAACCTTAAAAAATAAAACCAAAAGTTTGAAGCTTAGTAGAAATCGATGTTAGAAATCGGACATGCTGTAATAATCAAATATCTTTGAATAGATAACAGCATGAAAAGACATTTAATTGAGAAGAGAGCAAAAAACAGGTAATTACAAAAATATTTGTATATATTTTAACAAGGATTACAACAATTCAAAACCTTGAAAAATAAAACCAAAAGTTTGAAGCTTAGTAGAAATCGATGTTAGAAATCGGACATGCTGTAATAATCAAATATATTTGAATAGATAAAAGCATGAAAAGACATTTAATTGAGAAGAGAGCAAAAAACAGGTAATTAAAAAAATATTTGTATATATTTTAACAAGGGATTGCAACAATTCAAAAACCTTAAAAAATAAAAACAAAGTTTGAAGCTTAGTAGAAATCGATGTTAGAAATCGGACATGCTGTAATAATCAAATATCTTTGAATAGATAACAGCATGAAAAGACATTTAATTGAGAAAAAAGCAAAAAACAGGTAATTACAAAAATATTTGTATATATTTTAACAAGGGATTGCAATAATTCAAAAACCTTAAAAAATAAAAACAAAAGTTTGAAGCTTAGTAGAAATCGTTGTTAGAAATCGGACATGCTGTAATAATTAAATATCTTTGAATAGATAACAGCATGAAAAGACATTTAATTGAGAAGAGAGCAAAAACAGGTAATTACAAAAATATTTGTATATATTTTAACAAGGGATTGCAACAATTCAAAAACCTTAAAAAATAAAACCAAAAGTTTGAAGCTTAGTAGAAATCGATGTTAGAAATCGGACATGCTGTAATAATCAAATATCTTTGAATAGATAACAGCATGAAAAGACATTTAATTGAGAAGAGAGCAAAAACAGGTAATTACAAAAATATTGTATATATTTTAACAAGGGATTGCAACAATTCAAAAACCTTAAAAAATAAAACCAAAGTTTGAAGCTTAGTGAAAATCGTTGTTAGAAATCGGGCATGCTGTAATAATCAAATATCTTTGAATAGATAACAGCATGAAAAGACATTTAATTGAGAAGAGAGCAAAAACAGGTAATTACAAAAATATTTGTATATATTTTAACAAGGGATTGCAACAATTCAAAAACCTTAAAAAATAAAACCAAAAGTTTGAAGCTTAGTGAAAATCGTTGTTAGAAATCAGACTTGCTGTAATGATAAAATATCTTTGAAAAGACTGGAGTATGAAAAAACATTTAATTGTGTAAAGAGCGAAAAACTGGTAATTACAAAAATATTTATATATATATATTTCAACAAGTGATTACGACAATCAAAAAACCTTGAAAAATAAAACCAGAAGTTTGAAGCTTAGTAGAAATCGTTGTTAGAAATCAGAGATGCTGTAATAATCAAATATCTTTGAATAGAAGCTGTATGAAAAGACATTTAATTGAGTAAAGAGCAAAAAAACTGGCAATTTCAAAAGTATTTGTATATATTTTAACAAGGGATTACAACAATTCAAAAACCTGAAAAATAAAACCAATAGTTTGAAGCTTTGTAGAAATCGTTGTTAGAAATCGGACATGCTGTAATAATCAAATATCTGAATATATGCACTATGAAAGACATTTAATTGAGTAAAGAGCAAAAAGACTGGTAATTACAAAAATGTTTGTATATATTTTAACAAGGGATCACAACAATTCAAAAACCTTACAAAATAAAACCAAGAGTTTGGAGCTTAGTAGAAATCGTTGTTAGAAATTGGACTTGCTTTAATAATCAAATATCTTTAAAAACACACAGTGTTGAAAGACATTAAATTGCGTATAGAGAAAAAACTGGTAATTGCAAAAATATTTGTATATATTTTAATAAAGGATTACAACAATTCAACAACCTTAAAAAAAAGAAACCATGAAAAGACATTTAATTGAGAAAAAAGCAAAAAAACAGGTAATTACAAAAATATTTGTAATATTTTAACAAGGGATTGCAACAATTCAAAAACCTTAAAAAATAAAACCAAAAGTTTGAAGCTTAGTAGAAATCGTTGTTAGAAATCGGACATGCTGTAATAATCAAATATCTTTGAATAGATAACAGCATGAAAAGACATTTAATTGAGAAGAGAGCAAAAAACAGGTAATTACAAAAATTTTTGTATATATTTTAACAAGGGATTGCAACAATTCAAAAACCTTACAAAATAAAACCAAGAGTTTGAAGCTTAGTAGAAATCGTTGTTAGAAATCGGACATGCTGTAATAATCAAATATCTTTGAATAGATAACAGCATGAAAAGACTTTAATTGAGAAGAGAGCAAAAAACAGGTAATTACAAAAATATTTGTATATATTTTAAACAAGGGATTGCAACAATTCAAAAACTTTAAAAAATAAAACCAAAATTTTGAAGCTTAGTGAAAATCGTTGTTAGAAATCGGACATGCTGTAATAATCAAATATCTTTGAATAGATAACAGCATGAAAAGACATTTAATTGAGAAGAGAGCAAAAAACAGGTAATTACAAAAATATTTGTATATATTTTAACAAGGGATTGCAACAATTCAAAAACCTTAAAAAATAAAACCAAAAGTTTGAAGCTTAGTAGAAATCGTTGTTAGAAATCGGACATGCTGTAATAATCAAATATCTTTGAATAGATAACAGCATGAAAAGACTTTTAATTGAGAAGAGAGCAAAAAACAGGTAATTACAAAAATATTTGTATATATTTTAACAAGGGATTGCAACAATTCAAAAACCTTAAAAAATAAAACCAAAAGTTTGAAGCTTAGTGAAAATCGTTGTTAGAAATCAGACTTGCTGTAATGATAAAATATCTTTGAAAAGACTGGAGTATGAAAAAACATTTAATTGTGTAAAGAGCGAAAAACTGGTAATTGCAAAAATATTTATATATATATTTCAACAAGTGATTACGACAATTCAAAAACCTTGAAAAATAAAACCAGAAGTTTGAAGCTTAGTAGAAATCGTTGTTAGAAATCGGACATGCTGTAATAATCAAATATCTTTGAATAGATAACAGCATGAAAAGACATTTAATTGAGAAGCGAGCAAAAAACAGGTAATTACAAAAATATTTGTATATATTAACAAGGGATTGCAACAATTCAAAAACCTAAAAAATAAAACCAAAAGTTTGAAGCTTAGTGAAAATCGTTGTTAGAAATCGGGCATGCTGTAATAATCAAATATCTTTGAATAGATAACATCATGAAAAGACATTTAATTGAGAAAAAAGCAAAAAACAGGTAATTACAAAAATATTGTTATATATTTTAACAAGGGATTGCAACAATTCAAAAACCTTAAAAAATAAAAACAAAAGTTTGAAGCTTAGTAGAAATCGTGTTAGAAATCGGACATGCTGTAATAATCAAATATCTTTGAATAGATAACAGCATGAAAAGACATTTAATTGAGAAGAGAGCAAAAAACAGGTAATTACAAAAATATTTGTATATATTTTAACAAGGGATTGCAACAATTCAAAACCTTGAAAAATAAAACCAATAGTTTGAAGCTTAGTAGAAATCGTTGTTAGAAATCGGACATGCTGTAATAATCAAATATCTTTGAATAGATAACAGCATGAAAAGACATTTAATTGAGAAGAGAGCAAAAAACAGGTAATTACAAAAATATTTGTATATATTTTAACAAGGGATTACAAAATTCAAAACCTTGAAAAATAAAACCAAAAGTTTGAAGCTTAGTAGAAATCGATGTTAGAAATCGGACATGCTGTAATAATCAAATATCTTTGAATAGATAACAGCATGAAAAGACATTTAATTGAGAAGAGAGCAAAAAACAGGTAATTACAAAAATATTTGTATATATTTTAACAAGGGATTGCAACAATTCAAAAACCTTAAAAAATAAAACCAAAAGTTTGAAGCTTAGTAGAAATCGATGTTAGAAATCGGACATGCTGTAATAATCAAATATCTTTGAATAGATAACAGCATGAAAAGACATTTAATTGAGAAGAGAGCAAAAAACAGGTAATTACAAAAGTATTTGTATATATTTTAACAAGGGATTACAACAATTCAAAAACCTTGAAAAATAAAACCAAAAGTTTGAAGCTTAGTAGAAATCGATGTTAGAAATCGGACATGCTGTAATAATCAAATATATTTGAATAGATAAAAGCATGAAAAGACATTTAATTGAGAAGAGAGCAAAAAACAGGTAATTAAAAAATATTTGTATATATTTTAACAAGGGATTGCAACAATTCAAAAACCTTAAAAAATAAAAACAAAAGTTTGAAGCTTAGTAGAAATCGATGTTAGAAATCGGACATGCTGTAATAATCAAATATCTTTGAATAGATAACAGCATGAAAAGACATTTAATTGAGAAAAAAGCAAAAAACAGGTAATTACAAAAATATTTGTATATATTTTAACAAGGGATTGCAATAATTCAAAAACCTTAAAAAATAAAAACAAAAGTTTGAAGCTTAGTAGAAATCGTTGTTAGAAATCGGACATGCTGTAATAATCAAATATCTTTGAATAGATAACAGCATGAAAAGACATTTAATTGAGAATAGAGCAAAAAAAGGTAATTACAAAAATATTTGTATATATTTTAACAAGGGATTGCAACAATTCAAAAACCTTAAAAAATAAAACCAAAAGTTTGAAGCTTAGTAGAAATCGTTGTTAGAAATCGGACATGCTGTAATAATTAAATATCTTTGAATAGATAACAGCATGAAAAGACATTTAATTGAGAAGAGAGCAAAAACAGGTAATTACAAAAATATTTGTATATATTTTAACAAGGGATTGCAACAATTCAAAAACCTTAAAAAATAAAACCAAAAGTTTGAAGCTTAGTAGAAATCGTTGTTAGAAATCGGACATGCTGTAATAATTAAATATCTTTGAATAGATAACAGCATGAAAAGACATTTAATTGAGAAGAGAGCAAAAAACAGGTAATTACAAAAATATTTGTATATATTTTAACAAGGGATTGCAACAATTCAAAAACCTTAAAAAATAAAACCAAAAGTTTGAAGCTTAGTGAAAATCGTTGTTAGAAATCAGACTTGCTGTAATGATAAATATCTTTGAAAAGACTGGAGTATGAAAAAACATTTAATTGTGTAAAGAGCGAAAAACTGGTAATTACAAAAATATTTATATATATATATTTCAACAAGTGATTACGACAATTCAAAAACCTTGAAAAATAAAACCAGAAGTTTGAAGCTTAGTAGAAATCGTTGTTAGAAATCAGAGATGCTGTAATAATCAAATATCTTTGAATAGAAGCTGTATGAAAAGACATTTAATTGAGTAAAGAGCAAAAAAACTGGCAATTTCAAAAGTATTTGTATATATTTTAACAAGGGATTACAACAATTCAAAAACCTTGAAAAATAAAACCAAAAGTTTGAAGCTTAGTAGAAATCGTTGTTAGAAATCGGACATGCTGTAATAATCAAATATCTGAATATATGCACTATGAAAAGACATTTAATTGAGTAAAGAGCAAAAAACTGGTAATTACAAAAATGTTTGTATATATTTTAACAAGGGATCACAACAATTCAAAAACCTTACAAAATAAAACCAAGAGTTTGGAGCTTAGTAGAAATCGTTGTTAGAAATAGGACTTGCTTTAATAATCAAATATCTTTAAAAACACACAGTGTTGAAAGACATTAAATTGCGTATAGAGAAAAAACTGGTAATTGCAAAAATATTTGTATATATTTTAATAAGGGATTACAACAATTCAACAACCTTAAAAAAAAGAAACCATGAAAAGACATTTAATTGAGAAAAAAGCAAAAAACAGGTAATTACAAAAATATTTGTATATATTTTAACAAGGGATTGCAACAATTCAAAAATTTAAAAAATAAAACCAAAAGTTTGAAGCTTAGTAGAAATCGTTGTTAGAAATCGGACATGCTGTAATAATCAAATATCTTTGAATAGATAACAGCATGAAAAGACATTTAATTGAGAAGAGAGCAAAAAACAGGTAATTACAAAAATTTTTGTATATATTTTAACAAGGGATTGCAACAATTCAAAAACCTTAAAAAATAAAACCAAAAGTTTGAAGCTTAGTAGAAATCGTTGTTAGAAATCGGACATGCTGTAATAATCAAATATCTTTGAATAGATAACAGCATGAAAAGACTTTTAATTGAGAAGAGAGCAAAAAACAGGTAATTACAAAAATATTTGTATATATTTTAAACAAGGATTGCAACAATTCAAAAACTTAAAAAATAAAACCAAAATTTTGAAGCTTAGTGAAAATCGTTGTTAGAAATCGGACATGCTGTAATAATCAAATATCTTTGAATAGATAACAGCATGAAAAGACATTTAATTGAGAAGAGAGCAAAAAACAGGTAATTACAAAAATATTTGTATATATTTTAACAAGGGATTGCAACAATTCAAAAACCTTAAAAAATAAAACCAAAAGTTTGAAGCTTAGTGAAAATCGTTGTTAGAAATCGGGCATGCTGTAATAATCAAATATCTTTGAATAGATAACATCATGAAAAGACATTTAATTGAGAAGAGAGCAAAAAACAGGTAATTACAAAAATATTTGTATATATTTTAACAAGGGATTGCAACAATTCAAAACCTTAAAAATAAAACCAAAAGTTTGAAGCTTAGTGAAAATCGTTGTTAGAAATCAGACTTGCTGTAATGATAAAATATCTTTGAAAAGACTGGAGTATGAAAAAACATTTAATTGTGTAAAGAGCGAAAAACTGGTAATTGCAAAAATATTTATATATATATTTCAACAAGTGATTACGACAATTCAAAAACCTTGAAAAATAAAACCAGAAGTTTGAAGCTTAGTAGAAATCGTTGTTAGAAATCGGAGATGCTGTAATAATCAAATATCTTTGAATAGAAGCTGTATGAAAAGACATTTAATTGAGTAAAGAGCAAAAAAACTGGCAATTTCAAAAGTATTTGTATATATTTTAACAAGGGATTACAACAATCAAAAACCTTGAAAAATAAAACCAATAGTTTGAAGCTTTGTAGAAATCGTTGTTAGAAATCGGACATGCTGTAATAATCAAATATCTGAATATATGCACTATGAAAAGACATTTAATTGAGTAAAGAGCAAAAAGACTGGTAATTGCAAAAATGTTTGTATATATTTTAACAAGGGATTACAACAATTCAAAAACCTTAAAAAATAAAACCAAGAGTTTGGAGCTTAGTAGAAATCGTTGTTAGAAATTGGACTTGCTTTAATAATCAAATATCTTTAAAAACACACAGTGTTGAAAGACATTAAATTGCGTAAAGAGAAAAAACTGGTAATTGCAAAAATATTTGTATATATTTTAATAAAGGATTACAACAATTCAACAACCTTAAAAAAAGAAACCAAAAGTTTGAAGCTTAGTAGATATCGTTGTTAGAAATCGGACTTGCTTTAATAATCAAATATCTTAGAATAGACTGCAGTATGAAAGACAACAAATTGTCCACGGTTAGAAGACAAGCGACAATGAGAATCCATATATATATATATATATATAATATATATATATATATATATATATATATATATATATATATATATATATATATATATATATATATATATATATATATATACATATATATATATATATATATATATATATATATATATATATATATATAATATATATATATATATATATATATATATATATATATATATATATACATATATAATATATATATATATATATATATATATATATATATATATATATATATCTAATATATATATATATCATATATATATATATATAATATATATATATATATATATATCATATATATATATATATATATAGATATATATATATATTATATATATATATATATATATATATATATATATATATATCTCTTTATAAACGAGTAATAATTGTTTATGTCTTTATTTATGTATGTATATATTTTTCTCGAAAACGGCTCCATATTTTTTCGGGAAAATTTGTATCTTGGGATATTCTCCCATAAAAAAAACGATCTAGATAGGTCAAGAGTCTGAGAAAATTCGTTAGTAGCCTTAATTTTGTTTTTTTGCAAATGACGTCATGTACTATGTTAGTACATCATATAAGCATTTCTTATGATATCATATCTAGACCCCGGCGCCGCGCCGATGAGGGAAGACCGGCGGCGGCGGGGCCAAAAACAGCACGTCGCGCCGCCGGTAAGATGTTGGCGGCGCGCCGCCGGCGTGATCAATGTTGACCGCAAACATTAATGTTTTCATCAGTCTTTCTCAAATCACAGCTTAAATTTACAACAGATTCAAGCCTATTCATGAGTTCAAAAATTCGCAAGTCGCTTGCTGGAAACTGTTCTTCTTCGTTATTCGTCAAGAGAAGTAGAAATGTGATAGAAACGAAATTACTGTGGCGTTTCAGAACCCTTGCATAATACGAGTAGTTGAATTATCTATTAGTTATGTATTCTTAACAAAAATAATTATCAAAATTAGTAGTTTTTTTCATCGAGCATTACTGCATATACAACTTCAAATACCGTATCATAAAACTCGTCAGTTATCAGGGTAAAAACTTTGAATATAACTTTGAACTTAGAAGCTTAGTTTTTTTCATAATGCTCTTTGCCTATATCTGTTTTGTCACCTTTAAAACAGTTGAAATGGGCTACTTCGATATTGATTGTTTTTTTTTTTTTGCTCTTTTGGATTCTTAAAAAGACTTCTTGTATTAAAAACTGGTTTTTAATTACAATTTTAAAAAATACACTTTAAAGTTCTTTGGTTTCTTTATAGAATATATGTCATGTAGGCTAAGGCTGAACTGCTGCTTTTTTATTGCTTTTGGCTGCTCTTTTGGATATTATTCGTTTTTTTTCCTTTGGGGATTCATTCCAAATTATAAATTGATAAATACCTAATATCAGTCAAATTATAAACTGCATCTAAAAGGAGTAAATTTATCAAATTGAAAAATACATGATGAACACTTCACATGAGAACACTTCAATTACAATGAAACAAAAAACACTTAATGGTTTATTCGGTGTGAAGAAAAATTAAATGCCAGCTATTTTCTGGTAAAAAATGAAAAGCTCTTCCGTTCTAAATGTAATTAAATGAAATAATATGCAGACTGAAGTAGCTCCTGGAAGATGTTGAGATTTTCATCCTAGTTCGTCACTTTTAATCCAAGCAAAATGTTAGGAAACTTAGTATCAGTAAATGAGTGTAAGCTTTGATTTCCAAATGCTCACAAAATTACCAAATTTAAGAAAGTCGCAACAATAAGTCACCTGTGGTCAAAATATTCAAAGACTCCTCTTAGATTCCCACCCAGGCTCAAAGCTTCTGCTATGGTCATTTCCATGGAAATCTCCAAAGAGTTTCTTTTTAAAATAGCTTTCAAGCGTAGTTAGGGGTATTTAGCCTTTTTTGCTTTTCTTCAAAGCTTTGAAAAAAGTGTTATAATATTCCAAATGTTACATTTGTTATATTTGTGTATATTTTTGGTAATCATTTGTGGGGTGATCGAATTTTTTAAACCACTGTAGATACGTAAGAACGTTGCAACATCTAGTACCCTGAGGTCATAAGACTGTCAAAGACTCCTCCTTGAACCTCCAAATTGAAAGCTTTCATTATGACCTGGCCTTTTAATGTAACTTGTGCACTGGACCAATGGCGCCATTGTCACTCGAGCGCAACGTTAGGTGGTGATGTCGATATCGCTTTCGTCACACCAATTCGTTTTAGTGTGAATCCGCCTGGTCCTTATGAATGAATGTTTTCAAATTAAACCCGCTTCATCAATAAGAAAAAAACGGGTTGGACGCATATGTCCCTTTTCCTTTGGACGATAAAACCATGCAAGTGCTGTATCAAGTATAACTCGCGAAAATCTTGTTAATTTTTGTCAACTTTTGGTCAACAAGGTACTATCACTTAAATATAATAGCTCCCTATGCCCCCCCCTATGGATACCATCTTGATAGGACACCGTCTCTGCTTTAAATAAAAAAAATAACTTATTGGCACCCCTGCTTTCGAAAAAAAAATCAAGTTATTATCATTTAAATATGATAGCTCACCCCCCCTCCCCTCTGGATACCACCTTGATAAAATGCCGTCTCTGCTTTAAATTAAAAAAAATAACTTTTTGGGATCCCTGCTTTCAAGAAAAAAATTTGAGATATTATCATTTAAATGTAATACCCCACTACCCCCCCCCCCTCTGGATACCACCTTGATAGGATACCGTCTCAACTATCATTAGAAAAAATAAGTTACTTAATAATTAACTAGGTCACTATATGGTTCAAGCAAACACGCAAAATAACGTTAAACAGCTTAGTGTTCCTTGAAAAAAATTGAGGGTATGAGTAAAGGGGTACAAAGACAACAACAAAAATGTCGAAATTATTCAGATATACCTCAATTATTGGAAAACTGACTCATAGATTCGCCGTGGCATTCAATAAGATCCAAAGAATTTAATTAAAATGGAGCACACACAAAAGCCAAATTAGGCCAGTAGCCTTCGAGAAATCGCAAAATATCCAAGACAATGAACAAGTCTTAATGGGGGGCCCTGGGTCTATCAAAATATTTCAATGGTTTCCCAGGGAATTTGATATCATTTTCTTCTGTCTCCACTTTAAATGAAAAAATAATTATCCTTTTGGCAACCCTGCTTTCAGTAAAAAAAGGTATTATCACTTAAAAATGATAACCCCCTATCCCCCCCCTATAGGCAATAATTTACAATTTATTTATGAGTCATATTTTTGGGGTAGCTTCCGAACAATTAAATATTAAACATTCAGGCGTTCAACAATTGAGTATTAAACATTAAGAAAATCTTATCTAAAAACAACAAAAAAATCTGCAAATTTACAATTCAACTGTAGAAACAATCTGTCGGCTGTCAATTTCAGAATCCAACTGAAGGCTGAAGCTGTATAGTTGTGAATTCGTTCTATAATTCTGTTCAACTTGAAAATAAAATTCTTGACTACGAACGATGTTAGAAATAGCGATTGGGAAACTACATTCAAATTTATTTAAACTCATTTCATAAAGACGATACTGTTTTTTGTCAACATATGAAGAACTGTGTATATTGCAATATTTGCAATTGCATATTGCATCTGTCTGGTTTTTATGCAAAGTAACAAAAGAGACGAAAATTAATGAACAATAGAGTAGTGAAGAATTATGGTATGCAAAGTAATATTTGGCAGGGAAAGTCATTGGTGATAAATCGCTAGGGGTGACACCGTGATTGCGGGATTTTCGGGGATTCGGGGAACCAAATTTTTTTTCGGGGTGACGCATAGATTTTCGGGAAATACCCGAAAATTCGGGGATAGTGCAAGCCCTACTTGATTTCTAATCAGGAAAATCGAAATACTAAACCACACGAAAAGGAAAAGCTCCGACTTTGCGGTTGACGCAATAAAGAATTGCCGCAAAATTAATTTAAAGTCGACCCAACGCCACCGCCTTTGTCGGCGGCGGCGCGCCTTTGGCGCGACGGCGGCGTTACGACACTTTGGCGGCGTTCGCCGGGCCTCTCGTCGGCGGCGTTCGGTCGATCCGCCGGCGCGGCGCCGGGGTCTAATCATATCATCAAATAAGCATTTTCTTATATGATGTCATACACAGCATAAATAACCTGGAGTAGATAAATTGTTGGAAGAAAAAGAAGTTTTTGTCCCACCACCTGAACAATTAAAAGAAACAAAGGTTCGGCGATATGTGTTTCATAGTGACAAAAGACAAGCCAAGATAAAAAATAAGTTTTTGTCCCACCACCTGAACAATTAAAAGAAACAAAGGTTCGGTGATATGTCTTTCATAATGACAAAAGACAAACCGAGGCAAAAGTTAAAGGTCCAATAAAAAAAACATAATTTCACAAAGGTACTAATTCTAATTTAAGGTCCGTTTGGACGTCATGACATGAAGAAAGGCTCAAAATGTCTGCAATTAGAAGACAAGCGACAGTGAAAATTCATGTATAGAAGCCTGCCGCATGCCGAGTTTCGGAGCCCGGAGGCGAAACCGCTGGGCTCCCGGTACTATATATATATATATATATATATCTATATATATATATATATATATATATATATATATATATATATATATATACATATATATATATATATATATATAATATATATATATATATATATATATATATATATATATATATATATATATATATATATATATATATATATATATATATATATATATATATATATATATATATAAATATATATATACAATTTAATATATATATATAAATATATATATATATATATATATATATATATATATATATATATATATATATAATATATATATATATATATATATATATATATAATATATTATATATATATATATATATATATATATATATATATATATATATTTCGTATGTTGTAGATTCAAATTTATTTTCCATTTTTAGCAAGTTACAAACAAATTAATAGTAAATGAAAAAAGGGGAAAGGGGAAAAAGAAAAGATAAACTTACAAAAATACTACACAAAAAGACGAAGGATTATTTTCCAGCGAATCAACTAAAACCAACAAATAAATTGCACTTAAATTGTACTTTAAACAACAAATAAATTTCATTTTTAAGAAATTAACATCTAAAACTCACTGTTTGGATCAAGCAAACTTCTAAATTTATTTTGTCTTTTAATCACGACGTAAGAGAATCTGTTGCTACATACTTTGCTGTTTTCTGAGACTTCTGATCCAAGGTAGGAGATTAAGAAGGTACTTACAATACTTATAATAGTAAGAACGAAGAGCTTTTTTATCCCTTTCTCACGGGGTTGGTCGAAAGGGAGATCACCACAGAATAAGAGGGAAAACAGTACAATGGATCGCAAGTAAAAAACAGCTAAACGACAGTCTACTGCAAAAAAAAGTGGGTAAATTACTCTTGTCATTCCGTTGCAGGTGAAAACGACCCAAAGCTAAGTCAATTAGGCTTTAAAAATTACAACTTTAAATAAGTGCGTATAACAGACGAGATTTGAGAATCGCGGTCAAACACGAGCAGTTCAATTTTACCCACATTAGGTGAAAGACCAATATTCTGATATGCATTTGCGGTTACATTTCACATGGTTCTTATATAAAGTGTCAGTAACTTTCAGATGATCGTCGGAGCACTGCACATTCGGGAGCATTCTTACATAGATTAGCGTATGATCGTATTGCTGGCAATTATAACATTACATGGGCAGAAACTTGAGCTCGCTAATAGGTAGGCGTTTATTACAAAACACTTAGCTTTCACAGGAGACTTGTTCGAGACGTGCCTTTTCAGCAAATCTGAGCCAAAATAAACGTGTTCTACCGGATGCTAAGCTTTAGAGTAGTTTACTGCTAGCGGAATAATATCATCAGCATTGGAGTTTCCAGGGATTTGGTGAACAATTCCAAAGTACGATAGGCTTTTCACTTTAGCTTCCAAAGGCCGATTAATGAGCGTTGAAAGTCTGTACAGTATCTTTATCAGACGACGTAGGACGCCAAGTATCCTTACGGGGTTTTAATTCAATAACAAGATCATATTAATGCCGTAAATTTTTACTAAGAAAGTCTTTTCGAGATATGGCATCATTCGGATCTTGGTTGAGTTCTTCAAGACTATCGCTAAGGTCAGTTTTGAAGCCTGGAGCAGTCTGTTATACGACGGGCCCCCATTAGCTATCAGCATTCTAGAATAAACCAGATTATGAAACTTTAGACACACCTCGTTGACTTTTTAAATAAGAGTAGCAGTTGTTTCGCCGGGCATTAAAGAGGCCTTATCGGGTTCAAAAATGGCCAAGCGACGTAGGACTACCTTGGACTCATCTCAGAGATCAAGACATCTAATCATATTTCCGAAAGTATCGGTTATTTTCTATCTATATGATGTAGAAACGGTAGTCTCAGTCCACGTTATATTCGTGGAACACGTGGCTTTTAATGGTAAAATATTTTCCCCATTTCTCAAGGCGTAGACTGACATAACTTGCCCATACAATAAACGCGTATTATGAGTAGCCGAGAAGACTTAAAGTCCATTAGGCTTTTACAGCCATCTGTCCTTTTTTCTTGTCTAGTCAATTGATTGGACAATGTCACAAACACATTTGTCTTGCGACGCATTATAACGCCACAAATATTTTGTCTTTGCATCAACCATGTAGCACTCGGGGCTGAACCTACGGCCTCCTCTTATTAAGTGCCACCGTAGGCACATCTGTCCAGTTTGTAGTTTTCAATGTAAAGTGCGTGGATTACCACGAAAGATGCAAGTTCATTCATAAAAAAGTTCTTCAAGCACCCCCCCCTCTCAAGCAAGGATTTTTAACTTAAGTAAATTGTAAATTTTCCTGGGGGAAAAACATAGTACTTGGATTGAACATATAGATGATACCTTGTTCGTCGTTGTAGTTTTTGACTTCTTTTCACCATTGAAGTTAAAATCCTGCACTTACTCTGATTTTGTAGCTAAAGAGCCAGACACACGTAGTTTTTTCAGCACTGATTTCAGCAACTCAGTGGGAAAACGATAGTGGTGCAAAAACAATAGCCCTTGGGCGAAATTTTCAAAACAACATCATCAACAATGATAGTCAAATGCAGTTTATCAATAGTTGCCTGATCGATCTCAAGTTATTATTTAATTCTTTTATTATTACTATTATTATTATTAAGAGGTTTTATTATTACATTTTTTTCTTTCATTAATAAATTTGTAATTACATTTTAAATTCTTTCATTATTAAATTGTGAAGTTCTTAATTATGAAGTTCTTTTATTATTATTCTAATTGTTATTATTTAGTTCTTTTGGTTTTCCTACTGAAGAGAAGGAAACAATTGAGGATTCTTCGTTTTCATGATCACGATGAAACTCGATGCTGTTTTTTTTTTTTAAATCGACACCGAAAACTAGATAATTTTTCAAGCTGAAATCGCTGCCAGTTTTTTTTTCGTCACAATTTGGCGTCAATTCGGTAAATCGGTGCCGAAAAAAGTTAAGTGTATCCTACCTTCAATTTTAAATATAATAATTATTTGTGAACAACTAGTTAGCATCATTTTTGTTAACTTGAACTTTCTAACTATTTTAATGTTAAATAGCCCCGTTTAACTCAATACTGTAGTTAGTTTTCTTTTCCACGTAATATTTTATTGTATACCTTATCCTTCCATGTATTAACCGCTGCTTGGCACCAATTTCCTAGCTTAGTTTATTGATGCTAGTGATCCAAGTTTGTTGCCTTAGCAGTGCAAGATATAAGCACAATTTTATCTTTTAACTTCGTTTAGTCCATTAGTCGTGCCAGTCGTTGCCGGCAATTTGTCGTTTTGCAAACTTTATTCATTTTGACATGTTTTACGTCCACATATTTTCACCAAGGCATTTATTTTACTACTCTTAGTAAATTTGGGCTCTTTAAAAGGCCCGTGGATGGGAATGTTGAGATGATTCTGGGAAACACCTACAGGCACACAAGCTCCCTACTGCCAATTCAGCAGCTAGTACCAGAAAGAAGAATAAATAGCCTTAGGACTGTTTTGTAATAATTATTATCTGAATGATATTATCTATTGGCTAGCATAAAACATTCGATCAGATCCGTGTGAATGACGTTGTAGGAGCCTTAACGTTTTGTGTGTCCACTTATACCGCATTTAGCGGTATAATACCGCAATTTCGAGAGAAATACCGCACTTTTTCTGATCATACCGCCTACCGCAATTATACCGCGAAATGACTTTGATCAGCATATTTATATCGTGATATGACTCTTATTACTGAATTTATACTAAGTAATGTCACCGTACGGGTAATGGGACACATGTTTGCTCTCTACTTCGAATGATACATGGATGGATAGGCAACTGCAATGAAAATACATGGATTGCATCGTTTTCTCAGACTCTCCCACTTGTTCATCACTTTTTCCAAAGACGAAAAGGAGACCACTATTGAAGCAAGGCTTGTCTCATTTCTTGTTGAACATGATATACCCTATTAGGTCACTGACAACTTGCTGAAGTTCGTGAAAAGTATGCCATGGTCGGATTTGCTGGGCCATGCTAGTAGCCATGCGACGCAACCTTTTCTCAGTGGATATTAACTAGACAATAGATCAGTCTGTAGCCAAACAACTCTGTTTGTGTCAGTTTCAGTAATGTCATAATGGATTTACTGGTAGATTTACTTGCTCTGTTAGGGTTTAATCATGGATAAGTATCTGTTATTTTCAGTCAATTAGTTGGAGGGACAGACTATGTTAAAAAGACGGGCGTTCCCATATAGAAATAGATTGGAGATTGTACCATCAATGGGAATTATTACTTAGTCAAGAGGTTTGTTGAAGAAAAATAATCATGGTTACAGTTGTGAAATTTAGCTGTTATTAATATGCCCTGGTTGCAAGTCATAATTGTAAAAAAAAAAATCTAAGAGTCTGGAAGATTGATGCGAAAATTTTTGCAATCACTTTTAACACAGTGCAAAATGACAAGATGCATATAGAAACAAATATATCTGAATCTTCGCTCAGATGGAGCAACACATATTCCTTGCTTTGGCTCCCACCTGTTGACTTTCATTTGAAAACTCTACAAGGCGTATTCTCGAGTCGTGGGACAATCACGCGTTGTATTGAGACTCTTTTGTTAATAAAGGTCCCTCACATATGAATATCAAACCAATTCTAGATCGTTATCGCTTCTCTGAAAAGATAAGTGACTTCCTCTATTTTTTGACCCCTCTAGTTACGAGCTAAGAGTTCCTAGTCATCAGTAATTCTTTTAGTGAAGAAGATATACCTCTGGCATATGGAATAAGGCAAAGATGGACCAGGAATGGCAGTTCATATCGAGTGCAACTTTATCTGAAGGTTTGAATCTTGAAAATTTTGACAACTCTGCCATAGTGGTGTATTGGTGCCATATCCTTACACTAAAATCTGCCACTGCAGCAGTAATGTTTTCAAATGTTTCAAAATTGATACAATACTTTTTTCATTAGTTACAATAAAAATCATATTAGTTAAATAAAACATCAGCAAAATCATTTTAGTGCAATAAAACGTCAGCAAAATCATTTTAGTTCAATAAAACGTCAGCAGATTCATTTGCTAACTCTTTCGTTGACATTAAAAGCGGAATGTGGTCTGAACCGTTAGCAAAAAGGTAGTTCAAGCCATGATAAGGTGGGGGGGGGCTAGAACTGGGACTTTTTAAATGTGTACTTCAAGTGAAGGGTAAAACAACCTCAAGTATCAGCACTGCTGTGAATCAAAATGTATTGTATAGTGTTGCCATTGTAGGTCTTGACGAGCATGACCACGCCGTCTGATACCGAGTAACCTTTGTCTGTCTATTCGAATTATTCCTTTTTAACGTTTTAGTATCTTTAATATGATAACTGTCATTAAAATCTAGTCATGATCATAGTAACGCTCTTTTGCTAACCATTTCGTTTTCTATTTTTCCATATCTTTTTTCAGACAATGCCACATCTCTGGGTCATTATACATTATTCATCCCATAAAATCTGCAAGAGTTACTTTTGGTATACAAAATGGCCTTAAGATCACCACAAACCCAGTAAGTGCACATGACGCTAGATGCAATGTTTTCAGGCCTAGTTCTCATGTCTCTAAATACTTTCAACATTTGATGTCGATCAGTCATTTTAACTAGGGTTTGTCCCGGTGATGGAGTCAAGCTTCACTAAAAGAAGTGAGGGGGGGGGGGGTTTCGAGAAATACATTTTCAAACATTTATGTCTTGGGCACTTATGTAGACAAGGGTGTAACTACCTTTTTTGCTTTGGGGGGGGGGAGAGTGAAAATATGCTGACAAATCAAAAACCGAACCATACTGAAGATTTCTTAAAGCAAGTTAATAATATGCTCGCTAGAAAACTAGAAAATTGTAGAAAGCATCACTACAAATTGTATTATTCTTTATATTAATTTTCTTGAAACATATTTTAAGCAAGGAAGTTGTGTAAAAACTGCTTCTGTAGCGCAAAGCATCTACAATTAAAAGAGGAAGAAAATGAGCATTTGCCTCTCATTTGCCTCTCAATTTGCCTCTCAATTACTTGAACTATCTGTCTTGGCTTTTCTCTGTCTACAATTAGCCATGTCTTTATGCAACCTACTGCAAAATACTTGATAACTTCTTATACCTTTTTGTCAGCAAATATGTGCTCTTTCCCCCGCCCCAAAGTAAAAAAGGTAGGACGTTGATTTTGAATTGAAGTTATCAAGTATTTTGCAGTAGGTTGCATCAAGACATGGCTAATTGTAGACAGAGAAAAACCAAAACAGATAGTTCAAGTAATTGAGGGGTAAATGTTTAAATGGCTGGGGCTGCACAGGTAAAATGGCGGGAGTAAACATGACTCTTTTATTAGACACATACTTGTCAGGTTAGTTTTTGGAAAGGCATGCCTGCCTAGAGTCTCAGCATATTATATGTCGTTTTGCATATTTACCGAGCCAGTAAAAGCTTTTAAATCTAGCATTCTCGTCTTTTGGAGTGCGTCAAACTGTCTACTTTCTTAAAAAAATGTGGCGAAAGACTGGAAGTGTAGACTGGTACATTTGTCTCTTTTTTTTCGTTATGAAGGCCGGTATATCAGAGGATCCAAAAATAGAAAAATGGGACAAAAATGACAGTATACACAGTATTTCTAGAGAAAGCACACGAAAATGAAAGAAAAAAAAATGATAAATAAAACTTTTAATCTTGTTTAAAACAGAAAAGAGTAGTTTATCCTGGGCGTGGAAGGTGTGTTTAGTTGCCTTCCAATTACTTTTGACTATAATAAAGGGCACTAGCCATTTCAATTTCTAATCGAATGAGCCCTTTTTGAAGTTTATACGATAACAAGATCTATAAGAACCTCATATGCCCCCGGGGCATAACTTACAACCCTTGCCCTGAGGGCTGTGAGGAGGTTATCATCCTCAAAAAACCTAATTTACAGAACTTAAAACTACGTTGAATAAAATTGCTATCTCAAAATTTTTATTGGATGTGTTTGGGGAAAAGGTGGCCGCGAGAGGGGGATTAGTTGCCCTCCAATCACTTTCGACTATTAAAAAGGGCACTAGTCCATTGAATTTCCAATTGAAAGAGCCTTTTTTTGAAGTTTCTTCGCGACAACGCCTTCTATAAAAACCTTATATGTCCCCAGGTCATAACTTACAACCCTTGCCCTGAGGGTTGTGGGGGATCCTCCTCAAAAACATATTTTCTATCTGGAAATCAACTACGCTGAACAAAATGGCTATCTCAAAATTTTGATTGGATGTGTTTGGGGGAATGATGGGCGTGGGGGGGGGTTGCTAGTTGCCCTGCTCCAATCGCTTTTGGCTATTCAAAAGGGCACTAGCCCTTTAAATTTCAAATCGAATGAGCCTTTTTTGAAGTTTCTACGACAACGCGTCCTATAAAAACCTTATATGCCCCCTGGGCATAACTTAAACAACCCTTGCCCTGAGGGCAGTGGGGGAGTGTCCTCCTCAAAAACATATTTTCTATCTGAAAATCAACTACGCTGAACAAAATGGCTATCTCAAAATTTTGATTGGATCTTTTTGGGGAATAATAAGGGTGGGGGGAAGTTAGTTGCCCTCCAATCACTTTCGACTATTCAAAGGGGCACTAGCCCTTTGAATTTCCAATCGAATGAGCCTGTTTTGAAGTTGCTACAAAAAACGCCTTCTATAAAAACCTTATATGCCCCAAGGGCATAACTTAAGAGCCTTGCCCTGAGGGTTTTGGGGGAGTGTCCTCCTCAAAAACACATTTTCTATCTGGAAATCAACTACGCCGAACAAAATGGCTATCTCAAAATTTTGATTGGATATGTTTTGGAGAATAATGGGCGTGGGGAGGGCTAGTTGCCCTCCAATCACTTTTGACTGTGAAAAAAGGGCCCTAGAACTCTCGATTTCCAATCGAATGAGCCCCTTTTGAAGTCTCTACGACAACCCTTTCCATATGACGTGCCATGCTCTAAAGTAACAAAAATAATATATGGTACATTGTGCCAACATTGTTCTTATATGCCCTCAAGGCTTAACTTAAAACCCTTGCCCCGAGGGTCGTGGGGGAGTGTCCTCCTCAAAAAGATATTTTCTATCTGAAAATCAACTAAGCTGAACAAAATGGCTATCTCAAAATTTTGATTGGATGTGTTTGGGAAATGATGGGCGTGAGGGGGGGGGGAGGCTAGTTGCCCTCCAATCACTTTCTACTATTTAAAAAGGGCGCTAGCCACCCCGATTTCCAATTGAATGAGTCCTTTTCGAAGTTTCTAAGACAACTCCTTCGATACGAAGTGCCTGTAGAAGAAAGAAGCAAAAAAAAAACACATTGTGGCCACATCATTCTTTACTTAGGCAGCGCTAGCGCGCTGCCTATGAAACCTTATATGCCCTCAGGGCATACCTTAAAACCCTTGCCCTGAGGGTTGTGGGGGAGTGTTCTCCTCAAAAATATATTTTCTATGTGAAAATCAACTACGCTGAACAAAATGGCTAACTCAAAATTTTGATTGGATGTGTTTGGGAGAATTATGGGCGTGGGGGGGGGCTAGTTGCCCTCCAATCACTTTCGTCTATTAAAAAGGGTACTAGCCCCTCGAATTTCTAATCGAATGAGCCTGTTTTGAAGGTTCTACGACAACGCCTTCTATAGAAACCTTATGTGCCCCCAGGGCATAACTTAAAACCCTTGCCTTGAGGGTTATGGGGAGTGTCCTCCTCAAAAACACATTTTCTATCAGGAAATCAACTACGCTGAACGAAATGGCTATCTCAAAATCTTTATTGGATGTGTTTGGGGGAATGATGGGCGTGGGGGGGGGGCTAGTTGCCCTCCAATCATTTTCGACTATGAAAAAGGGCCCTAGAACTCTCGATTTCCAATGGAATGAGCCCCTTTTGAAGTCTCTACGACGACCCTTTCCATATGAAGTGCCCTGCTCTAAATTAAAACAAAAATAATATATGGTACATTGTGCCAACATTGTTCTTATATGCCCTCAAGGCTTAACTTAAAACCCTTGCCCCGAGGGTTGTGGGGGAGTGTCCTCCTCAAAAAGATATTTTCTATCTGAAAATCAACTAAGCTGAGCAAAATGGCTATTTCAAAATTTTGATTGGATGTCTTTGGGGAAATGATGGGCGTGGGGGGGGGAGGCTAGTTGCCCTCCAATCACTTTCTACTATTAAAAAGGGCACTAGCCACCCCGACTTCCAATTGAATGAGTCCTTTTTGAAGTTTCTACGACAATTCCTTCGATGCGAAGTGCCTGTCGAAGAAAGAAGCAAAAAAAAAAAAAAAAACACATTGTGGCCACATCATTCATTACTTAGGCAGCGCTAGCGCGCTGCCTATGAAACCTTATATGCCCTCAGGGCATACGTTAAAACCCTTGTCCTGAGGGTTGTGGGGGAGTGTCCTCCTCAAAAACACATTTTCTATCTGGAAATCAACTACGTTGAACGAAATGGCTAACTCAAAATTTTGATTGGATGTGTTTGGGGGAATGATGGGCGTGGGGGGGGGCTAGTTGCCCTCCAATCACTTTCGTCTATTAAAAAGCGTACTAGCCTCTTGAATTTCCAATCGAATAAGCTTGTTTTTGAAGGTTCTATGACAACGCCTTCTATAAAAACCTTATGTGCCCCCAGGGCATAACTTAAAACCCTTGCCCTGAGGGTTGTGGGGGAGTGTCCTCCTCAAAAACACATTTTCTATCTGGAAATCAACTACGTTGAACGAAATGGCTATCTCAAAATCTTTATTCGATGTGTTTTGGGGAATGATGGGCATGGGGGGGGGGATAGTTGCCCTCCAATCACTTTCGACTATTAAAAAGGGTCCTAGAACTCTCGATTTTCAATCGAATAAGCCCCTTTTGAAGTCTCTACGACGACCCCTTCCATATGCTGTGCCCTGCTCTAAAGTAAACAAATTATATACGGTACATTGTATCAACATTGTTCTTATATGCCCTCAGGGCATAACTTAAAACCGTTGCCCCGAGGGTTGTGGGGGAGTGTCCTCCTCAAAAACACATTTTCTATCTGGAAATCAACTACGTTGAAAAAATGGCTATCTCAAAATTTTGATTGGATGTGCTTGGGGTAATGATTGGCCTGGGGGGGGCTAGTTGCCCTCCAATCACTTTTGATTATTAAAAAGGGCACTAGCCACCCCAATTTCCAATCGAATGAGCCCTTTTCGAAATTTTCTACGACAACTCCTTCGATACGAAGTGCCTGTCAAAGAAAGAAAAAAAAACATTGCCCACATCGTTCTTTACTTAGGCAGCGCTAGCGCGCTGCCTATGAAAAATCACATTTGTAATGACATTTTTTTCGACATAGTTTTGTTTTTAGAATTTGAATATTTTTCAGCTTTTTTTATGCCTTGAAATGACATTACATATACTGATAAGAAAAGAAATTCACTTATGATGTTTTTGAAATAAGAAATGGAAATGGTACACACTTGATGCTCGTGATTGTTTCTTTTCAGAAAAAATACTTGTAGTGAAATTTTTTTTTAACTTAGAGATTTTTCAACTTTTTTTAATGTTGTAAATGAAATTAACATATACCTATAGAAAAAGAAATTCTTTTTATGATATTTTTGAGACAAAATTAAAGTGGTATAAATATGCTACTCGTGATTTTTCTTTTAGAAAGACAATATTTATAGTGATATTTTTTTGGACTTAGTTTTTTTTTAACAAAAATTTTTTCAACTCTTTTTTCATGTCTTAAAATGATATTACATATACATATAAAAAAAGAAATTCATTTACGGTATTTTTGAAAGACGAAATGAAAATGGCATACAAAGGCTACAAGTGTTTTTTCTTTTACAAAATAAATATTTGTAGTGACTGTTTTTTTTATGTGTTAAATGACATTGCAATACCTATTACAAAAGAAATTCACATATTATATTGTAGCGATGAATGAAAAATATTTGTGGCTATAAAAGGAAATTTAGCGATGAAAGAAAAAGGACTGGGCTTAATTGTGGTCATAAATATTGCCCGCGTCAAATCTAATATCGTAACCTTGAAGCTGTGAACTTACACCTTATAAGTTCTCCGACAGCGCCGCTTATAGCGCTAAAGATCGTGCCAAAAAGGCTTACGCCACCCTCAATTAATGAGAGAAAATAAAATGTGTATCTTCCATTAATACACATAAGATGTGTATATAAAAAAAAATTTTTATATACACATTAATATAAATAAAATGTGTTCATTCTTCCATTAGATCTTGACCTGTCAAGATGTCTTGTTTTGAAATAAATGACGCTTGTGATTTTTAAGTGAAGACGCGAGATCAGCCTTGTGAACTTTTCTTTAGCAAGTACCAGTGCTAATCCTGGCTTAGGCGACCAGGTTTTAGTTGAAGATATAGTTTCCAATTCAAGGTCTGTCTTGTTTTTATTCCTTAGCCTAGAATGTCCCATCCTTGTAATGAATGCTACAGAAAATGTGGAACTGGGTCTTTCCAGTGTTCTAAGTGCAATGCTTGGTTGCACCCTGCTTGTGCTGGCCTAACAAAAAGTAATCGCCTTAAAAAACCCTAATTGGTTATGCGTTCAATGCCGAGCGTCGATGGTTGAAAATGACGTGATTAATACCATTGATAATAAACCAGAAGTGGTTCAACCAATCGAGGCTGTAAATTCCCCTGTTATTTCGGATGAAGAAAATTCATCTATCTCCAACGAAAATCAACTTGAAATGATCTGTTCGAAGTGGTATTACAAATTCCCCTACTATACCGTGTGCTTCGAGTAATATCAACAATAGTTCTGATGGATCGATTGATTTCTACAGAAATAACCACAGCCCATCATTCCCAAATTTCCCCCAAATCTATGGTTCCAGTAAAGGTGAATTGGCAAGCATTGCAGAAACGGCTAGTGTCTTCGAGCCCCATACCTGTGAAGATTGCATAAAAAAAGACGCGGAAATCGTCAATCTCAGGAAACGGATTACTAATCTTGAATTTCTTTATGATAGTTTATCCGATCTTTATGAACGTCAGAAAAGTGATCTTTTCAAGGACAATGAGATCAAAATGTTAAAAGTCGGTTTTCAGCTAGCAATTGTTGATGCTATACATGCATTAAAATCCCCTAAATCGCCCAGTGTTTCTCCTTCAGCTGATACTTCTAATTCAAATATGCATTATCCAAATTCTTCAAGTTGCGTAAAAACTGTAAAACCATTTGAATCTGAAAACGTCACTATATGTAATCAAGCAAGTGCTAGTGAACTTCCTTCGCCAGAATTTTTTCAAGGGATTAAAAAGGTTACGCAAACTAATCCTTCTGACCTTGTTTTAACTGAAGACAATTTATTCTTGACAATCCAGTGGTAATGACACATCTTTAAAGATTGACAATGATGTTGAACTTACAAGCGGTAATTATCACCCAATGCAATCATATATTCAAAAAAATGAGTTCAGTGATCTTAAGTGTAATCAACTGAAAGTGTGCTTTAGTTTTTTAAACAGTAGATGTATGTCTAGTAATTGTAAATATCTACACATTTGTAAGTTTCATGTTTTTAGCCGTTGTATGAATAATTTTTGCAAATACCCCCATGTTGATATCTGCAAAACGCTTTTCAAGTGGAAGATGCTTTGGCTGTGCAAAACATCATATCAAATTGCCCATTAAGAGTCGTAGTAGGTTCCACAAAACTGGGCCACAAAACCAACGTTTTTTAGGGCGACGCCGAAAGTATTCACGACCCCCCCTCCCCTAAGTCGTGTTCCATTCAACTTTCAGTCCTTATCCCCCTGCATACCCGATACAGCGCAGTATACCTCAGGAACCCATCCATCGAAACAATCCCCCGCCCCATGTACTTACGCCTGCCCAGTCAGTCCAACCCCCACAATCACTTTACTCAATTCGGCCATCCCCAAACCCCCCCTTACTCATTTTCCTCCCAAAAATCCCCATCCTTTCGACTCCGTTCTTCTCCGTGCGTCCAGAAGTTACCGACCGTTCTGGACTCCACCCGTTATTTGCCGAAAACAAACCCAACCCCTCCCCTCTCAGACACCCCCCACCTTACTTCCCTCCCTCAGCATCATCTTGCCCCCCCCAACCCCATATAAAGATCACTCCCATTTGACTTATTCCCAGATCACCAGGAAACCTTTCTCCCTTCCCTTGCACTTTATCCCCCCTGGCTACCCTGCCAGTATAACTCTGGTTTAAGAGTAAGCAGGCAGAATGATCCACAGGTAACACATCCATGCAAAATTTCTAAAACTTCAAATAGTAAGACGATATTCCACCGCAGTTCCATCCCAACTTAATATATTCCCATAATATGTTCGCTGTCCTCCTTTTCTCTCAAGCCCGGTCCAGTCCCGCCTTTTAAATAATGCCTCAAAACCACAACCTTACCCACAGCACCCTTGCTCATAAACTTCAACCCCAAATAACTCCATCCCGAATTGAAAAAAAAATCCCAATACCCAAATCCGGTTTAAATTTTCCAACTTTCCTACTTACCATGCTGAGAGCCTGAATTTTGACAAAATTACCGAACTCGAGGGTATCTCTGAAATTCATAAAATTATATATTATTGCTGTGACAGAGGTTCAGTCCCAGAACCCAGATTTTCCTAAAACATTAGCAATTATATCAGTTTATAAAACTTCGCCCCTCCCGACCACCCTCTCGGGAAAAAAAGGGGGTGGTATATTATTTTTTGTCCGAGATAACCTCCAACCTAAACTCATCCCCACCCCCAACTTATCAGATTATGATGAAATTCTATGGCTGAGCCTTCGACCGAAAGTACTTCCCCGCCCTTTCAATTTAAATTGTAACCGCCGTCTTTTATCATTCCCCTAACCAATGTATTGACCAGAAACGCAAATTTATCCAACAATTTCTTTTAAGTGCTGACTTTGTGTTATCAAAGTATCCGAATGCTGGTATTTGCTTACTTGGTGATGCGAATGACCTGAGGATAGACTCTATCTGCACCTCTCTTAATATTAAACAACTGGTTAAAATATCTACAACAAAAGGTAACACCTCTCTGGATGTTATTTGTTCAAACATGAGTAAGTTTTGTAACTCCCCGCAAGCACTGCCACCACTAGGAGGCAGTTACCACTATTGTCTTCTTTTTTCTCCCTCCTCAGCCATTGAACATTCCTTTACTACCTCCATTGGGGTTTTGCCGTCCCCTCAGTGACGCAGGACTTTTTTCTTTTGGATCATGGGGCTGACCAGTGAAAGTTGGTCAGTACCTTTATAATTCTAATAACCTTGATGACAAAATTTTTGATTTTTTCACAAAAAAACTAATTGATTCCTATTCATTATGTTTTCCCGGAAAAAAAATCAGAAAGTGCTCCAGTGATAAACCTTACATAAATAATCACATAAAAACATTAATTCGTACGAAAATAAGCTTATTTAAGAGGGGTAATTTAGCTGAAGCAAATAAGTTAAGAAAGGAATTAAAAAGTCAAATTAGAAAAGCTGCCCGAGCCTATTATAAAATAAAATTAAAGACTTGTGCCATGATAAACCAAAGAACTGGTACTCTGAAATTAAAAAACTTACCGGCAAGGAGTCGAAGAACAACTAAATTTTATTTAAATGAACCTCCAAAGACCACAGCTAATAACCTGAATAAGTTTTTGGCTTCTATTGTCCAGAGTCTCCCGCCACTATCTTACGAATTTCCCGATATTCCTGTTTTCCTTTTTCACTCCCACATATCTTCTCCCACTTGATGTTGTAAAAAAAATTGAAAAACTAAAACGATCAAGCATTTGCCCTTTAGATATTCCTGTTCCTCTGATTAAAGCTTTCAGTGATTACCTCTCAAAACCCCTATCCACCCTGTTTAATGAAATTACCAAATCTGGACAGTTTCCCTCAATATTGGAAACAAGGCTTTATTACCCCAATTAAAAAGAAAATGGGAAGCCTGGTTTTGATGGCATTCGTCCTATTACCCTCACCTCGATTTTTTCAAAATTGTATGAAAGTTTTTCTCGCAGACTGGCTTAAGATGAAAGTCCTCCCCCCTCATTGATCTTAGACAGTTTGGTAATCTTAAATCCACGTCAACCTCTCATTACCTGATTCCATCTTGTTGATACCATGGGTAAATTACTTGAAAAAACCAAACACTTGGCTTAATCTAATTTCTATTGATCTTCAAAAAGCCTTTGATTTGATTAACCACAATTTACTCACACATAAACTTATAAATGAATTCCACATTGAAACTTTCCTTGTTAAGCTCGTTGCCTCTTTTCTTTCTAATAGATCTCAAGCAGTTAAATATCTAAATTGTTTCTCAGATCATCTCCCCATATTTAATGGCATTCCTCAGGGGACCTATTCTAGGCCCTCTCCTTTTTTCACATTGTGATTAATAGCCTTTCAACCCTTTATGACAATAGATGGAAATTTGTTGATGACTTGACAGTTTTAGAGATATGTCATAAAAACATCTTTAGCAACCCAATGGCCTACTCCAAGATATTGCCTGTGAGGCCTCTTCCCTTGACATGACTGTTAACCCTTCTAAATCCGCAATAGTCTCAGTAAGTTTCCTTAAATTCCCCTCCCCTTTTTCTTGCTCCTATACCTCCTGAAACCTCTGTCACATCTCTTAAACTCCTTGGTGTTACAATTTCTTCCAATTTGAAATGGGATGCCCATATAAATAATATCCTACGACAAGCAAACTCCTCGCTTTCCCTCCTTAAACTTTTAAATAAATTCAGTTGCCCCCAATCACATTTACTACAAGTATACATTTCTTTTGTGCGTCCCATATTAGAGTACGCTTGTCCTGTGTGGCACCCTGGCCTCTCTAATGAAGCAACACGAAAAATTGAAAATGTCCAAAAGAGAGCTCTAAAAATTATTTTTAAAGAGGGCAAGATACCGTATTTGTATTTGTTAAATATTTCAAACCTAGAGACCCTCGAGAGACGAAGAAATAATTTGTGCCTCCGTTTTGCAAAAAATGCCATAACAAACCCTAGGGACGGCAAGTATTTTCCCCAAATGTCACTCCCCATCCAGATTACGGCCGCCTCGAGCTGTTTCTGATCCTATCCCTGTTTTGTCCCCCATTCACTGCGTTACTTCGAGATATGAAAAAACTTTTGTCCCCTTTATTACAGGAAAATTGAATAAAATGTCCCAATAGTTTCTTTTTTTTTACTTTCTTATCTTATCTTATCTTTAGCTATAACTGACACAATTAATAGTTTCTAATTTGTACCTAACCAATTTCTTGTATTGGCCAGTGTAGCAAGTGTTTCATAAATTTTTATTTTAATGTCATGTTTGAACTTATTTTTTACTTCATATTTTTATCTTTACCTGACCTCAGAATTTTGATCTTTTTATTTGACTTGATTTGTGTGTTATTGTCTGTTATTTGACTCAGAATGCGAATTCGGCCTTCAAAGGCTAGTGATAGTTTCATTTTTGGAATAAATCTTATCTTATCTTATCTTATATGTGTAGCCATATAAATGTGACCTCTTCTCTTCGAGCTATCTGGTGATCAGATTCCTCTGGGAGCGCTACCTTGGAGACATGCGAACTAGTTAGCTATCATTAGGCTAGATACGGACATATAAAATGAAATAAACAAAGGTAAAAAGCAATGGATTTATTGAGACTTACATATTTAGGTGAACAGCAGTAGGTCACTTCAAATGACACAACGGTGACTGAGATACAACAATGAGAGAATTGCAAAGCTTGAACATCGAAAAAGTTCTATCTAAATGGTCCTGAATCTCATTTACGAATCTTTCCAAATCTGATTTACGAATCAACGTCGAAAAATTCTGTCTAAATAATCCTGACTCTGCTTTACGAATAATCCTTCCAAATCTGATTTACCAATGCCCCCAAAAAAGCACTTTTTCCCCACTATCAAACATAGTTTTTTGTCCTGCGCTGTGAGAACTGGCTCACAATTGGCTCAGGTGGCCCAAGGATGCGAACCCTTCGTCCAATAATCTGTCTTAATTTTTTCTGATGATTCAAACGTTCACATGGCTCTTATAGTTTAAACTTCCTTAGAAATATTGTGCGTAGCATCTTTTTTGTTACTAATTATCTTAGCGAAATTCAAACCGACTAGCGTCGTTGTTTGACTGAAGCTAGAATGCAATTTCTCTTTTTGCTGATTAAGAATTTTGACTCTTGGATGCGGTATTTGAACTCAATTAGGGGACGTTGAATTTCTGTCAGAATCATCTTTAGAAGGAAGAATCTTTGTATTTTAATATAACGCATTTTGCTCACGGTACAATATTTTTGAATGACAAAATGAAAATTCTATACATATGCTACTCGTGATTTTTCTTTAAGAAAAACAATATTTGTAGTGGTATTTTTTTGGGCTTATTTTTTTTTTAAAATAAATTTTTTCAACTTTTTTTTCTTGTCTTAAAGTGACATTACATATACATATAAAAAAAGAAGTTCACTTATGGTATTTTTGAAAGATGAAATGGAAATGGTATACATATGCTAATCGTGATTTTTCTTTTAGAAAAACAATATTTGTAGTGACATTTTTTTGACTTATTTGTTTTGAACAGAAATTATTTGAACTTTTTTTCATGTCTAAAAATGACATAAATATACCTATAGGAAAAAAAATTTACTTAAAATAATTTTGAAAGACGAAATGGAAATTGTATGCATATGCTACTCGTGATTCTTTCTTTTTAGAAAAACAATATTTTTAGTGACATTTTTTGAACTTGGAAAAATTTTCAACTTTTTTTTCATGTCTTAAATGACATTAAATATAACCTATAACAAAAAGAATTCACTTACGATATGTTTGAAAGAAGAAATGAAAATGGTATACATATGTTACTCGTTATTTTTATTCTAGAAAATAAAATATTTTTAGTGACATTTGTTTTTCGGTCTTAGTTTTTTTTTCGAACTTAGAAATTTTTTTCAACATTTGTTTTTCATGTCTTAAATGACATTAAATATACCTAGTACAAAAGAAATTCACATACGATATTTTTGAAAGACGAAATGAAGATGGTACACGTATGCTACTCGTGATTTTTCTTTTAGACAAACAATATTTGTAGTGACATTATTTTTGGATTTAGTTTTTTTCTAACAGAATTTTTTCAACCTTGTTTTTCGTGTCTTAAAATTATATTACATATACCTGTTACAAAAGAAATTAACTTGTGATATTTTTGAAGAAGAAATGTAAATGGTATACATGTACTGCACGTGATTTTTCTTTTAGAAAAAAAATACTCGTGGTTTTTTTGTTTTACATAAACTACTCGTGGTTTTTTGTTATGCTACTCGTGGATTTTTAGAAAAACATATTTGTAGTGACATTTTTTAACCTAGTTTTAACAGATTTATTTCAACTTTCTTTTTCATGTTTTAAAATGACGTTACAAATTTCTATAACAAAAGAAATTCACTTATAATATTTTTGAAAGATGAAATAAAAATGGAATACCTATGTTACTCGTGGTTTTTTTTTAGAAAAACAATATTTGTAGCGTTATTTTTTTTATGGATTTTGTTTTTTTAACAAAAATTTTGCAAATATTTTTGTTCTTGTCTTAAAATGGACATTACATACAATTATAATAAAAGAAATTCACTGATGATATTTTTGAAACAAGAAATGAAAATGGTATACCTATGCTACTGGTGATTTTTTTTTTAGAAAAACAATGTTTGTTGTGACCATTTGTGGACCTTGTTTTTTTTCGAACTTAGAAATTATTCAACTTTTTTTTCATGTCTTAAAATGATATTACATAAACTTATAAAAAAAGAATTTCACTGATGATATTTTTGAAAGAAGAAATGACAATGGTATACATATACTAATCTTGACTTTTTTTAAGAAATTTTTTTTTTTGTTATTACATTTTTGTATTTGGACCTTGTGTTTTTTTTTCGAGCTTAAAAATTTCTTCAACTTCTTTCTTATGTCTTAAAATGATATTACACACACTTATAACAAAAAATTCACTTACGATATTTTTGGAAAGACAAATTGAAAATGATATACATATGCTGCCCGAGACTTTTCTTGTAGAAAAAATATTTATAGCATTTTTTTTACTTAGAAATTTTTTCAACTTTTTTTCATATCTGTTAATGACATTACATATACTTATAACAAAGAAATTCACTAATGATATTTTTGAAAGACAAAATGAAAATGGTGTACATATAAAACTCGTGATTGTTCTTGTAGAAAAACAATATTTGTAGTGACATAGTTGTTGTTTTTTTTTGGGGGGGGGGAACTTAGTTTTTTTTTGTAACTTAGAAATTTATTCAAATTTTGTTTTTTAACATTGGGATTTTTTTAAACTTTTTTTCAAGTCTTGAAATTCAATTGCATATACTTATAACCAAAAATTTGGTTGATATTTTTTGGAATATGAAATAACAGTAAAATCATGGCTGGAATTATCAAACCTTATCAAGTATTTCAAGAGCGAATCGATCCTTAGGAGGGTCTTACGAAATTACCGAGTATTCAAATCGTCTGTGAAGTACATGTGCATTTGACAGGTTTTATTTCGTAAAAATTGATGAACATGGTTTTGTATTTTTTTTTAATGCGGCTGCCCCGTGGTTCTCTGTGGTTGATCACCGATAGAAGTTATTTGTGTCTTTATGTTCTGACCAATTGCTTGGTGGCGGTCAGTTTTCTTAGGAGGGAGATGTTGGGACCTTTGACCCTTTTATCAGGAAAATGCCCTTTTTGAAAATTTACCTTCATTTATTTTCAGTTGTAATGTTAGAACCCTGGACCTATCTGTTACTAAGAAACGTCTTAAAAAATTAACTAATTATTCAAGCCTGAAAATAAAGACGATTGATAGCTCGTACAGGTCAAATATAGAGTCCGAGATCTGCAGAGGATACTGGGTAGTGTGAATTTGGTTTAGCTATTCACAGCCAGAGGGACAGATCTAGGCCCTTACCTTCACGCGATAATTTACCCGCGAAGTTTTATGTACTGTTGAATTAATCTTGTGTCTGATTCCAACTTGTAAAGTCGGGGTTGCAAATAGTAAGCTTTTTTCCTAATTTTGAATTTTCTTGATTATCTTAGGTAGACACTAGGGTCGGTAGACTAGAGAGAGGCTGAGATTAGATTGTATTGGTATAGGGAGAGAGTTCTGTACTAAGCAAGATATCTTTACAGGATAGAAAGAAAGAGAGTTGTTGGAAATTAATGTTCGTGGCCTTGGCGTGGCGTCTTGTTAGTGTGGCACTTTCGTACTTTTGTAAAGTTTGTTAACGATGAGAATATTACGGACGATAAAAACTGCTTATGCTTCAAAATACGGTTGTAAAAGTAGATAGACATCAAACTTAATACTAAAGGCCACTTAATGTTAGCGTCATTGACAAAAAGGAAACACCTCAAAATTCTGGAACGTCACAACCATCAGCAATAGCAACTACCCAAAAGAACAAGGTTCAACATTTTCGTAGTTTTGTCAAGTGTTGGGGACCTATTGTCACAATCGTGCCGTGAGCAATGAAAAAGAATATTGAAGTATCTCGTTGAAAATGAACACTTTCAAACTGATGGTAGAAGGATATGAGGTTATTTGACAGGCTGTCTAATTCACGGCAGCGCTTAAAATCTAGTTAATTTGATATTGGACTTGGTTACAAATTGCAAAACACTAATTTCATTTAACAACTATCTCTACATCTTTTTAAACTCGTCAAACTTTCCAATAAATCTTATTGTCAATAAAAAAATATTCTAGAAAGTTTAATAGAACATCGTGGTCCAATATCAAAAGAAGAAGACAATTTTAGGAAAATACTAGCACACCTAGCGCAAGTAGTAGAAACAATAACACTATAAATGAGTTTATAACAACAGTGGGAGGCGAAAGAAAGTGTCTTGATATCAAATCACCATCATCACTATCACTCACCAGCATGTAAAAGGGTAGTGGACACTTCAGTGGGTGTTTGCGTTCAAAATGGTTAAAGTTTGAAACGTGTTTATGAGAATACTGGCAAAGTGGGGAGTTTTACATCCCCAACCACACTTGCTAAAGTCACTGGACTGCAAATGGGCCTAGTGACTGAGTATTTACAAAATAAACCAAGTTTCATTCTACATCGAAATCAAAGGGTTTGGTGTGGTAACTATTGAAAAACTAAAGCCTTTTTCAAATTGCAAATAATGAAAGCAGATCTTATAACTCTAGGAGATATTCAAAGACGTCACAATGGAACATACAAGTATATTCCACTTGTAATTAGTGTTTTCAGTCGCTATGCATATGACATTCCATTGAAATCAAATATAGTTGATGAATTTGCTAAAGCTATAAAAACTATCCTTGCGCAAGATTGTTGTAGAAAAATTAAAAACAGATCAGTTTAGTGAATTGTTAATTCACTTATAAAGAAAGTATTGCAGAAATATAATACAATGCTCCATCATACTCATAGTCTAATAAAGATTTGACAATCTACATTGGACAAGCGATTGATCAAAACTGTCCGTCTTCTAAATTGAGATATTGTGTAGCAAAAATACTGCTGCTTTTATTTATGATCTGGATAAAATCTTGCAAATTCACAATGCACGTCTCCAACGCTCTTTACCCAATGTTAGTCCCCTTGAAGTTCATCGACGCAAAAATACACTTGACACTTTTATTATACAGTATTCCAATGAAAGTGAAGTAAAAGGGAAATTTGCTGTCGGTGATATAGTTCGTATCTATCGAGCTACTAAAGCTTTTGAAAAGAAGCATTATTTATGGTCATTTGGCCTTTTAAAGTGTCCAAAATCTTAGAAACTAAACCTGTGACATATCGCTTACGAGACACCAAAGATGAAGATATTTTGGTGATTTATATGACTATGAACTACAAAAAGTCAAACTCAATAGCGGAATCTATCATATTGAAAAATGTTTATCCAAAAGAGTTCCCATACGACGAAAAAATATACTTGCTGCACATTCAACATCGTTAGCTTCATGAACGTTAGACAGATCATTACTCTGAAAACTATGTATTAAATTATAAATTTCCTTATCTGTAAAAGTTCTAAGAGAATACGCACCTTGCTCATTCACAGCAATCTCAGTCTTAGGACAAATAGTGACAGAAACATAGGGAAGCGATCAGTAAAATCAGGTAAAACAAGACCAGAAGTAAACTTCAAATTAGGAAAATTAGAAATGAGGATATTATCTATTAAAATGTCAGAATTTCTTGTAAGGTCAACACAAGAGGGAAAAAATTTAAAGGCAGTAGGCCAAAAGAAGAAAGTGCATCAAAATCCAGTCATTTACTTTTCATGTATTTGCCCACAAAGGAAGGGACCTTGTTGCCATTATTTGCTACCCAAGACAAGCCACTACACCATATCAAAACAGGGCTTAGTGGAGATACAAAATACGTTTCAAAAGAAAAAATATTCAATTTACCCAGCTGGGCTTACCAATTATAGTACCAATAGTGAGTAAGATACAGTTTTAAATTGTACATTACAATTTTGAATTTTATATTACAATTTAAAATAGTAGATAAACACACTTTACTGTTACTCGAAATGGAGAACAGTAAACCATAATATGAACTCTGAAATTCCGGTTATTTTCAGTATCCAACGGAGAATTCAGTTATGACACAAATTCTAAAATAGTCTATATTCCTAAGATTGTCGAGATGGCTTTACTTCAAACTTGTCTACAATACAATCATGAAATGTCCCTAAAAGGCTTGACTTTTATACTGTAAAAAGTATCCTTACATAGTTTACTTTTATTTTACCAATACTCCTATGTCGTTTTGTTTTCAGTATCGCCCTAGTTTTCTAGAATCCTAAGAACGTAGTGAAATATTTTCAGTTGATTATTTGTACTAGTTTTGTTGATAGCCCTGTATGTTAGATAGAACCTGAAGTAATAATTTTTGTTCGTTTTAGTTACAACCTTGCTCCTTGCTTCTCTCAGAAGAACTCTGTATTTTTTTTAAATTGATTAACTTCTATGATTTGTATTGCGCCACGATTTCCTTGGTATTTTAGAAGTAACTATTTTTCTGAAGAATATTGACTTGTTAGATCAGTTGGCTAGCATGTCATTTCTTTATGCTTAGGAATCCTCAGTTCAAATCTTACACCAGTCGAATATTTTTCGAAATCATGGGAAACTGCTTAACCATCATGTTAAATCATTGTGCAATATGCTTTGTAATAGCGCAAAGAAAGGTAGAATCGCATTTTCCGGGTTTGTCCAGAGTTCAAAAGATCTTGAAAATATCTTGAAAAAAAAAAATATGGAAGAAAAAAATTTTGAAACGTCTTGAAAAACGTCTTGAAGAAAATAAATTTTGAAAAATGTTTTTAAACATCTTGAAGAAAAAATCTTGAAAAATGTCTTGAAACATTTTGAAAAATGCCTTGAAGAAAAAAGCCTTGAAAAACTTTTGAAAAATGTCTTTAAGAAAACTGTCTTGAAGAAAAACATCTTGAAGAGAAAAAATTTTCAAAATATCTTGGAACGTCTTGAAAAACGTCTTAAAAAGTGTATTGAAAAATATCCTGAAGAACAACGTCTTGAAGAAAAATCTTGAAAAACGTCTTGAAAAATCTTGATAAATGTCTTGAAAAATGTCTTGACAAATGTCTTGAAGAAAAACGTCTTGAATAAAAATCTTTGACTCCTAGTGCAAGAAGGATAGGGATGTTGCAGTATTACAAGGCTTTTTAGAACCAAAACCGGTTAGCAACAAATGTCATTGAACCTTAAAATCCATTTGGGAATTATACAGTTAAATTTGCAAAAAAACTATGTCATCTACAATTAAACTGGTAAAAGCCTATGTCATTGACAAGGTCACTTGATAGATTTAATATTTGCGCAATGATGCTTACTCAACAGCTCATTGACTTCAATACAATGCCCCTGCTAAGCTGTGTGCAGTGAAACGTAACAGCCGCCTGTGCGTCTTAAAGAATGCCCTTAGGGACGGCAGTTGCAGCATTCGTTGAGGTTTGTTGGAACCCAAAACAAGTTTCGTTGACCCAAAAGACCGATTTGGATAATAGAAAATTAAATTTGCAAAAAACCTATATCATTGACATTGAAATTTGCAAAAACCTATGTCATTGACAAGGTGGTTTGAATTTACAACAAGTTAACACTAGCCCCAAAAAACCAGTGACCAGTGTCTTTGAGAATACCCTTAGGACTGTCTTTGGATCCGTAAGTCTTTTTGGAGCCAAAACAAATTTCATTGACCCTCAAAACCCGTTTGGGTGTTAGATATTTAAATTTGCAAAACACCTATATCATCCACAAATAAATCTGCAAAAACCTACGTCATTGACAGGGTTGTTTGAATTTCCGTTTGTAAAAATTAGACCAAATAAACAATGGAGCAGCGTATTGGATAATGCCCATAGGGAGGGCGTTGTAGGACGTATTAACCCATTACTACTAGGATACTAGGGACAAAGCCAGAACTTTCGGCTGAAAATCATTTCTTTTAGAGATTTAGCATCTCTGATGTGTAGGATCTATGCACCACGATTTCCTTAACCTACTGGAATAAAATGGCTATGTACCCAAATAAAGCACAGGTGGTCGCTCACACCTATTGGAGGTAATGCAATTAGGTATCATCATATTTTGGATAGTTGCTAAAACTGAGATCCAGTGTTTCCCTACGTCTTGCGGGCACATTGACAACTTGTATAAGCGACAGAGGATTGCTAAGTGATTTGGCATCCAAATCGTTAAAGTTGCCGTACATTATACAACCTGTCTTGGGATTCAAGGATCACATTTTTTCAGTGCACTGCTGTAGAAACCTACGAGGTCTTGAAAATAGAAGACACGGGGTGGTTATTGGAAAACTCATGTCACTGAAGCTATTTCCTTAGACAGCTTCTTGACATTATGCACATCAAGGTTGTCAAAATGATGTACCTGCAGTATCTTAGAAACAGCTAAAGGTATTAAGCTGAAAGTTTTAGTGAATGTTCAAAGACAGACTGAACTAAATCAAAAGACAGTTTGTACATCCAGTCTGCCAAAATGGCACATTTGAAATACCTCGGTTTTGGCTAAGGACATAAGTTAACGACGTAAGTGACCCAACTGAACAACTGGAGAGTAGATTTAAAATTTGGATTTAGATAGACCAATGAGAGTTTGTCAAGAACAATAAATGCTTGAAGAGTATACAGTGTTATCAATTCTCAGTGCGAATAATTAGTTAAAAAAAAAATACTGATCTGCTTTTAATATATGACCATGAAGTTTCCAAACCAAGACAAAGAAAAAAATAATTCCAGTTGCATTGATTTTTGTCTTCTTTTTTTAATTTAATTTTTAAACAACGAATTAGAAATTTATCCAGTAAATAAGCTTAAAACACATTTATTCAAATAATAAAAACTTAAAACAAAATATAAATATAATTAACACAATAAGGTTGTTTATTAAATAATTCAGTGGATATTTGTCTGTATTCAGGTTGTAAAGGAATAGGGGTCACTGTTGCTTAAATCATTTGAAGAGCAGTTAATATGGAGTCTTTTAATCCGGTTTTCTATCCATCTAGTGTTTTACAGACAGACTATTTTCGAAATATGATGGAGAATTTCTTATTCAAAATACAAATAGCAAGTCAAGTAAGATATTTCAAATAATCCTTTTGTTAACCACTAAAAAACAATTTCAGTGAAAACGAATAGAAACTAATTAAGAAGAATTCAATATAGCTGTCAAGGAAAAAAAGTAGCTACATTAAACCAAAGCTGAGCAAAAATATAATTCAACTTTCTGTTCCTATTAGGGTGTCTTTTATTCATTGACAGCGATTTCTGTTTATTTTATCTGTAATAATGCAAACTTGAAATAATCAGAAATTACTATCAATGAACAAATAAGACCTGATTTTCATCCAGTCATTTTTTTTTAAATCAGTTAAAAATATGCATGAGTGGAAAATAGCATCTTAAAGGTTTTAAGAACGTCACAACGTCAGAGCTGTAAGCTAAAATTAAAAAAAAATCAACTGAAAGTAAGGAGCAACATTCAAATTTAAAATAAACAGAAATTATTAAGTATATGAAGGAGGTTACCTCTTCCCCAACACCTTACTCTTTACGCTAAAGTTTTTTAGTACTTTTAGAAAAGCTTCTTATTGTTCTAATTAAACGACCCTTGTGTTTCAGGAGTCGTTCTTAAAGAATCGGGACAAAATTCAAACTCTAGCGCAAAGAGCGGGGTTTCGAGGAGGAGGCAACACCCTTCATATACGCAATAATTTCTGTTCGTTTTAAGTTTTAATGTTGCTCCTTACTATCAGTTGAAAAAATTGTTCGTTCTTATTTAATTTCTAATCGTTTTTTAAATAGTACCAGGAAATCTGGCCCCGCCTCCATGGAGAAATACCCTCCCATAAAATATCCTCTAGGCACTTTAATATCAATAAAAATTTACCCAGAACAACTTTTCTTAATAACTCCACGCGTAAAATTGAAACAGAAAAGAGAAAACAAGACACATAAAAAGAATTTTGTATAGGGATTCTTTTATATTCCCCAGGGTACAATGTCCCCCGACAAGTTCACCCATTGGAAACTTCCCTCCTCATGGAAAATTCCTCCTTGGAAAAACCCCTAGCAGAAAATCCCCCCCTAAAATGTATGCATGCTTCCCAATAAGAAATACTATACATAAATAATGGGAAAACTTTTTAACGTAAAGACCTTTTCCCTGGGGCTGTGGGGGGTCATGTTATATCCGAAGGTATAGTTATTGGGCTTTTCAACTATGATTAACAAAATGGCTATCTCAAAATTTTGATTGGACGATTTTGGGGTAAAAGGGTTGGGGAGGGGCCTAATGGCCCTCCTATCTTCTTGGTCACTTAAAAAGGGCAATAGAACTTTTAATTTCCGTTTGAATGAGTCCTTTCACGATATTCTAGGACCACTGGGTCAATATAATCGCCCCCAGAAAAAAAAGAAAAAAAGAAAGAAAAAAAACAAACAAAACAAATAAACACGCATCCGAGGTCTTTCTTCTGGCAAAAAATACAAAATTCCACATTTTTGGAGGTATGAGCGGGAAACTTCTACAGTAGAGTGTTCTGATACGCTGAATCAGATGGTGTGATTTTCATTAAGATTATATGATTTTTAGGGGCTGATTCCCCCTTTTTTTTGTCTAAATTTTCTCGGAATCGCAGCCTTTAATGGGTAAGACTAAACTTAATGAAAGTTATATTTTGAAATCAGCAAAATAATCCGATTATTTTGATATAACTATTGGTATTAAAATTTATTCAGTTTCTTATATTTTCGGTAACTATTGAGCCGGATCGCTCGTTACTTACAGTTTGTTACCATGAACTGTTTGATAATATGCTAAATTGGAAAGCCCCATTGTTGCGTAGACTCGGCATTTTGCCTCCTGGAAATTCTTCTTACTTCAAAAAACATATACAACACCAATGAAATAAGTATACCGCAAAAGAACTGTAGGCTATAAGGATTGGGTGTTGCAACACTCTGCTGAAACAGGAATTAGAAATAGATAAATGACATGTCAAAGACCGCAAGAACGACAATTACGACAAACTGGAATTGATCGCAGCGGATTTGGTAGATCTTGATTCTAAAACATTAAGCAACTGCGAAGACACAATTTTATCAGTTGTGCACCTAACCATCGTTGAGTAATTATGAAAGTAACTCTAGCTTTATTGCTTATTATTGCAGGTAATATTATAGCCGATATTCTTTGCATAATGACACAGTACGGTACTGGTGCGTTATATGGACACTTCTAAAAAGTCAAGTCTGATTAATGCTAATGAAATAAAATAAAATAGGATGAATATTTATAAACAAATTTCGAATAGTTCATAAACAAATTTGGGCTATATATTTGCACATTAGGGGTGGGGGGGGGGCAAAGTATATTATGTATTAAATACGTAAGCTAACCTAAAATAGGTACCTTTTTCCCCCTTAAACCCTAAAAAAATCTTTTAAATACTGTAATTCATTGAGAAACCACGCCTTTGCAGTCATTTATGTATAGCGCTCTCTTGAAAATAGCCTGTTTGACGGGTTTTCGTTACTGGTTTCCTTGTACAATATATAAACGTGTCCATATAACGCACCAGTACCCACAGTACTTTTACTTTTTCTGTAAATACACTGTACATTATAAATTAAATTCGTTGTAGTTGGCAACATTAAAATAGCAGAAACACTATACGATGTGGAAAACTGGCACGTACGGCCGTCAAATGAGGCCTGGAAAAAAAAGACTAATCGTCTAGTCCTGGTAAACCCTACATGGATGTAACCTTAACACCATTTAGGTGAGGAGTATATGTCACTCTAAATGACTTATTTTCATAATATTCACTGTTAGCCTTTCCTCTGATTAATCAGGTAATAATTATGCGATGAAATGTTTCATCGCATATTGCATTAGAAGATCAACTCTTCCAATAAGACATTGATGAATTATACTTGCGGCATTCATCGGCAATGGCTAGGAAAAATATAAATAACTGGCTTATAATGTATTTTTAAATCTTATAGTTAAGTTAAATGCAATAAATGCTAGTGTTAGCCGTTGAACAAGCAGCATATTATTACCCTTCAAATAGTGTGTAATATTTATTAAGATACACTTCAGGCGATAGAGTAAAGCTTGTTCCGTGTTTCCGCAGCTCAAGGAGAAAATGTTTTCATTTTATTTTATTTTTTTCAGATTCCTCAAAATACAAAAGAAAATCCAAAAATAGCTCACAATGATCTAATTTAACTACCAAATCTCTTCTCTAGTTTAAAATAATTTTCTTTTTTTTCCCACCAAAATATAACCTGGAAATCTTTGAAATAATGCTTTGAAAGAATAAAAAAAACTGCCTGATCAATAGTTTTGGAATCAATTTTGAAAGGCTAGCATAATTGCAATATAGGCAAAATTTCTAAATTTCCTTTCCGTACAATAATGCACAGCAGTGACACACGCCCTCATTGTTGCAAACACGCTTTTGCCAAAACCTGCTATAACAATGGAAAATTGCGTGTGCACACATAATTACAGGACACGCACAGGATTACCACAACATTTACTCTTTTCCATTTTTCATTGTCATTTTCACTTAACTTGGGGAAATTGGCTCAGACTTTGACTCCCCTATGTTTTGATGAAATTACGTCACTGTTGTTGGCCAATGGATTTTCTTAAGATGAAAGGGGCCCAAACCTTAAAGAGTGGTTTAGGCTCATGCCTTCAAACTTTCCATGAGAGATGATTCAAATACATTGACTCTTTATTCAAATTAAATAAAAAAAACAAGTTTTTTAAACTGAAAGTAAGGAGCAACATTAAAACTTAAAACGAACAGAAATTATTCTGTATATGAAAGGGGCTGTCCCCTCCTCAACGCCTCGCTCTTTACGCTAAAGTTTTTTATTGTTTTAAAAAATAAAGTTGTGAGACAGAGTTAAACTTTAGCGTAAAGAGCGAGGCGTTGGGGAGGGGACAGCCCCTTTCATATACAGAATAATTTCTGTTCGTTTTAAGTTTTAATGTCGCTCCTTACTTTCAGTTTAAAAAACTTGTTTTTTTTATTTAATTTCTGATCGTTTTTTTAGTTAATGCAGCTTTTATTTTGGCTCACCGTCATTGAATAAGTAAACAAAATTTGCATAAAAATTTTACTCTTCTCTTGCTAAATGGCTGTCTCTAAATTTGGTTCTGACGTAATTTACAAATTAACTTACGTAACGAACTGCTATATTCGTATATTTTTCTTCTGGCAAAAAATACGTTGCAGATATAGTTGCAGATTTTTGCGGATATGAGCTTGAAACCTATGTAATAGGGTTTTCTGATACGCTGAATCTGACGGTGGGATTTTCATTAAAATTCTTTCACTTGTAGGGGATGTTTCCTCCCTCTTTAAAGAATCAGGTAAATTTTCTCAGGCTCGTAGCCTTTGATGAGTAATACTAAACTTAATAAAATTTATATATTTAGAATCAGCATTATAAGCCCATTCTTTTGATACATTTATTGACATCAAAATTCCGTTTTTAAAAGTTTCGATTACTATTGAGCCGTATCGCTTGTTTTTTTATTTTTTTTTATTACGTATATGTTATTACTTAAATGAGAGGGTTCTCCCCTTAGTCAATACCACGCTCTTTACGTTAAAAGTTAAAAAAATTTTAATTCACAAACCCCTGAATCACAAAGGCCGTTTAATTAGAATAGATAGCTCTTTTGAAAGCACTAAAAAAAACTGTAGCGTAAAGAGCGAGGTATTGACTTGGGGGAAAACCCCTTCATATCCGTAATAATTTCTGTTCGTTTTAAGTTCTAATGTTGCTTCTTACTTTCAGTTGAAAAAACTTGTTTTTTTTAATTTAATTTCTGATCGTTTTTAAATAATGCTTGGAAATCCGTCGCACCCTTCATAGAAATGTCCCTTACCCCAAAGAAACATCCTCCACGGAAAGATTCTCCCAAGTAACCCCCTCCTCCAGCCCCCCCCCCACCAGAAAACAATCCTTCCTGAAAATGTCTGTATACTTCCCAATAACCAATACAATATGTAAGCAATGGGCAAAGTTTATATCTTGCAGCCCTTCCCCTGGGAACTGTGGGGGATTAAGTCATCATAAAAGACATATTTATTAAATTTTCGACTATGCTGAACAAAATGGTTATCTCAAAATTTAATTGGGTGACTTTGTGAAAAAAATGAGCGTGGGAGGTGGCCTAGTTGCCCTCCATTTTTTGGAGGGCACGCATCGTGATCTTTCTTCGAGCAAAAAATGCAAATTTCCACCTTTTTGCAGATAGGAGCGTGAAACTTCTTTAATAGGGTTTCTGATAAGCTGAATGTGACGGTGTAATTTTCGCTAAAGTTAAGTAAAAATGCAAAATTCCACATTTTTGCAGATAGGAGTTTGAAGCTTCTTTAATAATGTTCGTTGATAAGCTGAATCTGACGGTGTGAATTTCATTAAAGTTAATTAAAAAAATTTGCAATTAAAACAAAAATTTTATTGTTTAAAAATAATTGAGTTGTGAAAAAGTCAAACTTTAGCGTAAAGAGGGAGGCGTTGAGGAGGGGACAGCCCCTTTCATATACGGAATAATTTCTGTTTCGTTTTAAGTTTTAACGTCGTTCCTTACTTTCAGTTAAAAAAAACTTGTTTTTTTTTTATTTCATTTGTGAACATTTTTTAATTAATGCAGGTTTTTATTTTGGCTCACCGTGCATGAATAATTAAAACGCAATTTGCATATTAATTTTACTTTTATTTGGTTAAATGACTTTCTCGAAACGTGTTGAATTTTATTTACGAACGTTTTTATTAGTAATAAATATACGTAACTTACGAATTAACTTACGTATCAAACTTCTATATTCATATATTTTTAATACGTATAGTAGGGGGTTTGCCCCCTAGTCAATACCTTGCTCTTTAAGCTAAAGTTCGAATTTTGTTCCAATTCTTTAAAAATGACCCCTTAATCACAAAGGCCGTTAATTAAGAATAAATAGCTCTTATGAAAGTGCTAAAAAATCTTTGGCTTAAAGAGCGAGGCATTGACTAGAAGGTGAAGCCAATCATATAGCTAATATTTTTTTGTTCGTTTTAAGTTTTGATGTTGCTCCTTACTTTCAGTTGAAAAACTTGTTTTTTAAATTTAATTTCTGATTTTTTTTTAAATAATGACGGGAAATCCGGCGCCCCCTTCATAGCAATGTCCCTTCCCCCATGAAAACTTCCTTCATGAAAAGATCCTCCCATATAACACCCCACCCACCCCACCCCCCACTACCAGAAAAAATTTCCCCTGAAAACGTCTGTATACTTCCCAATAACCAATACTATATGTTAACATTGGGTAAAGTTCATAACTTTCAGCCCTCCCCCTGGGGGCTTCGAGGGATTAAGTCATCTTAAAAGACATAGTTATAATACTTTCGACCATGCTGAACAAAATGGCTATCTCAAAATTTTGATCGGGTGACTTTGGAAAAAAATGAGCGTGGGGGGGGCCTAGTTGCCCTCCATTTTTTTGGTCACTTAAAAAGGGCGCTAGAACTTTTAATTTCCGTTCCAATGAGCCCTCCCACGATATTCTAGGACCACTGGGTCGATACGATCACCCCTGGGGAAAAGAAAAAAAAAAAACAAAAAAAACAAACAAATAAACACGCATCCGTGATCTTTCTTCTGGCAAAAAATGGAAAATTCCACATTTTTTTAGATAGGAGCTTGAAACCTCTACAGTAGGGTTCTCTGATACGCTGAATATGATGGTGTGATTTTCATTAAGGTTCTATAACTTTTAGGGGGTCTTTCCCCATTTTTTCGAAAATCAGCCAAATTTTCTCAGGCGCGTAACTTTTGATAGGTAAGCTTAAACTTGATGAAACTTATATATTTGAAATCAGAATTAAAATCTGATTCTTTTGATGTATCTATTGGTATCAAAATTCCGTTTTTTAGAGTTTTGGTTACCATTGAGCCGGGTCGCTCCTTACTTGCAGTTCGTTACCACGAACTGTTTGATCATTATCGATTTAACCTCTAATGTTTCTTCAGAAGAGGAATGCATACATGGACGAATATAGGATGGAGCGTAAAGTATGAGTAAAAAGGTGGCCAAACCCCCTTTTATGATGGAGACATAAGTTAATTTTGGAAAACTATACTTTATTTCAGAAAAGAAATACGCGAAATGAGACATTTTTCTACGGGTTTTGAGGGATTGGTAGCTTTTCTGAAATTAAGGATAACTCTGGTATGGCGTTGAACAAAGAGAAACTAAATAAAGAAGGAAGTTTTTTTTCAATTGAAAGTGGATTGACGGAAAGGAATATTATTGTTCCTATGGATGGAAATCCTGCATGACTTCTGATGGGCATATGTATACCATACATTTTATACACGTTTTTAAATGTATTAAAATATTGTATATAAATAGGAATAGAGAGATATTACCATTCGGAATTTCTAAAACCAAGCTCCTGATAGCACTTGCCATAGCCCCCCCCCTGTAATCCTGGCGAGACTTATGGTATCCCATCTCTCGTGTTCAACCTCTGTGCCAGTCGGCATATGCATGCAATATTTTATATTATATAAATGTAGTACTACATGGTATCCCCCCCCCCCAGCACGAGTAATAAAGGTGCAGACCGAAGATATTTTCGGTAATCAAGAGGGACTACATATCATTTTCCACCAATTATTAATTTCTATCAATTATAATGCAAGCTTTTTTACGTCTAACTTCTGCCTTTTTACAAAATGACCCACTACCATTCCTTTATAATATCAATTAAAAAAACTTTTCAACAAAAAAAGCAATATATGCCCGTATTTAGTCCTTAAAATCTTAATAATTTTTTATTTATTAAAGTTATAAAAAAGAAAACATTAAAAATTTGTCAGTAAAGTGCAAATTATGTTCTGGACTTGAGGAGGCATAGGGGTTTTGAGCCCTAATCATGTTATTTCCTGCTCGTTTTGAGTTTAAGTCTGTTATCTATTGTAATTTCTGTTCATTTTGAGTTTCATTTATTTATTAATGCTGATTTGTGGTAGTTTTACGCCAGGTAGATTACTTGATTCTATTTTTGCTCATTTTTGGTTTAATGGAGTTCTTCACTTTTTCTTGAAAATTTTTTTTTGTGGAAAAACTTTTTTTTGATTAATTTCTCTTCGTTTTATTTTGACATGGTCTTTTTCAGAGAAAAAGAACTGGAAGGCTGATTGCCCTCTAATCACTTTTGACTCTTAAAAGGGCACTAGAACTTTTAAATTCCAATTAAATCAGTGCCTTTAAAATATCAATGATATTACTAGTTATGACAGAGCAGCACTGTTTATGATACTGTTTATATGGCCTTTTTAATACCTGTTTGCCAATAATTTGTTTTTGTTTAATTGAAACTCCCTCTAATTCCTTGATTCAGGCTTACTCTAAACAAAGGGATACGAGTGATCAATCCCTTCCCCCCCATATCCCTTACCATATCTAAATGAAGGCTCATGAAAAAGTAGACAGCTTGGGCATTGAAATATGCTGTTTAAACGCATCTGCCCTCACCGCTGCACAATGACCCAGTGCCTTCCTTTATAATAGTTGATGTGCAATTGTACATCGTTAAACATAACTTTATTATAAATTAAGTGAAACAACTTAGTTAAATAAAGAATCAAGACTCATGCATTATGATGTTTCCATATACACCATCTATCTTGTATTGACTAACTGATTCGCCAGGAGCAAATGTGTCTCTGTGCAGCATTACTTCTTCTCCAACTGGGAAGCTCAAGATGTAGTTTTTTGACACCTTTAAACCGATTGGATATCCTGGAATTTTAATGGATAACGATTTGGTTCTCTTTTTTGGCAAGATTATAGTTTAGTGCCACAAAATGGTAAAAAACACCACTTTCCTAGGGTCCAATAAAAAAAGCACTGGAGCTTTTAATTTCCGTTAAAATGAGCCTTCTCCCAATTTTCTAGGACCTTTAATTCGGTGTGATGACCCTGGGGAAAGACAAACAAATAAATAAAAACACATCCCTAATCTTTCTTCTTTCGTTATCGCGTGAGATTTCTAATTTAACACTTTTTTGTAGTTTTCATTTGATAAAATTCTGACCAACTCGGGCCAAATTCTATAATATGGCACCTTTCTCTGGCGTAATTTTAATATCCAGTGTTAATTAAACATGTTATTGTATACAATTTTTCTTTTAGTTTGCTCTGTCGCTGCTACTCCTGGGGAAAAGAACATCCGGGAAAAGAGGCAGGTCATTGTTGGTAAGTTTTAACTTGTTTCTAGCTCATATTACGCATAAATGTTAAATATTTCTGCACTTTCTGAGGTTCAAAGACGTAGGGTCTAAAAATATTACCGAATTTATTTACCAAGAAAACTTTTTAATAGAAAAGAATTATTGGAAAAAATTAGCAAAAAAGTAAGCAGAAATAATTTCGCAAAGAAACGAAAGAATGGCGGAAAAACTTTCAGTTATTGCTCTTTGACTTGAAAGCTAACCTTTTTGGCCCAAGGCAAAAATCACAGAAATCATTCTGGAAATATATATCAATTTCATGTACCAGCCAAAAGTCAATACTTTTGGTAAAAACAATGGAGACTTGTCTCTTTTTCTTTTCTGGGAATGGAGGGAAATCGGTGGCACACTGGCAAGGCCAAGAATACAGAATACACTTAGCAATATCAAACAGTTCGTGGTAACGAACTCCAACCCGGCTCAGTAACCGAAAGTATAAAAAACAGAATTTTGATACCAATAATTATTTCAAAAGAATTGAATTTTTATGCTGATTTCAAATATATAAGTTTTATTAAGTTTTGTCTTACCAAACAAAGGTTACGAGCCTGAAAAAATTTGCCTCATTTTCGAAAAAAAAGGTAAACTCCCCCTAAAAGTCATAAAATTTGAATGGAAATTATACATCAGATTCAGCGTATCAGAGAACCTTTACTACAGAGGTTTCAAGCTCCTATCTGCAAAAATGTGGACTTTTGTATTTTTTGCTAGAAGAAAAATCGCTGATGCGTCTTTATTTTTTTTATTTTATTTTTTTTCCAGAGGTGATCATATCAACCCAGTGGGCATAGAAAATTAGGAGAGGCTTCATTCGAATGGAAATTAAAAGTTCTAGTGCCGTTTATAAGTGACCAAAAAAATTGGAGGGCAACTAGGCCCCTCCCTTGCCACTTTTTCCCAAAATCATCTGATCAAAGTTTTGAGATAGCTATTTTGTTCAGCATAGTTGAAAGGCCCAATAACTATGCCTTTGGAATAACATGATCCCTCACTACCCCTGGGGAAATGTCTTAAAGTTAAAAAATTTGCCTATTATTTTTACGTATAGTATTTGTTATTGGGAAGTATGCATGCATTTTTCAGATGGGTAGGAGAGGACAAATTTTCTGCTGGGGGGATTTCAAACGGGGATAATTTATCAAGAAGATGGAAGCTTTCATGGGGTTGGCTTTCCATGGGAAATTTTATACTGGGTGAATTCACCAGAATTCTTATACAAAATTTCTTTATACGTCTTGCTTTCTCTTTACCGACTCAATTTTACGCGTGGACATGTTAAGGTTAATTTTCCGGGGTAAGTTATCACCAGGAATGAATTGTTTAGAGGATTTTTCCAGGGGAAGGGGTATTTTTCCGCCAGAGTTTCTGGTGTTATTAAGAAAACGACCAGAAATTCAATAAAAAAAAAACAACAAGTTTTCTAACTGAAAAGAATGGAACAAACTTAAAACGAACAGAAATTATTTGAGTACCCTTTCAAAAAAAAACTAATATTAAAATAGTGACTAACCAACAAGAAAAAGAACAGAAGGAAAAGAAAAAAAAAACAGAGAAGAAAAAAGTAAATTAAAATTTAAAAAGTAAATAAAATTAACATTAAGCCCTACGTGACTGAGTTTGATGCAAATTATAGTAAATTAGAAAAGACTATCATGACATCCCAGCCCAAAAAGAAAAACAGAGGAAAAAAAGATTTAGTTACATCATCCTATTTCGGATGATTTCCTGGTTGTTGTTTTTAAAGATCGCTATGTTTCTAGAAATCTATTTGGACACCAAGATACCTCACACACTTTACTCATTCAGTTGAAGTATCACCAAGTCTTAGTTTGCTATCCATGGATAGCAATGGGGTTTTTTCCATGAACTAGAAATTACAATTTTGTGTTATTCAATCTTAGTTTGCTATTTCTTGTACACTCCTTAATTTAGCTCATATCTGTGATAAGCTTCTCTATTAGTTGTCATTCTGTTTTATGTTACCCATGTAGAATACACATTATTTACAAATGGCACAATAATTAACTTTACTAAGTCATTGACAGGAAAAGTCAGGTTGAATGACAAACTCTCGATAGCTCTACACAGGCTGTTAATAATATTAAAACAATGTTGGTCCAAGCAAAGATCCTTGTGTAACACCACATTCAACCTTATTTGTAACCAACATGAAACCAACAACACACAAACATAACAACGCCTCTTACTTTACGCTGAATTTTGACTCTTTGTCATAACTCTACTTTTTGAAACAATAAAAACTCTAGCGTTGAGGAGGGGACAGCCCCTTTCATATACGGGATAATTTCTTTTTGTTTTAAGTTTTAATGTCGCTCCTTACTTTTCAGTTAATTTTTTTTTTATTTAATCCTATACAGGATCGGTGGGGCTATAATTTCATCTAGCAGTTTAGTTATTGCCTTTTTTAAATGCCTTGCACTTGTATGTAAGCTTTAGCTTTATGTTCTATTAAGTTAGGTTACTGTTAAGTTACTGTGACATAATCAAACTTTATTTCTCACGTAGATATCACTGCTGATCCTCAGGGTTAGAAATTTAACCAGTTCCAAAACAATGCATACGTTTGAATTATAATCTCACACATGTGCAAGCATTCCATTAGGGTGGGGCTTAAGCCTTTTTTTTGGGGGGGGGGAGAGGGGGAGAGAAACTAGAATTTTGAAATAAAAATATGACAATTATGCGAAACTTAAAGAATTTCATCAGGGATGCCAACATTCCTTGAGAGTTCAGAATAAGAGGGGGGGGGTGTGAATTCTAAAAGAAAAAATAAGAAAAAAAAGAGGACTACAGGGGATTATAAAGAGAATCGTTAACATCTTGAGACGTAGAAATTACACGGAAATCACACTTTTGATATTTTTGGTTGACTTTCTTGATTTTATCTGTTTGGGAAGCATTTTTTAACCCTTTCTCAAACCACTCACTATCATATTAGCCTCGCGAAAGTAGCAGTGAAAAACTAAACAAAGAGTGTCTTTTCGCCATGCTGAGAACTAGTGGTTCTGAAGGAGTGTTTCGAAAAGAAAATTTTTATAAAAAAGGGCCCTAATGATGTGCACATAACATCAATGAAAACTTTTGTTGTAAAATTGACATAGTAAAGAAGAAATAGCAATTGGTTTCAAGTTCGTTATTTTTATGCAGGATTATAATGACATAAATGTTAAAATCCGTCATGAAAATAGAGTGAAGCCCTTTTTTGCCATTTTAAAATGCCTTTTGATGCTACATTTTATGATATATATTTGTTACCAATATGCCCAGATGGTGTAATAGCCTTGGTTATTACAAATACCACGAGGAAGAGGGCTAATATAAACGGGTCGGAACTAGTCTGGTGTTGTAGAATGGTTGAGTATCTCTACTCTGTCGTCACCGTCCCTATTCGTGGAAGGAAAACCTTACTGCGTAGGGGTTTCTCGGTGGGACCCTCCAAAAGTTTGCCTAACCAGAACTGTTTACTGCAAACAACGCCCCTCGTGGAAAATATGGCCATGGAAACAACACAGAATTGAACTGGATGCTGATTAACGAAAAGTTGATTTTTTTTTCGGAGGGGTGGGGGGCTTCTTTGAGCTGAATATCCTCATCCTGGCTATATTATCTATCATTTATTTCTTCTTCATTGTACTATAGCATTTCATTGTACAAGACATAAGCTCATATTGATACAAGAGATTCGCCAAGAATGAAAAAAACATGTGGAGACCAAGATGGTCCTAAGATTGCACACAGACTCTTCAACTAGAGGTCTCGGGGACCTCTTGCTGTCCATTTTGAACTTATTTAAGCCTTTGTGTAACCTTTACAAGAGTACCTGATTAAACTGGTAGGACCCATTAAATGGTTTGAGGCAATAGCCAATTTTACTGATTAAGTAACTTTAAAATAGTGACATGGAACGTTATAACGTAAAAAAACAACTACCCTATCAACAGTTTGAATGACAAATTCTGACCATTTGAACTGGACTTGTCAGGATAATCAGAAAGTAATCTCCAAGGGTTAGAAAGGATGAAATTAGTTATATTGAATTTATTCATTCAAGGAGAAAAGGGTGGGGCATATAGGTAGGGGCAGGACCGTATATAGGATTCTTTTCGGAGAGGGTTTTTTTTTTCGTTTGGGATGAAACGAAAAAAAACTCCTCATAAATTTGTTTATATTCATTTTGTTACGTTTGTACGAGTCAGACACAAGTTTTCAAAGGGTGGGGGGGTTGACCATCCCCTGGATACGGGCTTGGGTAGGGATTAGGGTTATGTTAAATAAGATAGCTTCTAAGTCTTGATTAGTCTGGCAAATATTAATAATGGATTTCTAGTTGTTCATTTCACGGCCAGAAATGCAATTTATAACATAATGGAATAGGTTTCTTTAGAACTGACTGATGACTATGGTAGTGACTTGGATGGGTTTTAGATACGATTATAGGAACAAATAGACAAGATCCGCATAGAAATATGTTTCTTTTTATTAGTGGATTTTACAGGTCAGATTCCTAGAAATAAGGATGAATGTTAGCAAAGATTAACAAGATCAATACAAGGCACTTGAGTATATGAGAGTGCTGTTATTGGTGTCAGAGTAGAGACCAGCATTTAATAGTGTCCTTAGATAACCTAAGCTGAAATTTAGAAAAGAATCACTTTCCGAGAAGTCATGACTTTGATTCCAGTATCTAAGTTTAAGAGGAATGTTTCCTGAATAGTTGAATATGAAAACTGGGGAGTTTGAAACTTGAGGATGTAGAGATGGATGGAGCAACTTCAGGAAAATAGTTCTTGAAGTAGTTAGAATGCGTCTTTGGGAGGAAAGTTAAAAGCACAGCCAAAGATATTAGAAAAATGATTCAAGCTTGGTAGAAAGAGGGGAATGGTGTTTACAGAAAAGCTACTGAGTAGTATCAAATGAGAGTAAGAGAAACGTAGGTGAGTAGAGGAGGCATTAAACAATCAATGAAGGAGATGAGGAGTCGAGACCCTGAACAATTAGCCGAGTATTTGGAAGTTGTAGCCAGATTGGGTAACACTTAAATATTAGGTTGCAAAGTCAAGACACTAGGAGGAAGTACCATAGCAGGTCTGGACTTGTTCCAGCTAAAGACGAAAGAGGGCGTCAATTAGTGACCAAGAAAGTGTTAAGGAGAAAAGGGCAGAATATTTGAGAATCTTTTCAACCGTAATCAAGTTTTAGGATTGATATAAATAAGAATGCAATTTCTTAGACAATTTGGAGTGAATTAATGTTATTTTAGAGGCAGTAACCAAAGCAGTAACAAAACAACACCCTCAGCTGCTGATAGCATGGTAACTGAGGTTCTAAAATATGGTAGTTGGCAAAGTTAGAGATGAATAATTCAATATTATGAATATGATTTCTCAAAAAAGGAAAGTTATTGACTGCGATAATTGCACAGGCATTAGTTTGGTTTCTGTAGAGAATAATTTACTTTGCATATTGGTATTTATTATAGTTGCACCAGCAGCTGCAGCCTAGTAAAACAGCGAAGTGCAGTCCATAGTAACCAAATATAAAAAAAATAAAAAAAACCTGTAGGTACAGTTTTAAAAGAAGAGTGTGGTTTTTGAAGAGGAGAGGATTCATACAACCAGATTCTTAGACTTGGATGCAAAATTGGATGAAAAGTTGAATCGCCAGACTCCTTTAGTCGTCAGTTAATAATGTGTGAACAGGCATTTGAGTCAGCCGGTAGAAAATCTTAGCTAGGGGACATAGTCTTATATGGCATATCAGGTAAAAACATAGAAGTTATTAAAGTTCAGTGATTAAAGTTCAGTGTTGGGTGTTTAGTTTGGATGTTGATTCAGGCGCGAAGTTGCGTGTGTGTCTCATTCTCATTTCTAAGGATTATGTCGATAGACTTTGTCCGAAGAAACACACAAGGACTATGGAAAGGATGAAATCAAATAGGAAGAAAACTTTTTTTAGACAAATTATGCAGCTGATTTGAGTGTCCTAGATGAAAACAAAAAAAAAGTATTTTTGAAAGTTCCAGAGTTCCAGGTGCACAAATTGGTTTGTAAGCTAATGTTAAGGGAGACAATGTCAGTTTGACTAGGAATAAATGAATGTAAAGAGGTGATGTTGGGTAGCAAGAAGATCGATCAAGCAGAAGGTTTAACTTATGTGATCAGTATTAGTAAAGACGGCTGTTGCATTGCAGATGTCAACAGCCAAACGCCGGGGTACTTTTTCACAGCTTTAAACAGCCTGGAAGAAGTGGATCATAGCCTAAGTCTGTGTTACAAAAATGACAGTAGTCATGCTTGGTTTTCAAAGATGGTTCTTCGTAAGACTGTGGGAGATTTGTTTGTTACTTTTAAAAGGAAGTGCCTAAGAATAGTTTTTGGTGCCCACTGGAGTAACTGTATGCCAAAATACCAAGTTGTACGAAAACTGTGGTTCTATCACACTTTCAGGGGTATATTTACAAAAAGGTTTAAATGAGAAAATTAGAGAAATAATTTTTGGCCATCGATCGGGGTCCAAACGAAAATGAAGTGGTCCTTGAATTGAGTAGCCTACGAAAAGGTCATATGGAAGAATTTTATGGAAATTATAACTTTTGGGTAAGAAATAAGTTTGACTAGATTGGACGGGAGGAATAGCATTTACAACTGTTTTGGATTCAGGTTGCATGCTGCTGCGCTGAATTGCTGGTAGTGGTAGCAGAGGCCGTAAAAAACCAACCTAAGCTTATCCACCCCATTACATTTTTTAGGTTTTAGTTTTCAACGGACTAGAACGATTTTTACGAAGTCACAGGGATATTTTTTTAGAAAATAACAAAAAATGACTAAAGAGCAAGAAATAAAAAAGAAGAATTTTTCCGTTGGACACTAGAAAAATTTTTAATGAGTGCAGTACATCAATTCTGAAATACAAAAATGTTCTCCAAACTAAAACATATAAGTGTGAACGTTAACACGTCTGGAGTTTTTTTCACCAGTAAATAAAGACCAATCAAAACCAGCGAAAATTTTCTTTTCAGGTCATTTTTCGATAGTTTTCGATACATTTGCTCAAATTAGTGTCTGATTAATTATTTAATTTTATCAACAGTCTAACATTTCTTACTAAATGTTTCTCTGAGGATCAAAAATGGTCACTTTAAGAAAGGTAAAGTTTACTTTGTTTAAAACACTACTAGATGTTCAGTTTTTATCCATATTAATTAGCTCCTCAGAGCTAAAGGGGGATAGAACCTGATCCCTGTCACTGCAATACTAGTACTGGTGGTAAAAGTCTTTAATATGCACATCTAAGGTACATATAATATCCTATAGTTAATAACCGTACGTTTTGCAGTTCCTCAAAGAAGAGTCGTCCGACCTGGCTATGGCGGGTCGTTCGTCCGTATGGGGGAGGCCTTTACAGACCCTATGGAGGAGTCTACAACAGACCAGTAGTTATAGCTGGATAATTTGAAACTTAATTTTTTCTTTAATGTATTTATGGCCTTTAATAAAAATATTGCCTTTAATTCTAATTATATCTTATAGGTTTGAAAGAAAAGGTTTTCTATTAAAGAATTTGTTCTACGATGACAGTTTACGATTTGTTTTCATTAACGAGGGCTGCTTTATGGCTCGAAGCAAAAGGTACTTGATTTGAAATATTAAAGTTAAAATGGCAATGACGTTTGGAGGGAGGGTTCATAAGCCACTTTCTGTGAGTTTAAAATTGATTTAAGGAATACGAGAAAAAAAGGCGTAATTTCTAAAACAGGATGAATTCATGATTTCAACAGCCACGGTTCTCTTTTAGAAAAACATTTTGCTTTCTCAAACTTACCCGCCCCCCTAAAAATAGTACAACCCTGTCCCCTGTCTCAAGAAAACAGGTACAAGCCAACACAACAATAGTTTTTGTTTTCAACGGCCTCCATGAAAAATTCCATGAGACCTTTTTCAGGGGTCAAAAATGGAAGTGTTATCAAACAAAATGAAATGGTGTGTGGCCAAGGTGGAATCAAAAGTTCAAAAAGTTCCAAAATTGAACCAAAAGTTCAAGGCGGAATCAAAAGCCAAAGGGCTTTGTCGATTAAGGACCTGTGCAAAGATAGCCTCTTCCCCAATTGGTTGTTGGGTTCTCCCAACATAAAAGTTAGTCGCACAAACAAGGAATTCTATAAGCACCACTACCCAGAATGTGACTCGTTTTATCCCTGCCGCCTTTTAAAATGTTTTTTTTTTTACATAAAATGAAAGTTTGAAATAGAATTCAGCATTGTATTTTATTCAGTTTAGCCTTTCATAGTTGGCTTAGAAAGGATTTTCCTATTTTAGTTTTCAGTGTTTTGTTTTAAGGTCTGGCTTTATGTTATCCTTTGGACCCTTATCTGTATTATTTGAAAAAAACTACGTTTTCTAAAGAGTTAAAGAGGCTGAGTTACAAGATCGAACCTAAAACGTACAGGGATTAGGAGGCACAGTTGGGGGGCTGCCGCCCCCAAACCCCCCGCTTTTGCAGCCTTTAAATAAAAAAAGTTCTTTCAACTGAAAGTAAGGAGCGACATTAAATCTTAAAACGAACAGAAATTATTCCGTATATGAAAGGGGCTGTGCCCTCCTCAACGCCTCGTTTCTTTACGCTAAAGTTTGACTTTCTCACAACTCTTTTTTTTAAACAATAAAAACTTTAGCGTAAAGAGCGAGGCGTTGAGGAGGGGCACAGCCCCTTTCATATACGGAATAATTTCTGTTCGTTTTAAGATTTAATGTCGCTCCTTACTTTCAGTTTAAAGAATTTTTTTTTATTTAAAGGCTGCGAAAGCGGGGGGTTTGGGGGGCGGCAGCCCCCCAACTGTGCCTCCTAATCCCTGTACGTTTTAAGGTTCGACCTTGTAACTCAGCCTCTTTAACTCTTTAGAAAACGTAGTTTTTTTTCAAATAATTTCTGCACGTTTTTGTACAGTTTATTACTTATTATTGCTTGACTAACTGCCGCCCCCCAAACCCCCCGCTCTTCAACATTCTTGTGTTAAGGCTTTTAATTCCTGAATACTCAAATCACGTCGTACAGGGTGCCTCCTAATCCCTGTACGATTTAAGGTTCGAACTTGTGACTCAGCCTCTTTAAACAGCCCCCCAACTGTGCCTCCTAATCCCTGTACGTTTTAAGGGTCGACCTTGTAACTCAGCCTCTTTAACTCTTTAGAAAACGTAATTTTTTTCAAATAATTTAAAAAAGAACTGAGTTTCTTTTTTAAAGTTTAAATTCAGTATATGAAAAATTTGCTCTGACAGTGAATCGAACCCGGGTTTTCCGTCTGACAGTCTGAAGTATCAACCGCTGGACTAAAGAGACGCAATTGTAATTGTTTTTTAGTAAATGGAATCTATTTTTGACGCAAGCAAATTCCCACAAAACTTGATATTTGGTTTTTTGGAAAACAGGGAAGGAGTGATCAGATTGAGCTGAAATTTCGAGGATAAACTCCCAGGCCCCAGGAAAAGCTTATCCTCTAAATTTCAGCCCGATCAAACACAACGTTAAAGGGGGGTTGTGGTGGAAAAATTAACATGGGCTCTTATAGGAAAACGAGGTTTTTCGTAAATGTAAATTCGGGGGATAATTTTTTCGGTCTGAAAATATCAAAAAGGCCCTAACAGGTCAAATTCTGCTTCGAATGAGTCCTCATTCACCACGGATCAGTTTGCCAACTGTGGCCTTTAGTGCGTGGATAAGAAAAAAAAGAAATGAATTTTAAGTGGCTATATTTGGTTTTTTTTGAAAACAGGGAAGAGGTAATCGGATTGAGCTGAAATTTCGAGGATAAGCCCCGGGTCCTAGGAAAGCTTAACCTCTAAATTTTAGCCCAATCGGACGACGTTAAAGGGGGTCTGTGGTGGGGGTCGAAACTTCCGGCCCAGTTTACCCATGAAGATAAAGTCAGAGGAGGATGAAATTTTGCACGTTTCTTAGTTTGAGCTTGGACTACTAATTGATATTATTATCAATTCTCACTGACGAACTTGAAACATGCAGTTTGCTTTGCATTCGTTAGAACATACATAATTTTAGGGTTTGCTTTTTGACTCTTAATCATGATAATTTTCACTATCTGTTATCATAGGCAGCGCAATAGCGCTGCCTAAGTAAACGATGCTGGCAACAATTTATTATTTTTTTTGTATGTGTTTAGACAGGGGCACTTCGCATTGAAGAAGTTGTCGTAGAAAACTTTGAAAAGGGCTCATTTGATTGGAAATTGGAAGTGCTTGTGACCTTTTTTAATAACCAAAAGTGATTGCAGAGGCAACTAACACACCCTTTCCCACGCCCACAATTTCCCCCAAACACAATCCAATCAAAATTTGGAGATAGTCATTTTGTTCAACACAGTTGAAAGTTCTGAAATTATTTCTTTGAGAATGATAAACACCCCCACAGCCCTCAGGGCAAGGGTTGTAAGTTATGCTCTGGGGGCATAAAAAGTTTTTATAGATAGCGCTGATCGTAGAAACTTCAAAAAGGGCTCATTGAATTCGAAAGTGAAGGGGCTAGTGCCCTTTTAAATAGTCAAAAATAATTGGAGAGCAGCTAACCTCCCTCTCACGCCAACCATTTCCTCAAAATTAATCCAATCAAAATTTTGAGACAGCCATTTTGTTCAACGTAAGTTTAAAGTTCTGAAAATAGGTCTTTGAGGATTACCCCCCCCCACCCCACAACCCTCAGGGTAAGGGTTGTAAGTTATGCCCTGTGGGCATTTAAGGTTTTTATAAAAAGTATTGCCGTAGAAAACTTCAAAAGGGCTCATTCGATTGGAAATTGAAAAGGGCTCATGGCCCTTTTTAATAGTAAAAGTGATTGGAAGAGGCATCTAACCTCCCTCTCACGCCCACCACTTTCTCAAAAAACATCAAATCCAAATTGTGAGATAGCGATTTTGGTACAACGTAATTGAAAGTTCTGTGAAATTATGTATTTGAGAATGACAAACCCCCACCCCCCACACCCCCACGGCAAGGGTTTTAAGTTATGCCCTGGGGCCATATTAGGTTTTTTATAGATAGCGTTGTCGTAAAAACTTCAAAAAGAGCTCACTCAATTGGAAATTGAAAGGGTTTAATGCCCTTTTTAAAAAGTCAAAAGTGACTGGAGGGAATTAGCCCCCCTCTCACGGCCACCATTTCCCCAAACACATCCCATCAAAATTTCTGAGATAGCCATTTTTCAACATAATTGAAAGTTTTGGAAATTATGTCTTTGAGGACGACAACCTCCCACAGCCCTCAGGCAAGGGTTGTAAAGTTATGCCCCTGGGGCCTAGTAGTTTTTTAAGGTTGCAGTAGAAATTTCAAAAAGATCTCATTTGATTGGAAATTGAAAGGGCTATTGCCCTTTGTAATAGTAAAAGTGATTGGAGGGCTACTAACCCCCCCCATTACGCACACTATTTCCACAAATACATCCAATGAAAATTTTGAGATAGCCGTTGTTTCAAGGTAGTTGAAAGTTCTGAAAATTAGGTCTTTGAAGATGACAACCCCCCACATGACCTCAGGGTAAGGGTTGTAAGCTATGCCCTGGGGGTATATAAAGTTTTCATAGATATTGTTGTCGTAGAAACTTCAAAAAGAGCTCATAAAGTGATTGAAGGGCAACTAACCCCCCCTCTCACGCCCACCATTTCCCGAAACACATCCAATCAAAATTTTGAGACATCCATTTTGTTAAACGTAGTTTAAAGTTCTAGAGATTAGGTCTTTGAGGAGGACCCCCCCCCCAACAGCCTACAGGTGCAAGGGTTGCAATCTATGCCCAGGGACATATAAGATTTTTTCTAGAAAGCGTTGTCATAGAAACCTCAAAAAGGGCTCATTCGATTAGAAATTAAAAGGGCTAGTGCCCTTTTTAATAGTCGAAAGTGATTGGAGGGCAACTAACTCCCGCTCACGCCCCACCCTTTCCCAAAACACATCCAATCAAAATTTTAGATAGCCATTTTGTTCAATATAGTTGAAAGTTCTGGAAATTATGTCTTTGAGGATGACAAACCCCCCACGCACCCCCAGGGCAAGGGTTGTAAGTTATGCCCTGGGGCCATATAAGGTTTTTTATAGATAGCGCTATTGTAAAACTTCAAAAAAGGGCTCACTCACTGGAAATTGAAAGGGCTAGTGCCCTTTTTAAAAGTCGAAAGTGATTGGAGGGCAACTGACCCCCCTCTCACGCCCATAAAATTTTTTGAGATACCATTTGTGTCAACGTAGTTTAAGTTCTGGAAATTAGATCTTTGAGGAGGCAACCGCCCCCCCCAACCCACAGGTTAAGGGTTACAAGTTATTCTCTGGGGGCACATAAGGTTTTTTATAGAAAGTGTTGTCTTAGTAACTTTAAAAGGTTCATTTGATTGGAAATTGAAAGGGCTAGTGCTCTTTTCAATAGTCGAAAGTGATTGGAGGGCAACTAATCCCCCTCTTAACGCCCACCATATTCCCGAAAACATTCAATAAAAATTTTGAGATCGTCATTTTGTTCAACGTAGTTGAAAGGTCCGGAAATTATGTCTTTGAGGATGACAAACCCCCCACAGCCCCCAGGGCATAGGTTGTAAGTTATGCCCTGGGAGCAAATAAGGTCTTATAGATTAGCGCTGTCGCAGAAACTTCAAAAAGGGCTTATTAAATTGGGGACTGTGAGAGCTAGTTCCCTTATTATTAGTCAAAAGTTATCGGAGGGCGAATGCCCCCCACGCCCATTATTTCCTCAGACACTTCCAATCAACATTTTGATATAGTCATTTGTTGAACATAGTTAAAGGGTCTGGAAATCCTGTATTTGAGTATGAATCCTCCCCCCTCACGAGCTTTCAAGCCTAAGGTTGGAAGTTATGCCCTGGGGGCATATAAGTTTTTATAGAAAGCGTTGTCGTAAAAACTTCAAAAAGAACTCATTCGATTGGAAATTGACAGGGCTATTGCCCTTTTTAATAGTTGAAAGTAATCGAAGGGAGAATCACCCCCCCCCCTGCCCACGCCCATCATTTCTTGAAAATTTTACTGCAAAAAATCTTTTTAATGTTTTCATTTTTTATAACTTCATGAAATCAAAAATTAATTAAGACTTTAAGTAAATTCATTTGATTTTTTTTCAGTAAAGTGCAAATTATATTCTGACTTTTAGAAAGCATAGGGGTTTAGAACCCTACTCATATTAACCTCTGCTCATTTTGAGTTTGACTCTGTTATTTATTTTAATTTTGTTTGTTTTGGGTTTCATTTATTTATTGATAGTGATTTGTGGTAGTCGTATGCTTGTTAGATAATTTGATTCTATTTTAGTTCATTTTGGTTTAATGGAGTTCTTTCCTTTTTTTTGAAAAACTTATTTTGTGGAAAAAGTTTTTTAATTAATTGTAATCAGGCTTTGCTTGCCATTAGCTATTCTTAACTGGCCGTTTTTTGGCTTTGAAGGAAGGAACTTGTGTTTTCAGATTCGTCCTAATTTTTTTTCTTTTTCTTTCTAATTTAATTCTATTTTTTTTTACTTCTAGTTTACTTCTATTTTTTTCTAATTTACTCATTTATGTTGCATGGAGCACGGCTACTGTATTTAACGTGTATTATCTATTGCAAATTAAATACAAAATGAACAAACGCTATTTTTTTTATTCGGAAGGAAAAAAAATATTTGGTTCATTAACATATAAACTTTTTTACCTTTGGTTACCCTTTCTATAATTGAAATGTCTCAAATTCAGCTCATTGGCAAATGTCTTGACATTCGTTGTCGACCATTGTGCATTAATGATCACTAATGCACAAAGCATTACATCAACTTTTAAAATACAAGATCACACTCAAATTTGCAGGGTATACTCTAATTGACACAGGTCATTGGTCTTTAGTTTTGAAGGTGTGGTCGCTAAGCTTTGAACAAGAACTAGTGAATTGGAAAACTGGCTTAGTAATAAAGTAAATAAGTCATTATTTCTTGCCCAACCCAAGCTTTAAATGTCATCTTAAACTTATAATTCTACAAGGGCAATATTTAAGCAGAATCATCCCATCTCAAGGGATTCAAGTCAAGGTATTTCTTATGTCATTCTCTGGTGGATATACTTGTGACTCATATGTGGAGACGTCGATATTAGTTAGCTTAAGTCACTGGTGCAAAAATACGTTGAAAAAGATTGGAGCCTAAGGAACAATAATCCCCTTTTTCAACTTAAAGACCAAGCCGAACCGCGATGCAGCTCTTTGGAGGACAAGTAATCCAGAAGAAAAACAGTTCTCGTGACATTTTTCATAAATAGCACTCATGTAGCGTCAGTACTTGCCCCCTGGAGGGTAGTAAAATAAAAATAAGATGAACGGAACGTCTAGGGAGATAAAAGAAAAACTAATAGTGAAAAAGGAATAGTAATCAATGTTATACTTCTACAAGACATATACACCTATTCAAAGAGAATGAGTATCCTCTCACATGGCCTTATACTTCTACAAGACATATAGGTAATACTTCTACAAGACATTACACCTTTTCAAAGAGATTCAGAACTCCCTCACATGGCCTTATACTTCTACGAGACATATAGGTAAACATTTCTACAGGGCATATACACCTTTTCAAAGAGAGTGAGTAATAACTTGATTGGTGATAGGGATTTGAATAAAAGGAATAGTTTTCTTTACAATTCATATTAGTAAGAGAATTGAATTCAAAGAGAATAGTTTATTTGAGAGGATATTAGTAGAGAGAAAATGAGTGGTGCATTTACATTATTGGAGATTAATGATGGAGCCGACAACAGCAGCAACGATATACGAGTACCCAATGTGGCTGTGGAAATAACCGCTGGCTGTAGACTATGTCTTGAATGGGACACTATGTATGATAGATACGTGATATCATTAAGCAAATTTAAAACAGGAGGAGCAACTATGTTTTCGCTGGAAAAGTGAATATTCTCCATATAAATAAACTTCGGTCATTATTAGATGTCCTATCGAAATATATTGATGAGAACAAAATGCATCAGTGAATATTATTATTGTAATTATGTTCAATAAAATTGTTTCTAAATCAATGGTATTTTTTTCTTTCTATAGTAGACTAGCATATATTTTTTAGAGTAGAAAAAATTCTGGTTAGTCTGAAGTTGGTTGTGAGAGTGTTAGGACCAAAAAAAAAAAAAAATGGATAGATTCGAGAAAGAGCGAATCATGGGGAATCTAGTTCTTATGGAAAAACGTTTGATTCTAGATGACGATTTTCTAGAGCTGTCTATTCAAATGAAGATATTTTTCTCGGGGAATGCTTGTCGATATATTGAAAACTGATTCTCCCATCATTAGACTATTGTATGAAGCTTCTACGTCGTGGTCCAAATGCATTTACACAATTTATTGATATATTGATCACGACCACGGCAAAATAATATTGTGGATATGCTTTTAAACATTAGTTTAGAAATTTAGGACTTTTTTTCATGAGAAAGATGGTGCTCAAGGATGATTTACTCCTCTCTCCTCTATCTCAGACAATTTTTGTTCTTGCTAGCTCAGTTTCATTGTGGCAGTGAGAGTGTCAACACATGACAAAATGTTCCATACATATCCGTTATGTATGTACACACTGGACAGCTGGTCATCATGTGAGAATTGCACAATGATTGATGAGTATGATGAAAAGTGTAGATTATGCAACCCGTGTAAATTGCATAGAGGATATGCTGTACAAATTAAAGGTTGTAATTCCTGTCTTCAAGAGGTGTGTGACTCTCATCCTAGAGGACACCTATGCTCCAATTGTCACTATGATAAATGTAATCAGTGGGAGAATACGTATCCCGGTATGATTGGAAAGAATCCTAACCGTGATTTTAGTTTATTGCTACGAGATTGGTATCGTCGTGGTTTTAGATTGTTCTGGAGGAGGAACCGGGTCAGCGATTTAACTGTTGGAACAACAAAAGAATATGGTTTCTACGTCATTGTTGTGAAGACAATGGGTGTTATGATTATAAGCCCACTGATTTTTATTTGGCTGTGACGGAATGTGATTCGACACTTGAGGACACTGTTTGTGAAATTGCTTCAAATAAGCAAATTGAAACATGTGAATTCTATAGAATGAATGAGAATAGTATCATTGACTATACAAAGAGATATGACAAGAGTGAAGTCACACTCTACTGTAGAAAATGTGACCCTGACATTGCAGTACATCAGGATCAGTACACTGTGAATTCAGATAATCTACCTGCACTAGTTGTTGTCGACAAATACCTAGTAGTGGATGAAATCTAAAGAGTAGAAAAGTCGTTTTATCATGTATATAATTTTTTTTTTATTATAAACAATTTCACATACATTTTTAGAACATTTTATTCTTAGGGCACTAAAATCAATATTAAATACACTTGTAAGTATATTCTCCACTAGAGAGTCGTTCAATCGAGGTAAGTCAACGTAGATGTTGAGAAACTGCTTGTAGGTATAGCCACGACATCTGAACATGAAAAAGAGTAGCGCATGAAAGCCACATGTCTTAGTCGTTAAATCCTGTACTCTTCGTTGATTTTGAATAATGGTTTTCCCACTGCTTTCAATAAAGTTGCTGATGTATGGAGCGTAGAATTTATACGATAGGCCAAGAGGATCAAAAAATTCAATATTCTTCGCTGTTTGAAAGATGCATAGCCAATGGCCGGTCTTCAAAGTCGATGGACTGCTATTAACAATGATTAGGGTATTGTTAACACTTGGAATTTTTTCAATGAAGTCCGAAGGTATGCAATAAGACTTGTGCTGGGATATGTATGGATCCATACTAAATACATTGATTATTTGGTTTGTGTTCATGGTGTTAGGTCTAGTAGAACACTGCCGTCGGGTGTGATTTCCCAATAGGTTTCAAATTGACTCAGTGATATTAGCGTGATACTGTCAGTCAGAGCATCGGCAAATGTACACTCTAAACGTACATTCCCTGTTCGTACTATGCTCATATCCTGAGTCCCTGACAAGTCCAAAACAATAACCCTATGATTTTTTGAAAACATTGAATCGGTTATACTATTTTCAAATAGTTGAGAGTCATGATCTAGGGATTTCACGGTCAACTCGTACAGAGTTCTATAGGATTTTTTGTCAAATGATAGAGTGTACAGTGGAATACCATTCACTTTGCACACAAGGCTAGATAGACCGAAAAAATTAAAATCATGGGGGGATTCAGTCCAGGATCCAACGGCACTGCCACTCTTCACAAAGGCCAAAGCCAATTTTGATGGGATTTCTCCATTGATAAATGATGAATCGCTATAGCTACGAGAGCCGGTGGCAATGTGACGTTGATTGGTGATCGTATGGGGGACAAGAAGTTTAATGTTGTTACCATTGGCTCTTAGATTTTCCACTGCCAATGCAACAGAGCTCATAACCTGTTGTATTCGGACGTGGAGAATTGCCGATGTGATAATGACATTTGCATCGGGTGCTGCAGGAAGTGTTTTTCTCAAATGAAATTCGATGGGGCCATCTGTAACTTTATGTCAATCTTGACATTGGGGGTTAGCCATTGGGATATATTGAATATCTCATGATTTAATTTTCCAACCAGATGATACTCCTGGGTCACCGCAGTAGTCAACTCACCGTCAGTATCAACACCTGATCGATATTCATAGCCCAATGATTGTCCTCTCAACTCCTTGTACGCCTTTGGTGTCATCATCATAAATTGTATGTAGCTTGCATAGTTTGATAAATTATTGCTAGTGCTCACCAATGTTCCATTAATAAACACATTAATTTGTTTGAATAGGTTGTGTAGAATACAGTTTTCATAGGAGAGACCATCGCCAGCATTTGGAGTTGTACTATCTGACTCTTTCTTCACCACAACATTTAAATCAATAAATGTTGATGACAAATCAATGAAATAGTCTTCATTGAAAAATATTTGAAAGTGTGTATTCTCCGAGAGGGGTTGTTGGGGATGAAATTGTTCATAGTAGCCATACTTGACACTGACATCAACATTTTCAGCATTGAATAGATTCAATGAGGAACTGATTGATGGATATATTCCTTGTGGGGAGATAAGTCATCTTAAGAGAAGAAATCCTTCTTTGATCTAACAATCTTTTTCTTTTTCTTCTTCTTCTGCTTATTGGCCTTCGTTGTTTTATTCCTCAAAGTCCTTGTTGATGTCCTTTGCTTCCTGCCTGGGTGGAGACTGATGAGTGAATGACGCGAACGCATCCTTTTCAATCCCTCCCCATTTTGTCGAGATTTTAGTTGCTCACCAAGGGCTCTTGCTGAAGATCTAATATTTTCCTTAACACTCTCCTTGAAATTTTTGCCCGACCCCCAGTCCTGTAGTGTGGAGGCAGCAAAATTTGATGCAGCAGGTACAAGATATTTTCTGGCAAGGGGTAGTGCAGAACGAAATAGCCTAGCAAACCAGCTACCAAGACCGTAGCCAGACATTGTAGTACGACCCTTGTAGTAGTCCAATCCATTGCCTATTTGACGTGGACTCAAAGCACCAACATAACAATCGATATCGGGACAGACAAATGGAATTCTTCTATTGTTCATTTTGGGTGATCGTGCTGTCGCTGACAATGGGTCGAAAATGACATGTAATCACTGCTAAGCCTTTTGTTATTGCTAGAGGATCACCCAATTCACTTCTTAGTGTTAACTGACAGAGTTCCAAATACGAAGTGTTTACAGGAACATACTGAAGATGCTTTATATTATAGTGATGAACAAGTTCATGAGTTGTTTTTCGTTCAAGAACACGTAGGAGGGGGACATTTGAATTACCGACTCTCGACGTTTCCACAAAGGATGCATAGAGAAATATGCAAGAGTCCGAGGCGAAACCAGGTGGATAATCAGCAAAAATTACTTGATCCATCATTTTCAACGGTGCCAGAATTTTTCCCATTGATCATATTCTGTTTAAAGCCAAGAACGTCTCTCAGATTATCACTGAGAATAATTATTTCAGTGTCAACAGGTGAGGTAATGTAAATCCTATCGTATTCCAATGAATAATTAAAATGGAATGTACCATTCCTACGATATGAGATTTTTCTATTGATTGTACGACACAAATCTCCCATATTATCATATTCAATATATTTCAATTTGGCATGCGGATATTCGCTAGATTTAAGTGCTTCAACCCATTCATAGTCGACAAAGAGTGTCCAATCGAATGGTATAACTTTTATATCGTACACACGATCCTTTCTCAGGATGTCATAGGTATTTTTTAGAATACAGTCGACAAGAGCCACTTCATACGCACCGTCAAATTTGATGGCGGGGGAGAGTTTTGTCCAAAAATCACTTGTCGTATTCAAGTCGTTGTAGAGAGGATTGGAAACGTTGGACATGAAAGTTACATAGAAATCATTGGGCATTGTCAATATCTTCAACACCGATCCAAGAATCAAAATCAGAGTTGTATCCTAGCCACCGAACAAGTAACTGTTTCTTACCCCTGCGAGTACGTGTCTTTAATATCTTTTCAATTTGATAGATTTCACTATTATTTTTAACTTTTTGTAGTTCATAGTCATAAAAGCCGCCGAGAATCTCTTCATCTTTGGTATCACGCAGGCGATAAGTTATGGGTTCAGTGTCTAGGATTTTTGCCACTTTAAAAAGTTCGGTGGACCACAAGTAATTCCCCTTTTCAAAAACATTAGTTGTTCTATTAATTCGAACAGTATCACCAACATTGAATTTATTTTTCTTCTTGACAATTGATTCATTGGAATATTGTTTAAGAAAAGTGTCAATTGTATCATGATCAGAATGATGAACTTCCGTTGGCGTAGAGTTGGACAATGATCGATGAGGTCGTTGATTAGAAATCGACATGATTTTATCTAGATCATGAATTAAAGCCGATGTATTTTTCAATGTACAATATCTTGAAATTAAAAGTCGAATAGTTCTTATCAATCGTTCGGCCAATGCAGCCTTTATTGGACTGTGACTATGATAGAGCAGTGTACTATATTTCTCTAGTACTTTTGCAACATGGGGATTAACAAATTTACTACCGCGATCCGTTTGAATTTTTTTTATATGAATCCTGTTCGAGAATACTTTCAATGGCCTGAGCAACTTCAACGCCTCTCTTTGATCGCAATGGAATTGCATATGCATAGCGACTAAAAACACTGATTGTAAGTAGAATGTACTTGTATGGTGTATTGTGATGTCGTTGAATCTCATCTAGAGTCAGGAGATCTGCTTGCATTATATGCAATGGGTAAAAGGCTTTAGTTTTTCGATATTGATTGGTAAGAAGTCTATGATTTCTATGCAGAGTGTAACTTGATTCATTTTGTAGATAGTCTTGTAGACTTTTAGTGTGAACATCAGTGACTTTGGAAAGAGTGGTGGGGGAACTTAAACTCCCCGCCTCACCAATATTTTCATAAACACCCTTCAGAACTTCAACCATTTTGAACGTAAACACGTTGTGTAACGTCCGCTACCCTTTTGTATACTGGATGGTGATGGTGACATGAAACGTTTTCGCTTTTTCCTCGCCGCCATTGTCAAGTTTTTTTCCACTAGGTGTGCTAGTATTTTCCAAGATTGATTTAAAATCTTCTTCTTCTTCTTCTTCATGTTCATATTTTAATGGTGTTGTTGTTGATGATGATGATGATGATGCATGTTCATTTAATTTTTTTAGAATTTGTCTTTTGCTAATAAGACTTTTGGGGAAGTTTAATGTATTTAGAAATTTGTATAGATGAGCGTCAAATGATAATAGTCCTTTACGATTTGTAACCATATCATAGATTAAATCAAGTAGATTATAGCTCTTGCCCTGAATTATAATCCCTTTCCCATTGCTCTCAACTTGAATATGATCTTGACCGCTTTCCATGAGATAGATTAGGAGTCGTTTACTTTGTTCACGATATGAGTGGGGCATTAGATTTCCAATTTTCAATACAATTGAATCCCATTCCCCCTTCTTTAATTGTGTTCCAGCAGCAGCAGACTCTTGAGAAGATGATTCTTTTTTGTGATCAATACCAGCAGCAGCAGTGGGCTTCGACCGATAGGACTTGTGTTTGTCCACTCGGCGAAGTGCATCTTGAAGTAAAAGCAGTTTTTTATCATCCTCAATATTTTCATTGTCAAGGAATTTACTCAGATTGTTCTCAAAGTGTTCCACGGGTGAGAGAGCGAGTTCTATTGGAGTCAATTTATAGGGTTTTGCCATTCTCTAGAGAAAACTGTTTACAAGTCCTGCAATTATTGGCAGTAAAAGTGTGAAAAAGCTACCGCCCGCCTGAAGAAGTCGTTTCCTTTTAAAATTCTTTCCTTTCTTTTTAGAGGCAATGTATGTACAATGGAACGATGTTGTTTTGCCTGTTGCTTAACTACTTCTGGCAGTTGAACATTACCCTCGGTCAAATTTAAACAAAGTTCAGATATTAGATTAATGAAATCATTGTCAATACCATATTTGAGTATGGCTTTCCTAAGCGGAGGTTTTGAAGTGCTTAGAACTGAAAACCAATGTCTATTTTCATGTAGTTTCTTCAGTGTCATGATAGCGACTATTAGGTCTTTTTAGTGTTCACGGGGAGATATACTGTAATTTCATTGTCGAAAATATCTGTGACTACACGCAGATCCTCGGGTGTATTTTGATTAAGATCCAATAGGATATAACCGTGGGGATTATTAGTTGCCTGATTGTATGCTGAGAGCAGAAATTTAGGGGCACCTGGATAGATTTGTTTATTGAGGGTTATTAGCGAGCTAGAATCACGAACAACTCTGTAGATAATATAGTAGGTGCAGTTCAATGCAAGTGTTCGCATACATTTGCTCTGATGAAAGAGATTGTGTAGAACCAGAGTAACGGAAATCTGTTCATGATGAGAGCGAACAGTGAACAATTGCAGCATTTCCTGGGACCATTGTTCAATAGATTCAGCCAGATCGTCAATGATCAACCAAGAGTTTGGTTCAATAATGCTGAAAACATCAAGTCCCTGTATGAATTGTATCTGCACCAAACCCGTGGTGGCAGCAATTGCTTTTATTTTATCGTATGACTCCTGCCAAATACTGTAACAATAGTAGATTTTTTTCGACTTTTCCACAAACATTTTATCGCAATTTTTAATTATTTTAGTTAAGAGTGTTGTTTTGCCCGACATTGACGGCCCACACAGAAACGATCTGAATGGTGTTTTAAATTTATACATGTTCCCTTCAACAGTTCACCTGGACAACTAACTGTAGACCATAGTTGTCTAATGACTAACTAATTTCCCCTACTCCGTTCAAGAATAATAAGAAGAAGAAGAAGACGAATAAAGAATCATATTTCTTTTATTATATGCATAAAAAAGTAACAATACTAAAAAAAAAGCACATTAAACATGAAAAAAATACACTTCTTTTAATTTATTTATAATAAAAAAATACAACATTTACATAGGCACAGAGAAAAAAACACTTAAATAAATACACTTTTTTTGTTTATTTATAGAAAAAAATACAACATTAGAATAAAGCACTTGAAATAATATCACTTTTTTTGAATGAAACATGTATATTTACAAAAAAAAATCTGCTCTAAGTAAAAAAAAAGATAACTTTGATAGTGGCGGTGCACCCCCGCTGGCGGCCGCCCCCCCCCCCGGGCCGCAAGGCCCCCCCCCCAAAGGCCGCGAGGCCCCCCCTAAAGGTTTAAGGAAAAAATTTACTGGACTTTATTCAAACCGAGACTTTCCCTATGGATAACACATTCGGCCCGGTCTGAAGTTAAATAGTGTCCAAGGGGGAGGGTAGTCACACCATCTTGACAAACATAGACCTTGTCAGAAATGGTACTCATGGCAATTTTTTCTACATTTACAGTAAAGTTCCTGTAGTTGAGAGAACGAATTGCCAGCAATTTGGCTCGCGGAATTGTATTTTGAACAATACAATTCCTATAAATGTCCATGTCGAAATTCTTATCCATATAGTGCGTGGGTACTCCTTTGCAACGTTTCTTGATTTTCTCGTCGTGTGTCTGTATAAAGTACACCTTCGGACTTACAAACACACCACTGGAAATCATGTCGCTTCCCGTTTCTGATTTAAAAAATAAAAGCTGATTTGGTGCCTGACGTTTCACCAGCTCTGGGTATAGCCCACTCCAATTGCTGTAGTCCATCCGTGAGCTGATAATTTCACCGTGCGCCAAATCATCAATTAGATTTGGGGTTTTTACTTTTAACAGTAGAGAATCTGTGTCCCCATAGCAGACCTCTACTTGCCCCTTTTCCGGCCACTGTACCCTAGCCACATTGTAGTAGAATTCCAACATGATTTTTTAGAGATCTCCAAGATCGCACTGCCTGCAGCAATATTTTTATTTAATACAATGCGTCTTTTTTTCCCATTCAATAGTACCATGTCCGGGCGAATGATTGTGAAGGAAGTGTAATTTGGATCGGCAATAATTCGAGCATATTGTTCGGGATCGGTCACGACGTCAAAACTATTGCTATTGCGGACACTCTCGCACATTTTACCGAAAGCCGAATTCAAAATGAGCTTATAAATTTCTTTTTCGGCTTTCGTCTGCGCTTCAGAACGTTTGTTGACAAAAGTGTCAACAAACGTTTTCAGATAGGGTTTTTGACTAAACTGGAGTGCTCTATGAACCTTTGTGACGTTGAAACCGTTGTTGCACATCCATTTTAAGGTCACATGATGTACAACTATATTTTTTTTTCGGCAGAAGGTCAGCAATAAGTTTTTGTTTTGAAGGTGACCAATGCAATCCGTCCACCTCGACTAAACGCCTATTGCGGGGGCCCAAAGAGTCCTTAGTCACAGGTCTATTGATGCATGGGAAAACAAAATCCTTTACTGAATCGTGAAGCTCGGCTGGTATCTCCCCATCAATTTCAAAAGACCATCCAACCGGCCCATTCTCCTCAATGCTGTTGTCAATGTTGGGGAAATGGGGAGCTTGAGGGTCATTGAGCCATTTATAGTCACCGCAAGGTAGCGCATAATGGGACATGGCCGAGGGGTAGAGAGAATTCATATCAAGGAAAACTGCATCCGATTTTGTCCCCGTCTTCTCTCCTGTTGGATCAGTTTCCAAGATACGATCCCCGTGAAAAACAAATCCACCCCTCATTGACCTTTCGATGAACAGGTGCTGATCAATGTCTGTGATTAGCCCAATTTTTTCCCCACTAATTTTTAGGATGAGGTCCATCACTAGATGAGGAGATGAAAAATAATAGCCCAAATCAAGATTAAATTCCCCATAGATTTTGTCCGTATTTTTACACATAATGTCTAACAAAGTTAACACATCACTCGACAAATACAGCTTGCATTAGTCAAACCCATTTTTACATCCTCCCTCTGCCAAAACTTTTTTAGCAAAACTGTATTCATCGGGGGTGCACCTACGATCATGTAGACTGTCGTAAAACGATTCAATACAAGGAATAGTTTCCTCGGCGAATGTCGACATGGAAGAATAATAATCATAAGGATATATGCCCTTGACCGTCAACAAATCATATAAATCATTTGGAAATTGTTTCTTGAGAAGGGGGAAAGCGTTGCAGCCGTCATCGTTTTTCTGTACCTGAATTAATTCGCTCAATGATTTAGAGAAAAAACTGTAGGAATCTAAAAAGCGAATTTTATTCGTGTACTCAACGTCGGCTTCAACAAATTTCCACATAAATTCCAAAACAAGCAACTTTTCCGATAATTTAGGAATGATTTTGTAGGAAAGGCTGTCTATCACCCATGCATCATCCACTGTTCCATTTCTTTGAAGATGTGCCATTGCTGGTAGCACATACTTCAGATCGTAGTTAGAGTTATGTATAAAAACCGGAAGAAAGAGTTGTTGTTTAATTTTTAAATTACATGAATTGTGAGCCCACCCCCGAAAGTTACTTTTTCCCGTTGAATTGGGGTCAATAAGGTGATTATGATCCCGGACCGCGTCTTTTGGGGCAAGAATATCCCTACAAACCCAACAAATCGTCCCCTTTTCTAGTGCCAGTTGCTCTTTATCTGATAATGTCATTGGATAGTTGGTGTGACGCAATCGTGAAATTGCGCTATTTGCTGTTTTTATTAAAGATATCAATAACTTTTCCATACTACCCTCCTCATCCATAGCCGAAAAAACTCTTCCAACTGCATTTTATTATTGGAATCGCGACGGGCATGCGCATAGGAACACGCAACTAGTTTGTGTTCCTTGACTATATTTGGCTTTGATGGGTCTGATACGTCAACCAGTCTTGATTCACAGTCTAAAGATATTTTATCAGCTTGTAGCAGGGAATTTTGAAAATTTTTAAATTTTAAAGTATCTTTGCCTTCTGCCGGCATTTCAATTCGTTGATTCCAATGAATTTTGCAATGCCCCATGTGATCTGAGAATGTTTGTTCATTTCGAAATGGGGAAAAGCACATGGGGCAATAGAAACTTTCCCTTTTCTTCACACCTTGAGATAAGAGTCGACTTATTGCTGTAACGGGGAAAAAATGACCATAGGAATTTACATCTTTGGGAGGCTCGTAAATAACCCAAACCCAATTTTTAACATTATCCACCATCGGTGTCCTAACTGAATACAAAACTCCTTTTTTATTTGGTTTCTTTCCCCCCTTTACAAATTCCGTGTCATACTGGAGAACAACCACCCCCAACCCAAGATTTTCATTTGCTTTTTCAAATATGGTTATTTCTTTCAAGGACACCGGATACTTCCCCTCTAAACAATCAAAATTTACTTTAGGGAAATTTTTTCCACCGTTACGAGCAAGTCCGTCGAGATTTTTCATTGTTGAATCATTTTTTAATGTTTTATGGGCTGCTGCTAAAAATGCATATTTAAAGCATTGCAACCCCGTGTCAAAATTGAAACATTGAACCCCTTTGGTAGCCGACAAATCTGGGTGGCATTTTATTTTGTTACCCCGCCCTCCCCTTAAAATAAAGTTTTTTTTAAATCTACTGAGATTCAGATCCATGTGTTCAATGTATAAAATTGTGGACCCACTTCCCCTCTCATTAAACGTGTCCAAAGTCAATATTAATTTATTTACCCAGTTAAAAAAGTTATTCTCAAATTCGTTTAGACCAGGGTAAAAAGTCTGGTTGCCAGTTGAAAAATGAAAATAAAAAATATCCCAGATGTTCCCTTTTGTAAATAAACTTTTTGATTTACTGATGCTTTAACCCCCCTTGACCCCCCAATTCTGAATCTGAATCTCAATTTGTGCTCGAATTCTGTCAATGTAGCTATGGAGAACATTCACTGGATCTGTTAAAATAATGCTCCCGTCAATCACATTTTCCTCGGGAGGGTTAAAATCTACCCTATATGTTCGTAAGTGACTTAGAGCAGACTCTAACAAATAAAATTCACGTGATTCCGGGGACATGACACTATTTTCATGTCCTGCACCTATTCGCACAGGACTCAATTCACTAGTTATATAACTATCGTCAAAAATATCCCCGGAAAAATTAGATCCAACAATTTGTATTGTTGTATTACTACTACTACTACTATTACTAACACTAGGTATATCATTAAGGAGAATGGTGGGAGATGACATAGAATTGTCAATAACACCATCCCCCGTCTGTTCAATTACATTAGATGGAGATGGCATAAAGTCTCCTAGGCTAGTTAGCATGTCTTCCAGTGTGTTTGGGGACAATTGATCGAGCCAGACTGTATTGTCCTGTGACGTAGTTTCTATATGAGGATCCGGTTCAGTTGCACTACTAACATCACTCTAAATGCTCACGCATGAATCTATCTATCCATTCTGGATCCTCTATCATATCAAAGTCACAAGTTAAATCATCTACGCTAGCCATATTCCCAAAAACATCATTAAGAAAACCTCTATGCCATTCCATATGGTCTAGAACTAATGCTGATGGTTCGTCTCTAAACTCCATTGGTGGTGTTAGAATTGGTTCAGTAAATGCTGACGTTTCATCACCCAATGGCGGTGGTATTTCATTAATCTATAAAAAAAGGGGCTTATTTCTTATGTGAAATAACCATTATTTTTATAAAGTTATTCTTCGTGATCTTCTAAAATCATCTTTTAAAATGTCTCTAACTGTTTTCGCCGAAATAATTCCCTAAAATTTCTGAAACGTTTCGCCCAAATAATCTCTAAACGTAATTTCTGCACGTTCCTTTTGTTTTTGACATCCCTGTGCTGTCACATTTGAAATTACTAAGAAACCCCTTTCCCGTGTTAATCTCTAAGATCAAAACATCCGGTTATTTGAACCACTTTGTAACGAGCGATTAACATTTCATTTTTAGCTGTCAGATTAACATTCAAATTTTTGACCCTTCTGATGAGTTATTTTGATAAGAGCTAACTACGCACAAAGCTAACTGCAAACACATCTTAGTTTAAGCTTGTTTGTTCAACAGCCAACTGTGAAATAGTGGCTTGTTTATATAGAGTTTGTTTAATCAAATAACGGATTTTTACATTAGAAAACATCTTGCTTAAAAGATAAATTACAGGTAAGGTTTATAAATCTATAGAAAAGTATGATAAGCTATTTGGTACTTCTGCGTTATAACCACTCTTTTATATACTGCTAATTTGGTTAATGCTAATGAAAGAAAATAAAATAGGATTATTATAGAATAGTTTAGAAACAAATTTAAGTTTAGTTTTATACTCATCAAAAGTTACGCGCTTGAGAAAATTTGCCTTATTTTCGAAAATATGGAAAGAAAAAATATGTACATTTGCAAATTTAGAATGCACTTGTACATCTGAAGTCCCTGACAAAAATTTTGATTAATGAATATCAGCTTGCTTTTGATAGTAAGCAATTCTTTTGTTTCTTCGTGATTGAAACCTATTGAGAGTGGTTTTACCAGTTCCACAGGACATAATTTTTCTTTTGAAAGGAAAAGCTTTTAAAAATTTACAAACAATTTAAGAATTAAAGCTTAGGTAAATATCCCCCCTTTCCCTTTGTGGGATTCGGTTATGATTTGCTTGTTCTGAGTGAGAAAAACTACGATGCATGTATATATTAATTGTCTATCGGATATATAGAGATGGTTAGGGGGTTAGGTATTTAATATAATTTGTTCTACACGGCCTGCTTTCCATATTTTTTTTTCTACAATATTATCATCATGTTTTGATATATTTCATTAGGATTAATATAACTTCACTTCTTTGAGTGTGTTTCGTTTAACAGACAAGTACCCAGTATTCCATTTTGTCAGTGGTGCCGCGTTGAACTTTAGAAATAGGAGCTAATTAGTTAACACAAAAATTTAAACATTAAAAATCGGTTGAATATCGAAGACGAATATTCAAAAAAAGTTACTTATTGTTCTAATTGAACCATCCTTGTGTTTCAGACGTCGTTCATAAAGAATTAATTAAAAACACTTCTCTACAAAATAAGTTTTTCAAAGAAAACTCAAGCATTGATGAAGCTGACAGGCCTATAAAATTGTAACACCCAGAAGGTTCCTGTATCTCATTACCCCAAATATATGCATGCTAATTCAGTTATATAGTGCCGCAAATTTTTACAGGTCAATCGCGAAATAGCATTATTCACCGCATGCATATAAGGAGTCAAATTGCTAAATTATTAAAATATTTTCAGAATATCTATTTAAAAACTTACGTCGAAAATCACAGCTAGCTCGCCAGATTCCTTCTCTCTTTCGGAATGCGGTGCGAGGTGAATTACAGTTGATCTGATTGCATTCAATGATTCGATTAATCCCGTCTCGATGTTATCCTGAGTTCCATCCAATTTTGCACGTTTTTGCTGCGATGGCTGATCAACAACATTCTAAAATAAAAATCATTTTCAGTTTTCAAACTATTTAGCTTATGAGAGGGCACTGCCCCCTCAATACCACAGTACCAAACTCCAAAAAGTTGAAAAATGACACAATTTAATTAGTTACTTCAATTTTTACTTATTCAGAATATTAATGGAGGGCACTGGGCCTATCAATTCCATAGTACCAAACACAAAAAGTTGACAATTATAGATCTTTTTTATATGCAAAGCTTTTTAAACTTTATATACCTAAATTGCGAAAAACTTAAAATCACAAAAAAAAGGAAGAAAGAAGACTCCGACATAACCTAAACCAAAAATTATTAAGTATATGAAGGGGGTCGCCCTCTAGCCAATATCTCACCCCTTTACGCTAAAGTTTTTTTTAGCACTTTCAAAAGAGATATGTATTCTAATTAACCGGCCTTTGTGATTCAAGAGTTCATGATTTGAACAAAATTCGAACTTTAGCGTAAAGAGCGAGGTATTGACTAGGGGTAAACCCCTTAATACATGTGATAAAAACATATAAAAATAGAAACTCGTTATGTAAGTTAATTTGTAAGTTAATTCGTAACTCAATTTTGAGAAAGCCATTTTTAGCCAACAAATTTGTAAACATGCTCTTCTTAATCAGATAGTGAGAAAACATCCCTTTTCAGGTAGAAGAACGTAAAGCGATTTGATTATTTTATTGGTGAAACTATCCGCCCTGTTTGAATAATAACACCCTTTTCAAGTGGAAGGATGAAAAGTGATTTGATTATTCTATAGCGAACCTGACTGCCCTGTTTTGAATATTTACCGAAATTTGAAGAAATTTGAAATTATTTGCCCAGAATGCAATCAAGGGAGTTTTCAGCGCAGCTAGTAATCTGGTAGGTAAGATGGTGATATGTCGTCCCAATGATCACATACTTGTTTGGAATGTTCACCTTAGCCCACAAAGATTTCTTGCCTACTGAGTTTGGGTGATTCAGACAGGAGTATGGTATGTGGCTCCGTTTATAAGCGGAAACAACCTCTCCTCCATGTTTTGCCCCGTTGGTGCCTACTCATTCTCGCCTGAGGAGCGAGCATCCTCAGGCGAGAATTTTGGTCAAAATAATCAGACTTGAAAGCCTAATTAATAATAATAAGAGAGAAAGATTTATTCTAAACAAACAAACAATTTAACATAAGTTTAGCGGCCACTCCAAGAAGTAAAAACTTGTCAAAGAGGGTGGCAAAAATACACTAACATAAAAAAACAATAAAAAAACGAAAAAAATAACCTATCTATATCACAGTCCCCAAACAGCACCACAAATCTTACACCTTAACATTTTCATTAAATTTACTATCATATTCATAATCATCACCCCCAGGAGCCATAAAAATTTACCAATATCATTATTAAAAAAAAAAAAAAAAAAAAAAAAAAAAAAAAAAAAAAAAAAAAAAAAAAAAAAAAAAAAAAAAAAAAACTAAAATTCATACTTACTAAAAAGCATCCCTTTAATTACTATCTTAAACGAAGAAATATCACCTATATTTTTTAGATTTTGATCAAGATGGTTCCAACTTCTGATCCCCCTGTGAAGCAAAGAAAACATCGATCAGGCCAAAACAACTAGCGGAATATTAATCTCTACAGATGACCTAGTATCATAATCATGGACAGAAGATCTCAGGTTTGCCAAGCTATCAAAACACGGGAGGTTTATACCCCTCTGAATCCTAAAAATGAATAGAAGTGTATACAACTCCCGTAATCCGGAAGCTGGCAGTATCTTTACACGCTCATACGCGTTTCGTACCGAATCCCGGGGTTGTGGGCCATCTAACAGCCGAACAGCGTAGTTTTGTAGAACTCGTATTGGCTGAACAATAGAAGGAAATGTTCCAAGCCAAACGCTACTACGATACAATATATATGAATGGATAAGGGAATAATAAAGAAGGCACATAACAAAAGTAAAAATGCTAGTTTCTCATATACCAGTACGAGACACAGTTTTACAACATCTGACAAAATGCTTAAGTTTTCTCATTATACCCAGGTTACGAAACACAGTTTTACAAACATACTGTACATGGCGCTTGAATGATAAAACGTCATCAATATAAACCCCCAGGTACTTATAAGAACACACCCGATTTAAAGCTCCATACTGTGTTACAGTATCCTGAATCCATGGATAAAAAACTGGTAAACGGGGAAAAAATAACAAAATTAATCTTCCCAGATTAATCTTTAACCTATTTACCCTCAACCAGGAATATAACTTTTCAATAGCATCTTTCATCGATAAAGTAATTCTTCTGTCTTCGCGGTACTAACAACAACTGTGTCATCAGCAAATAATGATACCGTCTCATTCCTGGGATTTTTGGCCATATCACTAACATTAAAACAACAACTTGGGATACAATTAGGCATATCATTAATGTACAATAAAAAAGAATCGGACCAAGAACTGAACCCTGCGGGACACCACTAGCCACTAGGCGGGGTCCTGATTGTATACAAGTCATCTCTACAAACTGGTACCGGTTACTAAGGAAACTCCGTATAAAGTCAAGAGCTTTACCTCGGATCCCATAGACCTCGCATTTTTCCAGGAGTAGGCCATGGTCAACTGTATCAAAAGCCTTCTGTAGGTCTAGAAACACTGCACCAACCTTAAATCCTTCATCTAAAGCTATGTTAATTATACTAGTCAAAAATATCAATGCATCCTCTGTCTTCCTATCTTTTCTGAAACCGAACTGATTATTATTCAACAAATTAAACTTCTCTAAAAAAAAGGTCAACCGGTTACTAAAACATTTTTCAATAATACGAGAAATAACGGGTGTCACTCTTGCTTTTATTAACAATCTGGAAACCTTCTTTGACGGAAGCAATCATTAATCAGTGATATCAAAACACCAGGTATACAAGGGAAAATGCATTTTAGAATTTTTAGGCTCACTAGGTCACTACCGGACGAACTATTTTTCATACTATAGATAACATCCCTTAAGTCATCTAATGTAATCATCTTTAGATGTAGTGATACATTTGCAGGAGATGGTAGAGTAGATCCAAAGGGTGGGTCTTCTGGAGACGAGGAAATCATCTCGGCTATTTGTAGGCCTACTGAACAAAAATGATTTAGAAACTCATTACATATCCCAGTACCATCTGCAATTATAACCTCATTAACAGTCACTTCAGTTGGTAGAATATTAGATCGCTGACCTATAACATTACGGATTATTTGCCAAGTTTTCAACGGGTTACCTTTAACATCCTTAAACTTCATACTAAAATATTTTTGTTTAGCCTCACGGAGGAGATTATTCAAACCATTACGAAAAGCACGGTATCGCTCTTTATTCTCATCCGTAGGTTTTAAAGCTTGTGACCTAAACAGTCTATCTCTTACATTTATTTTTCGAAGAAGGTCATGCGTTATCCATGGCTTCCTCCCATAATGTTTTCGACCTTTCGAATTCTTCACTGCTCCCACTTCCTTAACCATTTCTAAAAGCTTACTATAAAAGAGTGAAAATTTAGTATTTACATCACTCTCATTTCCAAACAGAGATACCCAATCAATATGATCCATATTATTTTTTAGTTTCAATAGGGCACTACGATCAAAAACTACAACTCTTTTACTCCGTTCAGGAGTTTCTCGCTTAGGGATAGGTACCTCAAATTCTGCAAAAACACCAAAGTGGTCAGACTCCACATTTACAAGAACTCTTGGCGATCTAAAAGGTGCATTGGAAAAAATATTATCCAAAAGCTTTGCAGACGTCCTAGAAACTCTAGTTGGGATGTTAATCGTTGGGAACAGACCATAAGACATACACAAATTTAATAACTGAGAAGTCACTAAAGACTCCATATCCAGCATGTTAATATCAAAGTCACCTAGAACGAAACAAGGGTTATTACTAATTTGTACTTTTGATAGCTGTTCAGGAAAATTCTCAAAAAATTCTTGAATAGAACCAGAAGGAGGCCTATATACAATTACTAAATATGTATCAACATTATTCAATTTAGCTTGTAATACTAGTGTCTCACACACCATTTCCTTATATTCACTTATATCGTCTCGGACTCTAACATGGAGATCTTCACGAACATAAGCCGCAAGACCCCGTGTTGACGTAACTCCCGGTTCCGAGTAAACAGAGTATATCCAGGCATATCTAAAAGAGCAGAATTGTTGTCCCTCAACCAGGTCTCCGTCAAAGCAAAGACATGGAAAAGATTAAGTTTAGCTAAATTCGCCAAAAAATCAAATGTCGTATTTAGGCCCTGACAATTCAAATGAAAAATCCAAAAATCTTCCGATCCACCATGCCGACACTCAACATCCTGAAAACCATAATTAAAAACAAATTTAGAATCCTCAGGGGGGTCAAAAGCTGAAACCACAAAGTCCAAATTTCTATTAATACATTCATTAAAATAATTATAAAAATTTACCTTCTTATTTTCCAAATCAATTATTCTACAAGCACCCAGGGGTAGAACAAGATCTCTAACCACTATCTATTAAAGATCCAAATGGCCTGTGGTGACGAATAGGGCATGTACCAATCAAAATTAAAGATAATCTCTCAATTCCCACAACGAAAAATGAAACAAAAATAATCAAAAGAAAAAATGAAAAGAAAAAACACAAAAAGAAATAAGGTATAAATTCTAAATAAAAGCAAACGAAGAAAACAATCATTATTAATCACCAAGAGCACAATAAAATCACACAAAAGGGTATCCAATCTAAACTCTAACAGCCAATTAAAATTACTTAACTTTACATCACAAACTATAAAAACAAATATAATTTTTTCTTGATTAACTACATACAAGCAAAACATTCACTTCTGCTTTTCGAATCGTCCTCTTTGACTACGCTCTCCATAGTCATGGCTAATAGCCGGTCTAACAAGTTCAGTAATTACATCATTCTGAAAATACTTAGCGATCGATCCATCAGGGCGTTTAAATTGAACACAAGGTGGGAAAGATTTAGAAACCCATGCATCAAAACCTGCATCTCGTAACTGGGCTCGCTTATTAAATAAAATTTTTCTAGCCCGACGTAACTCAGGGGTAGCATCATCACTAAGAAAAAATTCCTTGAATGGGCCAATATTCTTATTCTTTAGTTTTTTTGCACTGCGTAATAGACCAATTTTTGTTTCCTTGTCACTCAGTTCAACTTTGAAAAATTTGGCATCCTTCTTGCACTGAATAACTTTGAATGGTGGCACTGTAGACTGTTCTAAACCCACTTTAACAATGTCTTGGAACAAAGCAACAGCAACATTTTCACTTTCGCAGCCTGCATTCCAAACAATTATGTTTTTACCTCTCTGTTCAATTTCCAGTTTAATAAGCCTATCCGACATTTACAAAACTGCATTACCCTGGGCCTTAGCTTCATCAACAAGAACTGATAATTGTGATTTCAAGGATGAGTTCTCATTTGTTAGAACTTCAATTCTACTATCGTGAATAATAAAAATAATAATAATAATAATAATAATTTATTCATAACCCACTTTTATACAAAACAAGCGGAGTAAAGTACACTAAAAAGGGGGAAAAAAATCAAATACACAGAAACAAAGATAACTTAAACCTTAATCACTGACAAAAACACACGGATAATATTATGGTTTGGGTCTAGGGACACAAAGGCTTGTCTTGTTAAATTATTACTAAGCAATTTAAACGATTGGATAATGTCGGTAGCCCCATAGTTCTCAATAATACGTGTATTACGATATGAAGTGGGAAGGTACAGTAAAAATTTTTAATATCTAAAATAAGCGATACGGATCTGGCGTAAATCATTCTTATTCAATAACGAATACATTCCACCAAGGCCGTATCCAGGGGGGGGGGTACCCGGTTTGAACCCCCCCCCCCCCGAAATTTTGACCGACTCGAAAATAAGTCGAAAATTAGTAAAACCTAGGTAAAAATCAGTAGAATTAGTCGAAAAGTGAGTCAAAAATTAGTAAACCCTCCCCCAACAAAAGTCAAAAATTAGTAAAACCCCCCTGAACAAAAATCCTGGATACAGCCCTGCATTCCCCTTAAAAACCAGACAGAATAGTCACAATATGTGGAGTACATTTTAGCTAAAGCTAGGCGTGAATATTTTCCACGGTTAGGTACAATTTTGGCATATCCGATCTTCAACTTTTCTTTAACATCTTTCAGAACTTGAAGTCGCAAACAAGAGAGTATAGAACAAATACTGATTCCTAACCACCGTAAACTCGTAACATTGCAAATTACTGACGATCCACAGGACAAATTATGAGCTGATTATTTGGGATTGAAAACTAAATATTCGCATTTATCAACATTCAAAAACAGACCAACATCCCGAAACATCATAGAAATACATTGCACCGATAATGCCAAAATAGACTTGGTCCGGCTTAGAATTAGCAGGTCGTCCGCATACGCAATATAAGACACATCAGATAAATTATAAAAATAAGAAGGCTTGATTCCTAATAAAACTTTTTGAATGCAAGGATTAAATAGATAAGGTGATAGCACCCCACCCTGTCGTACTCCAGATTGAACTGGTATATTACCGCAGTACCCTGTACCAGATTTTGAACGAAGAAACAAATTACTATACCAAAATTTAAGTACATGTATGACAGAAGGATTCACTCCAAACTCTGACAAAGAGTTTCACATTTGTGCATGGCAAGTACTATCGAAGGCTTTAGATGAATTCAAAGCGCAAATTGATTCCTAATAACACATTTTGAATGCAAGCATTAAATAGATAAGGGGAAAGCAAATTGGTTTGAGTCTTTCGCAGTTCGTTCAATAATATATGGGACCAGAACATATTCAAAAACCTTACTAATATTGCAAGAAACAGTGATGGGCCTTTATGAACTGCAATCAAAAAGGTCTCTTCCGCGTTTAAGAATCGAAGTTACCGTTCCACAAAGGAAGGAATCAGGCACTATTGACAAACATGAACAGAACTTAAAAAGTAACTAGAGCTGAGTGACTAGTGCCGGACAATCACAACGTAAATAGTGAGCGCTAATCCCATCAAGATCCCTCGATTTAGACTTAAGCTTAAGCATACAATTAACAATACTTTTAGTTGAGACGGGAATAACATGACGTTGCAAAACTTTAGGTGGAAAAAATTTAGAAATTCAGCACTGAAAATGATAGTGAACACTATACTCAATCTTACAAAAAATATTTTTATAATGCCCAAGCCAAGACAAATCTGGGATAACATCACTGGTTCCTAATGAATTAAAGTTAGACGTATTTATGACTTCTTGCCATTGTACTGCACTTTTAGGGAACTCAGCACCATTATATAGAACCAAACGAAGATACTGTTTAAACTCCGCATTTGTCTTACTCTTTATATCAAACACTTGGCCTCGCAAGGGCCGCCCACACGCAATCCAGATGCGAAGCCAGAGTTTAGCACGATTTTTGACGGCTTTAAGACCCGGGTCTTCTTTCCAAATTGGACTTCGAGTTTTGAGTTTAACCCGGACAAGGGGAACAGTCACATTATCAGCTTGTTTCATGCACTTAACTAAGTGGAGGTAATAAACATTCAGTTGCACTCTGGCTTGTGGCGAAAAAACACTCGTGCACAGTAGATTAAAAGAGATCTTGACGCAGGACAACAGAGCTGTTAGGGTAGAAATTTATAAAGACCAATTGGCTTTGCTCCACTCTCGTTTCATACACCATTTTTTATTAGCAGCACAAGGGTGATTAGGTGGATCAGCGGTTAATGTCAGAGTAAAGGAAAGGGGAAGGTGGTCAAAATCACGTTTGTCTTCGTCAACATTAACGACAGAACAGGGAACATCGGACGAGCAAATACAATGATCAATATTCGTCACAGTACCACTATTATGAATATAACTGTAATTAAGAGCTTTGGGTACTATGCGGTAGCCTATAGGCAACGAATCTAAAACTAAGTTGGTACGAGTAGAGGAGCTATGAACATCACAATTGAAGTTACCTCTCATTAACCAACGATACCCATGGTTTTCAATATTGCATAACAGAGTTTTAAGTGATGAGCAGGCATTAGAAAACTTAGTAAGTGAAGCTAGACGTTTCTGATCGCAGGGAAGATATACATTTATAAATACAAGGTGACCAAGTCGTATTGCCATAATATTATCAGAGGAATGAAATAAGATAGGTGACAAAGAAGTAGCTAATCGTTTGATAAGACATTCAAGGCCCCCGGAAGGTCGGCCTTTTATTTTTCCGGCATTGGTGGTAAAGACAATACTTCTACTGGCTACTGGCTACTTCTTTGTAAAGAGTTAACGGAGATGGCGGGAAGTAAATTTTCTTGCAAGAACAAAATGTCAAAATCATTCATTTTTTGATTTAATGAGCAATCTTTATCTTTCGTGCCATTGATATTAAAAGAGCAGGTTGAGACGGAAAATTCGGCAGTCATATCCGAATCACACGTTTACTCGGGACATCACGCAAAATCCAACATTTTAGGCTATACGATGCGTGATTACCCTCACAGTTAGCGCATTTTGGATCAAAAACACAGGGAGAATCACGGGATGATACATGAGAGCCGGCACAGCGGCTGCATCTTGCTGGCTTATCACATTTGGTTTCCATGTGGTTGGGAGATTGACAATTGTGACAGCAACTGGGCAGGCACAGGAATTCAGAGACCCGGAATGATTCATAACTCAACTTGAGCCCGAGTCGTAGGCTTATAACTCTGGGTTACAGCATCAGCAAAGGTAGTTTTCACAGCCAAGGATTTTCCCATACGTTCAGCGTCGATGACACCTTCACATTCGATGACGCCTCATAATTATCGGGCATCCCCTTAACAATGCCATGAAATTTCTTTTCTTGCATCATGACGTCACAGCTATTCAATACGGCTGAAACCGCATCGCCGAAATTATTTGCTGCAGATTGACTAATCTGAACAAACAGCTTATCGCCAGAAGGCTTTATGCTGTGAATAGCTTCATGGCCAGGGATTTTATTAATAGCATGAGCCCGTTTTGAAGGGTCGTCAAGTTTAGTAGGCACTTGTGGAATGATAACGGTGGCAGTGCTTAAAATATGAGGACTAGCGTAAGGAATGGGAAGTGACGGAAAATTTAAATCATAAGCTGTTACCTTTTCTTTGATGAAGTTAAGAATACTATCTAGAGCACGAATTTTGGAAGCAAGTTTATGATAAGCAACAGCAGGAATTACAGGCACTTCAGTGGGTGAAATAATTACGTACGTTGGCACTGTTAGCTCCTCATTTTCACACTTCCGAAGCAAATCAATCATATCTTTCACATCCCGAGCGGATGCATTATCACCTTGTCTCCTTAGTGCTGTTTTGCTACTTGGATATATTTCTGCCCATAAATCAACTTTAGCATCTTTAAGAATATTTTCAGGAAAACACTCCACTGCATGACTAATAACTTCATAATACTTCATCATCAATAATAATAACTTCATCATCAATACCCGATCGAATGTTTGATTGGATAAAATTAAGAATATGTGAATAGGAAAACATTATCATTTTGCTTAGCTTAGCCCAAAACAGTCTTGGTCCAAAACATAGCCGAAATTTATCCATCATCCAGGTAAAAAAAAAGTCCATCAAGATTTCATATGCAATCATTAAAAACTGGTTTTTAATGATTTTCGTCAAGATTTCATCAAGATTTTTTTTTTTCATCAAGAAAAAAAAAAGTCCATCAAGATTTCATATGCAATCATTAAAAACTGGTTTTTAATGACAAATCTTTTCAGATTTGTATAAAAAGTGATTATTTTAACTTCCCAATGATTGTTTATTGAAAGATAGATAATTAGTAAAGATAATTCAGATTGTCTGTCAGTTCCCTGAGCCAATTGAAGGCAATTGATGACCAGAAAATGATTCAAAAAGTAGATGGCAGCCTCTCTGCTCTAGGTCTCATGTGTTGGATTAGACTCTCTAATACACAGAGTATATTATTTGAAAGAGTTCACAAAGATTTAGAACTGATCATATTTAGTTCTGAGATCTTTTACATTGCTACAATAGCTACAGTAAAAATTTTTGTTTGGATTGTAAGTGGGCGTGCCAGAGATCGTCGAAGAGAGGTCAGTTTGATTCGAGGCTTATTTTGATAAATCTCAGCGAGATAAAAGTCGTGTCGTCGGGTGATTAGCCCAAAAAAGGCCAAAGAACTCCAAAGACCAGTGCGTCCCCCGGGTACGGAACGGAGCCGAATCATCTTTTACCTATCTTCAGCATTGGAGGTGTTGCCCCGGCATAGGATGCGCCTATTCTAGGTTTGGGTCGATATATTTTTATTACATACCACCATTCAACTTTGGGCTAAGATTAGTGGATACAAGAATATCGCGAGCATGCTGTCTACATCACCGCAAAGTTTAGTAAACTTTACGCAGCAAATTTGGTACTATAATTTCTCGCACACCAATACAGAGCACGTCTCTTTTGCAGGGAAATTTTCTGTTAATTCAACGTTTATAGCTCAAATGCGAAAGTATACAAGTTATGAAAGTGATTAATGTAAATTTAATTGCTCGGAATTTTGTGTAGCTAGTACCCTCCATTCCATTTATATCTGGAGGCTAAAAACAAAATTACAAGTATGGGTTTCCACTAGCCACAAATCCTGGGAAGACCATTCTTTTCTGAGGTTGCCCGTAGCAACGAGGAACAAAAAAAAATATTTTCTACCATCCTATTTTGCGAGCAGTTGTCCGTCTAACCATAGTCTGTTCAAGACTAGCGTCGACATGACTATCATATGCATCTGCAGGATGTAGTATATACAAATATCTTGACATTAATGTCAGTACTTTCGTCATCATCACTTCTTCGCAGGTACTTCGACAAAGGAAAAGTAAAGGAGAGTGATCAGATACTACCAAATGACTAGCCCGAAGGCTGAGAGACTTGCAAATTTTCTTCACTATGCATTGACAAGAATAAGACTCGATTGGAATTACTGTGTGGCACAGTGCTAAGATACATCAAGCGTGATAAGCGAACAATCGTCCAGTGACCAAGCTGTAAGGTTGGCCACCTCTGTGTATTTACTGTTGCCTCTCTATGTGACTTAGATCTCTATGTCTCTAGGGGTTTGTATACCGCTTAGCTTGGAAAAAAATGTTTGGCTTTAGATTTACTCTCCCAGCTCTTTAGTGATGGATTCCCGAGGCTCTCAGTTCCTCGAGACAGTTCCCGAGACAGTTCTAAATTACTTTCAAATCACCAATCTGGAACTCTGTGAGTCTACCTCAGGGAATCGAAAGGAACTATAGGTGGGGTGGGGGAATAGTATTTAGATACTGTTTCAGGCTTGGTTTGCCTTACTACTGTTCGGACCAAGTTCCACTGTCAGTAGATTAAATACATAGACGTAGAGAATATAGAGAAGTAGCCCTTGACGAACTTGAAACACCTTATGACTGATTGTCCCAATATTTTAAGTGTTAAGGGCTAAACTGAGAGATGTTTGCATAAACACAGCCGTAGCCTTATTAACTTATTTATAACTCAAATTACGTTATCATTAATAACCCAAATTACATTACCAAGAACCCTGTTAATATCTCTTATAGGAAAAACTCTAGAGGAGATGAAGCTGGTCTTAAAATAAATACGTGAAAAGAACGAACAAACAAACTTTCAAATGGGGATAAATCCATTTATTTAGACAATGAAAAAACAGGTACAGAAGTCCAGATATTTTGGTCACATATACAGCGACCGACCGTCTTCAGTAGAAATACTAAAATAATAAAATTGAAACTAGCATATTTATATATAACAAAATAAATAACTTTTCGGGTCATTCACAAAATAATAATATAAATAAATGGATTTATCCCCATTTGAAAGTTTATTTGTTCATCTTAGAACGGCAGTGTGGTCTAAGAAAACAACACCTAATTTAAAGGTGTTATGTCGAAAATACGTCGTATATATGGGGAAATAAGACCAACCCAGTAAACATGTATAAACTCAACATTTGGTTTGCAATTAGAAGACACGGAAGGCTTTGCCACTTTCATTGGAAATTTGTTTTACATTTGGGCAAGATTAAAGAAGAAAATTTACATCAAGAACTTTGAATGAACTTTGTCAATGAACTCTCTCTGAAAATAATCTAGTGAATAATCCGGAAGTTCATTATTTTGTGAATGACCCGAAAAGTTATTTATTTTGTTGTATATAAATATTCTAGTTTCAATTTTATTATTTTAGTATTTCTACTGAAGACGGTCGCTGTATATGTGACCAAAATATCTGGACTTTTGTACCTGTTTTTTCACTGTCTAAATAAATGGATTTATCCCCATTTGAAAGTTTATTTGTTCGTCTTAGAACGGCAGTGTGGTCTAAGAAAACAACACCTAATTTAAAGGTTTTATGTCAAAAATACGTCGTATATATGGGGAAATGAGACCAACCGAGTAAACATCTATAAACTCAACATTAATTAGAAGACACGGAAGGCTTTGCCACTTTCATTGGAAATTTGTTTTACATTTGGGGAAGATTAAAGAAGAAAATTTACATCAAGACCTTTGAATGAACTTTGCCAATGAACTCTCTCTGAAAATAATCTAGTGAATAATCCGGAAGTTCATTATTTTGTGAATAACCCGAAAAGCTATTTATTTTGTTGTATATAAATATGCTAGTTTCAATTTTATTATTTTAGTATTTCTAATTAAGACGGTCGCTGTATATGTGACCGAAATATCTGGACTTTTGTACCTGTTTTTTTCACTGTCTAAATAAATGGATTTATCCTCATTTGAAAGTTTATTTGTTCGTCTTAGAACGGCAGTGTGGTCTAAGAAAACAACAACTAATTTATAGGTGTTATGTCGAAAATAAATCGTGAAAAGAACACGCCAAAAAGGTCCAGATCTCTCGTTTCCTTTTGCCAAACTCCCCTTTTCATCGATCTGACTAGGATTTTATACCCTCGTTCAAGGTTGGTAAATCCACTATTGTATATAGTTTAGGTGTTTTTGTCATCTTATTTTGCTCCGATGTGTACTACTTTTGCAACTTGTATCTCTTATCCGTTACATTATAATTTTCTGTTTTTAACTAACTCTTATGACTTGTCGATCTTGTCGAGCCCGCTATCTTGAATTTAGGATGCTGTTTAATTTTTAGACTAACCGTTTGATTGTGGGACGAATACTTAAAAATGTAACAAAAGCTTCTATCTAAAAATTCAATAAAAAAAAGCATATCTTACAATGCTCGGTTGAGAGCGAAATCCCCGAAGTAAACCTGTATTCATTCTCATGTATATAGACTAAAACTTGTCATCTCAGACTGCGTTGAATCTGTTAATCATGTTGGCTCTTAATTGCCACTTGTCTAGATTTTATATACATTCATGTGAAGCAGCAGCACTTTATCCCAAAAAGTCCCGAGAAGCTATCAAACTGCTAGTCTTAGAGCTGGAACGATTTATTTATCCACGATAGTCTTACTAATATGATTGAATTGTTCTGTGCTATTTTGAATTTGCACTACACAAAAGCAATTATGCGAGCGATGAACAAGCTGTCTCAAGGGATTAACGCCACTAACCTGTTTATTTCCCAATTATGTGCCATAGAAAGGCCATAGAAATCAAAACCTCTGAGCTTGTTTAGATGCTTTATCCGTATTACTTTTCGAAAAGGCAAGACCTAGAAACAGAGCCAGAAATTGAACCCTTGACTAGACCCCACTTTGTTATTCGGAACAGATAACCCAAAGAGCATAAAAGATGACCAAGAATCTGAAATATTTTGTGACAACTCGATGCTAGGAAAGAACCTCAGTGAATTTGGTAATAAGACTGCAAAATTGGCGGCTGAAATAAAACGAGAGTACGAGGTGGCTTTCAACCGTCTAAAAGCCGAATTTGACAGAAAACTCTATTGCCAAAGGTATATGACTTTCAGAAGTCACATACATAAGGTGCTGTGTGCCAAATGTGGCAAAAGTGTACCAAGCATGGTGGGTTCTTCAAAGCGTTTTGGCGATAGGACTATGCTACATCTAGCAAAACTTAGTGAACATATTTTGCTCTGAGATATACACCAGCTTGTGCTTGGTGGGCTACCCCTCAGAATCAGCCAATTTAAAAATAAGTTCATCTAACTCTCTAGTTCATGGAATAGGTCAAAATATCTCTGAAAATTGTGTGATATCAGCCGTAACGAAGAAATTCTACCATTCTTTCCAATTGCTTTTATTACAGCTTGAAATAATTGAAAGTATTTTAACACTCTTAAAGGAGGTAGAGAAATCAGCGTCACTTCCATCCAAATTTACTGGAGAATCTGAGGATTTTCTGAAAGTTCTGCAATTAACAATCAACTGATAAATAGTATTCAACGATTATTGCCGGTTCAAAACAAATTTGGTTAATAAAATCCAGAGAATATCATGCCAATTTTTTTTTAATACCAAAAACAGCTTCAACTCATATAGCTGAAACTGTATTGTCGAAGGAATGAGATGGCTTAAATTCTTTTACCTCAAAAAATTGTTTCGCCCCAAAAACTGAGCCTGAAAAAGGGACAAAATTTTTTCTGAAAATCTTGGATGAAGTCTTTGGGTCAAGAATTACTGTGAACCGAAAAGTCGCAAAAAAGCCTGAAAACGGCTATTTTACCTGAAAATGGTCCCAAAAACATTTTCCGATCGGTAAAGAATAATGATATTTTTGTTCTAGACAGAAAGAATGAAAGAATTATGACGCTAAACAATGGGACCACAATTTTGAGTTATCATATTCCCTTTAGATGCTCTAAAGGCCAAAGAATTATTTGCACTTTACTTAAACTGAACATATTTTAAATGGTTCCTCTTCTATCATTTTGATATCGGAATGCCAAATATGATATGACTTGTAGGAGTTAATTTCATTATATTTTAGATCACTAGAGTAAATTCTTACCCAGTGCAAGTAGTAAGGGTCTATACAGTCAAGCGGCCATAACCCCAGGGATGCCTTCATACATCGAGCCGTCAAGGTAAGAAAAGAGACCTAACCTGCAGCCTATTGGAGTTGCTAACCCCCTTGAAAGATCTTAAGCCGAACTGGCCAGCCATGACAAAAACCAACAAAGAGAAAAATCTCAATGAAAAAAAAAACAACAACAAACGAGACTGCGGCCAGTGGAGAGAAAAGAAAAGACAAATGAAAAACAACACGGATATTTTGCCTGTATCACAAACAAGGCGTCTTCAGCACGAAAGACAGAAGAAGTTAAAACTAAAAAACCAATAAAACCACCAAAACAAAAAAATATAACAATTGGCGCAAACTGATCCACATAGGGAAAAGATGCTAATATGGAGTTACTTCAGTGAGAACACCAGAGCAACTACAGAAAAAAAAAATGGAAATTACTTTAACTATTCTGTTGCGAAATAATACTTTTATTCGCTATTATTGAAGCAATTCGTTTTGGTCTAGCAGGTGATACAGTCCCCTGGTGATTATTTATAATCTTAATTCCCTTATTGACTGTTGATTCACTCTTTAGAAGATTATCATAAATTGGGTCAATATTTAAACTACCTGTGTCCCTATTATTGAAAGGTTAGCAAACATATGTTTTTTTTTAATTTCAATGGCTTCTCTCGTCCATTGTGTATACCCCTTATCATTTGAAATAGCTAAGGCCTCATCAAATTTTACAAAGTGATCTGGTTGAAACCAAATATGTTCTGCTAAAGCTGAAACAAAAGTTTCTGGAGGCTTGCTTAATAGTAGGGTTTTTTCTATTGAATTTCGGTGTTCAATAAACCTTTCAACAAATTGTTGGTGAGTCCTACCAATATAGAACTTCCCACAAGAACACGGAATTTTATACACCCCACTTACTAAATTTCCCCGGGTTAAATCCTTACCAGAACTAAAAAACTACCCATGGGCCTCAACGATTGGAAACATGTATCAATACCAAATTTACGCAAAACCCGTGAAAGTTTCTCACCCAAACCAGGTACATATGGCAATGAAATGAAACTTTTGATGTATCTAAATCTAAAGACTGAGAACCCCAATAACCCTACTATTCATGTTTAACACGTCTATTTTCATTATTTTGTCAATGAACTTAATTGGGTAATTATTACAAAACAAAATATCCCGCAGTATAACACTTCCGAATCCAGAAATTTCCTGGGAACAAATTCTAAAGGCTCTATCCACTAGTGAAATTACACACCCCCCGTTTCACCGACATAGGGTGGCAAGTAAGAAAATTCAAATACCTATCAGTGTGCGTTGGTTTTCTGTAAATCGAGAAAAGTAAATAGAGATCCCTTTTTAATTAATAAAATATCCAGAAAAGGTAACTTATTATTTTCCTCAAACTCACTGTAAAATTTAATATTATTATCAAAACTATGCTTATATAATAGCTTACAAAATAGGTGTAAGGAGTCCAATCCATATTTTCCAAACGCACACACACATCATCCATGAACCTATCCCAGAAACAAGGGGAGATTCTTAAAATTGTTATAGCGGAGGTTTCAATAACATCTATGAAAATATTTTGCCAATAAGGAGAGAGAGAGAGATGCCCCCATAGGTAACCCAAAAATTTGTCTATAAAACTCCCCTCTAAAACCAAAATAAAAAAAAATTCATTACTAGGATATATTGTTTCATAATGACTTCAATATCCAAACTGGCTAAAGTCACATCTTGTATTAAATCAAAGGTTTTTTCGAATTATACTTTTTAAAATGTCCTCGGCACCTTTTTAAATCACAATTTGAATACATGGAAACAACATCGAAACTACAAAGAAATTGAACTATCATCCAACGTGAAATTTCCTCAATTTATTAGTAAGATTAGTCGAATTTTTAAATTTGATTTTGTGTTCCCAAAAGTGGACGCAATGCTACCGACAACCATTTTCCTAATTTTCAAAACAGGTGACGGAAAAGTTGAACACAAGGGGCGGAGAGGGGCTCCAGTCTTAAAAATCTTCGGTAGACCATAGATCTTGAGTGCCGAACAACCCCTATGATAATATTTGTTTATAAACTGTGGGGTAATGTGAAAATTATTTTTCATTCCAAACTGGAATGAATTTGATTATTATAGTCTTCAGTATTCATAATTACAGTCGTGTTTCCTTATCGGCTCTGGTGATAGTAAGGAATTTATCCTTTTTCAAATCAAAAAGTATTTTAGTGTCATTTTTTGTGAGGATGTCTTTACCAATTAAGCTCATATTAAAGGTGTTTAGTTTTCTTACGATCTCGGCTCTAAGTTCTTGAGGAGTATCAACTTTATCTATAGAAAGCCATAAATTACTGACTCCACCTTTGAAATTATTTTTGAATAGGAGATTGGTGTTGGAAAAGCAGAACTTAGAACCCTTCGAAAAAACTGCCTTCCTGTTGAATATTAAGAGGTTTAGAAGACAAATTCTTAATTGCTGGACCAGAAAAAAAAAGGATAAAAACATCTGAATCTTGGAACTTCTCAAACAAAAGTTTATTAAACTTGTCAACCAGACGAACCTTAGACAAATGAAAATCATGGCGAAAAGATTTAATGGCCAGTTCCTTAATTCGCATAAAAATGTCAGATGAAAGTTATTCCTTAAAAGGGTTTCAACAGAATTTAAGTCCTTAGACAGTTGAAAACGTCTCTGTTTTTGTTCAGAAATTACGTGATTTAAAGCCATTAGGCTTAATTTTGCTTTTTAATTTTGTTTCATTTTGAATTCCAAAATGGGTACATATTTTTAAAAGATTTCGGAATCACCGATTCCTTCTTGCAACTTTTTTAAGAAATTTAATAAGAAAAACAAGTTTTTTTAACTGAAAGTAAGGAGCGACATGAAAACTTAAAACGAACAGAAATTATTTCCGTATATGAAAGGGGCTGTCCCCTCCTCAACTCCTCGCTCTTTACGCTAAAGTTTTTTATTGTTTAAAAAAATGAGTTGTGAGAAAGTGAAACTTTAGCGTAAAGAGCGAGGCGTTGAGGAGGGAACAGCCCTTTCATATAACGGAATACATTTCTGTTCGTTTTAAGTTCTAATGTCGCTCCTTACATTTCAGTTAAAAAAACTTGTTTTTTTTATTTATTTTTGAACGTTTTTGAATAAATACAGGTTTGATCATGGCTCACAGTACATGAAATAATTAAAACAAAATTTTCATATTAATTTACTTTTATTTGGTTTAAATGGCTTTCTCGAAACTTGTTTCATTTTATTTACGAACGTTTTTTTATTAGTAATAAATATACGTAACTTACGAATTAACTTACGTAACGAACTTCTATATTCATATATATTTAATACGTTATAGGGGGTTCGCCCCCTAGTCAATACCTTGCTCTTTAAGCGAAAGTTCGAATTTTGTTCCAATTCTTTAAAAATGACCGCTTAATCACAAAGGGCGTTAATTAGAATAAATAGCTCATATGAAAGTACTAAAAAATCTCTGGCTTAAAGAGTGAGGTATTGACTAGGGGGTGAACCCAATCATATATGTAATTATTTTCTGTTCGTTTAAAGTTTTGATGTTGCTGCTGTTGCAGTTGAAAAACTTGTTTTTTTTATATTTAATTTAAATAATGCTGGAAGTCCGCGTCCCTTCATAGTAATGTCCCTTCCCCCATGAAAACTTCCTCATGGAAAGATCCTCCCACATAACCCAGACCCCCCCCCCCCAGTACCAGGAAAAATCTCCCTGAAAACGTCCTGTACTGTATACTTCCCAATAACTAATACTATATGTTAACATTGGGTAAAGTTTCATAACTTTCAGCCCTCCTCCCGGGAACTTCGGGGGATTAAGTCATCCTAAAAGACATACTTATAATATTTTCGAACATGCTAAACAAATGGCTATCTCAAACATTTTGATCAGGTGGACTTTGGAAAAAAAATGAGCGGTGGGAGGGGGCCTAGTTGCCTCCGTTTTTGTCACTTAAAAAGCGCACTAGAACTTTTAATTTCCTTCCAATGAGCCCTCCCCAACGATATTCTAGGCAACTGGTCGGTACGATCACCCCTGGCGAAAAAAAACAAAAAAAAACAAATAAACACGCACCCGTGATCTTCTTCTGGCAAAAAAATGGAAAATTCCACATTTTTGTAGATAGGAGCTTGAAACCTCTACAGTAGGGTTTCTCTGATACGCAGAATATGATGGTGTGATTTTCATTAAGGTTCTATAGCTTTTAGAGGGTCTTTCCCCCTAAATTAAAACTTACATTGATGAAAACGGTTTCGGTTACATTGAGCCGGTAAAAGTAAGTATGACGGCACTAGACCCTTAAGGTCCAAACGGCCGGGTGCTGATCTCCGTTTCGTGGCCCTTCAGCCAGGAAGTGCGATGGGGGGCTGGGGGCCAGCCATCCTGTGCTCTCACACAACCCCTAACCGGGTCCAATAACCAATACTATATGTTAACATTGGGTAAAGTTCATAACTTTCAGCCCTCCCTCTGGGGGCTTCAAGGGATTAAGTCATCCTAAAAGACATATTTATAATAATTTTGACCATGCTGAACAAAATGGCTATCTCAAAATTTTGATCGGGTGACTTTGAGAAAAAAATAAGCGTGGGAGCCTCCATTTTTTGGTCACTTAAAAAGGACACTAGAACTTTTAATTTTCCGTTCCAATGAGCCCTCCCACAATATTCTAGGACCACTGGGGGGGTCGATACGATCACCCTGGGGAAAATAAAAAAAAACAAAAAACAAATAAACACGCATCCGTGATCTTTCTTCTGGCAAAAAATGGAAGATTCCACATTTTTGTAGATAGGAGCTTGAAACCTCTACAGTAGGGTTCTCTGATACGCTGAATATGATGGTGTGATTTTCATTAAGGTTCTATAACTTTTAGGGGGTCTTTCCCCTTGTTTTCGAAAATCAGCCAATTTTCTCAGGCGCGTGACTTTTGATCGGTATAATTAAACTTGATGAAACTTATATATTTGAAATCAGAATTAAATCTGATCCTTTTTGATGTATCTATTGGTATCAAAATTCGCGTTTTTTAGAGTTTTGGTTACCATTGAGCCGGGTCGCTCCTTACTTACAGTTCGTTACCCACCGAACGTTTGATTTGTTTATTTAACAATTTTACATGTTTTTTAACCAAAGACAAATAATAATTGACAGAAGTGGCTAATTGTTGCCCGTACAATTGACGAATGAAAGATCGTAAGCCGAACTGGCCAGCCATGACAAAAACCAACAAAGAGAAAAATCTCAATGAAAAAAAAACAACAAACGAGACTGCGGCCAGTGGAGAGAAAAGAAAAGACAAATGCAAAACAACGCGGATATTTCGCCTTTATCACAAACAAGGCGTCTTCAGCACGAAAGACAGAAAAGAACAAGATAATAAAAAAAAACAAGTTAAAAACTAAAAAACCAATAAAACCACCACCAAAACAAAAATTATAACAATTGGCGCAAAACTGATCCACGTCGGGAAAAGATGCAAATATGGAGTTACTTCAGTGAGAACACCAGAGCAAAACTCAAAACTCAACTGTAAATTTAATGTATATCACCAGGGGACTGTTTTAATAATCACCAGGGGACTGTTTTACCCTGCTAGCACCACAAACGAATTGCTTCAATAATAGCCAATAAAAGGATTATTTCTCAACAGAATAGCTAAAGTAATTTCCATTTTTTTCCGCAGTTGCTCTGGTGTTCTCAACTGAAGTAACTCCATATTAGCATCTTTTCCCTACGTGGATCAGTTTGCGCCCAATTGTTTAAATTTTTTGTTTTGGTGGTGTTTTATTGGTTTTTTAGTTTTAAACTTTTTTTTCCTTGTTCTTCTTGTTCTTCTTGTTCTTCTTGCATTTTTCGAAATATCAAATACTTTCTTGAAAATGTTTCTCTGGCTTGAAATGAGATGAGGAAATATACAATGGTGTTGCTCAAAATGAATTGTTTCTCTCTTGAAATAAAATGGAAATAAGCAAACGCAGTATTCAAAATACGTACCAAATATTCTCTTCTAACATGTTTGATGCCTGAAATAAGATGAAGAAATATACCATGCATGTTCCTCAAATGTATTGTTTCTTGAAATAAGATGGAAATAAGGGAATGTAATTATTAAAAACACCAAATATGTTATATCAAAGTGTTCTAACTGCTTGAAGAAGATGAGGAAATATACGATAATGTTGCATTTTGTTGCTGGAAATAAGATTTGGAATGACATAAAAATATTTTCATCGAAATTTCTTTGCGGCTTGAAACAAGATGAAGAAATATGTGATGGTGTTGCTCAGAATGTTATATCTTTTTGAAATAAGGTGGAAATAAGCAAACGCATAATTTAAAAATATCAAACATTGTCTTCAAAATATTTGTTGCTTGAAAAAGATGGGGAAATATGCAGTGGTGTTGTTTAAAATCTACTGTTTATAGAAATAAGATGGAAAATAGCAAATATGTTATTCAAAATACCAAATAATTTTCATCAAAATATTTAGCTGCTTGAAATAAGATGAGGAAATATGCCATGGTGTTGCTCAAAATGTATAGCTTCCTGAAATAAGATGGAAATAAGCAGTTGTATTATTTAAAACACCAAATATCTTCATCCAGGTATTTTTGTGTTTGAAGTAAGATGGGAAAAATGTTCGATTGTATTAATTAAAATCTACTGTTTCTTAAAATAAGATGGAAATAAGCAAATGTATTAATTCCAAAAACAAAAATTTTCTATAGAATATTTTGATGCCTGAAATGAGATTAAATAAGACTAAAATAAGGACTAAAATAAGACCAAAAATAAGACTTGAAATAAGACGGAAATTGGAAATATATTATTAAAAACACTAAATATTTTCATGAAAATGTTTGTTGCTACTTGAAAGAAGAGGAAGAAATGTAGCGAAGATGTTTCTCAAAAATGATAATTTTTATTGAAACAACACGGAAATAAGCAAATGCACTATTCAAAATACCAAATATTTTTTTAATTATTTGTCGCTAGAAATAAGATGTAGAGGTATATGACGGTATCGCTGAAAATCTACCAAGTTTTTTAAATGATATGGAAAATAAGGAAATGCGTTATTCAAAATATCAAATATTTTCCATCAAAATGTTTTGTGGTTTAAAATAAAATGAGGAAATATGTGATGGTGTTTGCTCAAAATGAGTTGTCTCTTGAAATAAGATGGAAAATAAGCAAATGGATTATTAAAAATACCAAATATGGTCTTAAAAATATTTTCTTGCTTGAAATAAAATGATGAAAATCTGTGATGTTGTTTTGCTCAAATGTATTGTTTTCTCGAACTGAGAATGGAAATCAGAAAATACATTATTAAAAATACCAAATGTTATTCCGCTTGAAATAAATGAGGAAATATGGTGAGGGTGCGGCTAAACTGGATTGTTTCTTAAAATAAGATGGAAATAAGCAAAATGCTCAACTTCTCTTTTATATTTGTTTCAAAATATAATTTACTTTTAAAGCTAACAAACAGGTTAGGTTTTTTTTCTGGTTGTTCGTGACATTAGATACTTTGCTCACGCCCCTGTTGCTGTAATTTACAATCATAGATTGGCACCGATTTTGTTTTTTTTCCTACCGCAGATTCTTCTATCTTCATTCACCAAAGCTATGGATGGCAGCATAACTGGATTATCCGCCCATCTATTCTGCTATTCTTACAGTTGGAAGCATAACTGATTTTTTACTTATGTTAAAGATTGCACTTACATGTTAACTAATTTTTATTGAGGTTCGTTTGGGTTCCATCTTGTTTCAAGAAACCAAACAATTCAGCAACACCATCAAATGCTTCCTCATCTTATTTGAAGAAACGAAAAGATTTCATGAGAATATCTGGTATTTTGAATTATGCATTTGGTTTATTCCGACCTTATTTCAAGTAATAATAACATTTTGAGGCAACATCACCTATATTCCTCATCTTATTTCAAGCATCAAAACATTTAAAAGAAAATAATTGGTATTTTGAATAATGTGTTTGCTTTTTTTGTTCCAACTTATTCTTGTTCTGGTCATTTTGAATATATGGGAGTTAGTAGCCTCATGTTAGTTTTTTGCTCGTTTTGAGTTGACTCGGTATTTATTGTAATTTCTGTTCGTTTTAAGTTTCATTTATATATTGATAATGATGTGTGTGTAGTTTTAAGCTTGGAAGGTATTTTGCCTTTATTTCTGTTCATTTTTGGCTTACTGAGGCTCTTTACTTTTCTTAATTTTTTTTTGTGGAAAAATTTTTCTGCAATAAATTTCTGTCGGTTTTTTTTATGTATTGAAATAGTTTTTTTTCATGGAATTTTTTTTTATGTCCTTTTTGCTTTTTTTCTGTAAGAATGCGTATTTTGGCTTGCTATTTGTATGTTGGAGAAACTTTTAACAATTTTAATTTGAAACAAATGATATTGTTTAATTTATGTTTATACCTCCTCAAGTTGACCTTAAAAATAAAACTTAATATCATCCAAAAAAACGCTGTCTATCTTTTTTGACAACTTAGACAAACTTACACTCTTTTGGTTATTTAAATCTTAGAAGTAGAAGTAGTAATGGTAGTAGCCCCAAAGTTTCAAATTAATACCTTTTGTCGTTCTCGATATATTGCTGAGATTTTTATTGGCAACGATACACACAGTGGCTTTTTTGATTTATTTTTAAAGCAACATTTAGTTTTAAACTATAATGGGCCATTGCATAATTGTGTGGGTTTGACATACCCAATATACCTAAAGACATAGTTGCTGGACTGTTCCACTATAATGAACTAAATAGCTGTCTCAAAATTTTTCATGGTATGTATTTGGAAAATGAATGACCTTGGGAGGAGAGCTGCTTGCCCTCCGATCTCCTTATACTCTTAAAAAGTATAGTAGAACTTGTATTCTTGGATAGAATGTTGTTTAAAAGTTTCGATGCTATTTCTAGCTATTATAGATCGGTGCTGCCTATGGTATTTCTTATATGCCCCTTTGAAAACCTACCTGCATATAGTTTGTTTGTTTAATGAAACTCACCTTATACGTCCCCTAATAGTTTCACCTTAATTCCCTTACTGTTATTTGTTAAAGTAATTGTAGTGGTAGTATTAATAGTATATGTATTGCTTTTTGGTGATTTGAACATCATTGTCATCAAGCACTCGAAGTTTCAGCTTGATATAATGAGCCAATGCTATGACATTGCTGATATACCCTCTGATAGCCCTGTATGTTTATACACTTTTGTGATTTTCATCCTTATGCTTTTAGCGTTGCAAGTAGTTACAATAGTGATAGTAATTGAAGTAGTAGTGTCAGTAGCGGTAGTAAATATAGCAGCGGTAGTAGCATTACTAGTAGCTGGCATTTATTGCCTTTCGGTCAATCGATCTTCCCTTCATTTTCTGAAAGTTCCAACTTAGCTCTTAAATCCTTTCTTGGGATACACTCTTTTGACAATCAGTGGCGGATCCAGGATTTTTTTTGGAGGGGGCGGAAAAATAGGTTGTATCCGATAAACTTGCGTTAGGAGCAAGTTTAATTAACGCAAAACTTGCGTTAATTAAGTAAATTACACTACTTGAGACTATGTTAGGGGGGACGCACCCACCTCGATCACCCTGGATCCGCCACTGTTGACAATATGCATGCGCATCGAGTCTTTTGATTTAGTTCAAATTTCCCCTCAATATTTTAAAATGTAGTACTGTGCCTGTAATAGTAGTAGTGGTAGCACTAGTAGTAGTGGTACTTATAGTAACAACAGTATTACCGTACAAATCTTATCTTTTGGTCAATTGATCATCTCCCTTATCATTTCCTGAAAGTTCCAAATTAAAATCTTAGTCATTCATGAGTTACACCGTTTTCACAGCCCCTTATACACACAATGTTTTTAGTTTGTTTCAACACTCCCCTAAACCTTCTCTGAAAGCCTCGCCTGAATTCCCTTTTCTTTTTGGAAAGTGAAGGTTAAAAATGCTTACCCTTTGCCATAACTTGTGAAGGCATAACTTGCAATTTCCATTCGAGTGATCTCCCTTCGAAGTTTCTGTGACAACTTCTTTTATGTGAAGTGCCCTGATCTAAAAAAGAAACAAAAATATATAATACTTTGTGCCCATATTAGTATTTATTTAGGAAATGCTATTGCGTTCCCTATGATCTTTTATTTATTTTTTGAAAAAAAAATGATCGTCTCAAAGTTCCTATCAGAAGCATTTCGGAAAAATACAATGTAGGGGGACCACTGCCGTCCGATCAATTTTGATTCTCAAAAAGGGAACTATAATTTCTGATTGTCAATTCAGTGACCCCCCTATGTGGCTTATGCGACACCCCCTCTCTATAAAAACCTTATATGCCACCAGGACTAACTTACCACCATTAGCCTTAGTAGTGGAGCCATAATACTCCATTCGACAGCCCTACCAAGGATTCCTACGACAGCCCTGGATTCTGGAAAACACACCCCCAGGATTTTTAACGGCACCCCTGTTTTAAAAGTTCAGCTGCTATTACGTCACAGGGAATGTTTACTTTTGGTTATTATTGTAGTTTTAAAACACATCCCTGTCCGTAGTTTTAAACGCATCCCTGTTTTAAACGCACACATAGGAAGGTTTTAAACACATCCCTGTTTTAAATGGTCAGCATTTGTTACGTCGCGAGGGATGTTTACTTTCAGTTGTTATGCTTAAAAAACCTAATAGTTTCATTTAAAACCTATGAGAGGTCCTTTACCCTAGAATTCCTCTTTAAAAAACCCTGTGAGGATTCTATTACCCCAAAAATGTCCCCCCTAAAAAACCTACATTATCCCCAGGAATTTCCTTGAAAAAAACCTAATAGTTTCATTTAAAAACCCTGTGAGGGCTCTTTTACCCAGGAATTTCCTTAAAAACCTACGTTACCCTAGAATTCTCCTTCAAAAACCTGCGAGGACTTGTTTACCTCTTGATTCTTCATTAACAACTACCATTACCTAATAGTTTCATTAAAAAAGCCTATGAAGGCTCTTTTACCCTCCTCCCCCCCCCAAGATTTTCCTTTAAAAACCTGTGAAGATTCCTTTACCCCCAAGATTCTCCTTTAAAAACCTGTGAAGGGTCTTTTATCCGGGAATTTCTTCTTTAAAAACCCACATTTCTTAATACTTTCATATAAAAAATATTCAGGACTTCTTTACCCCAACATTCCCCTTTAAAAACCTGTGAGTGCTCCTTTACCCCAAGATTCACCTTTAAAAACCTATGAGGGCCTCTTTGCCCCAAGAATTTCCCTAAAAATTCTACATTACCTAATAGTTTTATTTAAAAACCTGTGAAGGCTTCCTGAACCAGGAATTTCTTTCTAAAAACCTACATTACCTAAGACTTCCCCTTTAAAAACATTCAAGGCCCACTAAAGCCAGATCTTCTTGGGTTTTACCAAACAGTTTCCACTTAAAACCTTTTTCCCCTTTAAAAACCTTCTGGGAAACCCTCCCAGAGCAAGGGCATAGTGTCAATATTTCGTGATTACAGACGGCCATTTTATGAGAAAAAAATTCTTCGCCATTTACCAGGCAGCGAATATTGATTTTTATCGAACAAAGAATCCCTGTTAATTCTTGGAAAAACATCTACCTCTGTTCTAACTAGAGATTTATGCCATTTCTTTTTTCTCGGGGGTTTCTATAAACATGCACTAGAAAGGGGATTTTCCATCAGTCTTGCATAAATTTTTGAACTTAACACAACTTTAAAGAAATGGATTCCCATAGAAATTTGAAAAATGAGTCGACCTCTGCTTATGTACTGGTAAGCCTCTCTTTCTGTAACTCTCTAAATGGGTAAACCCCCATAAAAATTTTATTACTGATAGAACAATATAATCTGTAATTTCAAAAAGCACCTTCACGCTTGTAAAAAGACACAAGCCTCTTTTTCTATACCTCTCCCCCAGCCATTAAGGTGCGCATACTCGAATTTTAGCTAGTATAATTTCCTAGTATAAATTATAAGTATAATTTAGTATAAGTTATAATTAGCTAGTATAAATTTAAAATATATTTTTTCCCCGTCTGGAATTTTGATGCACTTTTCCGCTAATTGAAGCTCATTTCTGACAGTTGGGTAAAAAATAACAAGCTGTGGTAACTGATAATGGTGTAATTCCCCAATTTTTCTACTGGACAGCTGCTCTTCGCATGAGGAAGATTATTACCAAACGAAAAATTTGAATGCTGGTATATTACAAGCAAATCGCAAATTAGGGTGTTATGGCTAAACAAATTGAATTCTAACACTTGCATAAATGTAACATATTTAGGTACTAAACGAAAGGAGCGGGAAACTCTCTATGAGAGAAGACCCCCTCCTAAGAGAGAAATAAGGCAATCTTTTCACCTCACGTTAAAAATAATTCTTTTTTCAATAACTAGGCTATCGTCACGCCTAAAGTAACGCATTCTTTTCAAGCTTTGAGGGACTTTTAGCTATGATTTTAACGCTAAAAAATTAATTTTTTATGTGAGATAAACTTCTCCGGCTATTAGAACATCAAAGATACTACCCATCTTTAAAAAGAAATACATTCTTTTCTGGCTAACAAAGGATTTGAGGGTGTTATTCGTTAGTTCTGAAGGGTTTGAGGAGCCAGTGCTCCTCAGATTAATAACAGGTTCTTTTAGTTTACTATAGGGCTCCTGTCGATGTTGCTCTGGGAAGTCCCTAAAAAAATAGCTAAAACTGGTGTTTTACTCTCGCCCGCTAAGAATGAGATTTGAGGAAGCCTAATAGTGGAGGGAAAATATCAGGGGAAACCACGGAGGAAAACAGGACATTCTTTTCAGTATAATAACTAAGACCTTGTGTGGAAATATTTCAGGAAGAGAATAATATTCCTTTCACCATAACAACGGGACCCGGCCCGTTACATTAATATTCATTTTCACAGCTAAAATTATAAATAGTTCAAAGGGAATAAATATTTTTTATTCTTTTTTTCCAGGCTGACAATGACAGCCTCCCATGTTGGATCCAAGATTAACTGAATGAAGCCTTTGGAGCGGTAACGATGGCCACAACCTCCCCATAATTAAGTTTTTCTAAGACTTTTGAAAACATATCTGATAATGTTTTTTTTCATTAAATTTATAACTGGTAGTATAGACCCAAAAGGGTCCATGTATATTTATTAAATTTATAGCTACTAGTATGGACTCAAGGGGTCCAAGCATGCTCATTACACCTTTAGATGCTAGTAGCTCTCAATACATCCAAAGGGCCCTTTAGAGGCTCATGTATTGCAATTAAGTTTATAGTCAGGAGTAAGATCATAATACGTCCGAAGGGTCACATTGCCCATCTATGCTCATTACTTACTAGTGAGGTCCTCCAAGCTCATTCTTTGCTGTTTTATTCTCTTTTTAACCTAATATAAATTCTTTCAAGCATGAAGTGTTCCAATGAGCTAATGAGCTCTTATTATTTTCTAAGTTCACATACCGACATTACCAGGGCCCTCTATTGAGAAACCTGTCATTCACCATCAAAATAAAATTTGCCTTATTTTCGCAAAAGAAAGGAAACACCTCTCAAAAGTCATAGAACTTTAATGAAAATCCCACCATCAGATTTAGCGTATCAGACAACCCTACTATAGCATTTGGAAGCTCCTATATACAAAGATGTGGAACTTTGTATGTTTTGCCAGAAGAAAGATAATGGATGCGTGTTTATTTATTTTTTCCAGGGGTGATCGTATGGACCCATGGTCCTATAATATCGCGGGAGGGCCCCCGAACAGAAATTAAAAGTTCTAATGCCCTTTTTAAGTGACCAAAAAAATGGAGGGTAACTAGGCCCCTCCCACGCTCACGTTTTCCTAAAGTCACCCGGTCAAAATTTGAGATAGAAATTTTGTTCAGTATGGTTGAGAAATACAATGACTATGTCTTTTGAGGATGACTTAGTCCCCCACAGTCTGGGGAAGGCCTGCAAGTTATCAACTTTGTTCAATGTTATATATAGTATTGGATATTGGGAAGTATACAGAAGTTTTCAGGGGATTTTTCTTGTAGTGGGGGGGGGGGGCTATCGGGGGTTACTTGGGAGGATCTTTCCATGGAGGAAGTTTTAATGGGGGAATGGGACACTGCTATGAATGCTATTATGGGTTGCCGGATTTCCCAGCATTATTTAAAAAGAAACGATTAGAAATTAAACACAAAAAAAACTTCAACGGAAAGTAGCGAGCAACATCAAAACTTTAAACGAACAGAAATTATTACGTATGTGATTGGGTTCGCTCCCTAGTAATAACCTTGCTCTTTATAGTAAATGTTTTTTGTACTTTCATCAGAGCTATTTATTCTAATTAGCGACCTTTGTGATTAAGGGGTCATTCTTAAAGAATTGGAACAAAATTTGAACTTTAGCATAAAGAGAGGGTTATTGAATAGGGGGCGAGCTCCCTAATATACGTAATAAAAATATACAAATATAGAAGTTCATTATGTAAGCCAATTCGTAATTTACATCAGATAAAAATTTCGAGAAAGCCATTTAGCCCAAAAAAGTAAAATTATTATGCAAAATTTCGTTTTAGTTATTCATGTATAGTGAGCCAAGATCAAAGCTGCATTAATTCAAAAACGTTCAGAAATTATAAAAAAAAGTTGTTTTTAACTGAAAGTAAGGAGTGACATTAAAACTTAAGACGAGCAGAAATTATTCCGAATATGATAAGGGCTGTCCCTTCTCAACGTCTCGCTCTTTACGCTAAAGTTTGACTCTATCTCACTACTTTATTTTTTAAAACAATAAAAAAACTTTAGCGAAAACAGTGAGGGCGTTGAGGAGGGGACAGTCCCTTTCTATATTTCGGAATGATTTATGCTCGTTTTAACTTTTGATCTCGCTCCTTACTTTCAGTAAAAAAAAATGTTTTTTTTCATTTAATTTACAGAAAGAACCCAGTTACACTCTTCATCGATATCGTAGACTTCGCGGTAATCATTATCGAAAAATTAAAGCCTTTTTTCCATTGCATATATTACAAGCAGATTTTTTGACTTTAGAAAAGATTTAAAGAATTTATAATAGACCTTACAAGTATTTTTCGCTTGCAATAAGTGTTTTTACTCGCTATGCTTATGCAGTTCCATTGCACTCAAAGAGAGGCGATGAAGTTGGTAGAGCCCTTGAATCTATCTTAAACAAGATTCTTATAGACAGATCCTAAGAGATCAAGGGAGTGAATTTGTTAATCCATATGTAAATTTTTTTATTGAAATATAATACAATACTCTACCATAGTCATAGTCCAATATTGACAAGAAAGATTCGACTTTTAATTTCAAGATTTTGTTTATTGAAAAATACAGCTACTTTTATTCAAGATTTAGATAAAATCATATTTATTTATAATCAACGTCTATATCAATCCTTTTCCAATCATAGTCCTCTTAAAGTTCATCACAGTAACAATACATTTGACATTTTCTTAAACAATATTCTAATGAAAAGGCCGTGAAGAGAAAATTTAATGTTGGGTGATGCAGTTCGAACGAATCAATCGAACAAGAAATATTTTGAAAAGGGTAGTTAACTCTGGTCCACTGAACTTTTAAAGTGTCAAAGGTCTTAGATACTAGATCCGTAGCTTATCGTCACCTTGATATGAAATACAACGAGATTCGTTGGGTTATTTTGATTATGAATTGCCCTCAAAAAGTTAGAAATGATGGAAACGTATCAAATTCAAAGATATTAAACAGTCGAACTCGCAAGGGTAAGAGAAAGTTGCTTGTTCGCTGGCTAGGATACAAGTCTGATTTGATTCTTGGATTGCCGCTGATTCATAATGTCTAACGATTTTTACGTGAGATTTTCATGTCCAATGTCTCTGACCCCCTCTATGACGATTTTTGAATAAAACAAGCCAATTTTTGGACAAAATTCTCCCCCGCTAATAAATTTGAAGGGAAGTATGTAGTCACTCTTGTTGATTGTATTCTTAGAAATATATATGATGTCCTAAGAAAGGATCGTTTTACATATTATATAAAATACTAAGACTCTTTGACTTTTCTGAAGAAGATTTGGTGGCAAATTTTGACTCCGATGATTACCCCTTTACTGATATACCCTATGGTGAATACAGCAATATGACTGATTTGTGTCGAGATATCAAAAAAAACATTGCGTGTCGAAAAAAGGGTGGCTTATATTAAACTATTCAGGAGAACAGAGGAGAATTACATCATCAATCCCTTTGAGAATGAAAAAATTTGTCAGTGAAGATTTATATAAAGTTTTCGGTTTTAAACGTTCTACACGCCTCATATTAAAAACTTTCTCAAGCAGAGTGGAAAATATGTTATTCAAAATCGGAAGTGAATACGAAATGTATCAACCAAAAGCTGTGGTTTTCATGCACTGCTACATTTTGTTTGTCCGATGTCGTGGACATACTTATAGTGAATTTATCGATATTTATGGGGATAATCCTCTAGATTGAACGACTTTCTAATTGAAAATACTCTTTCTACCTGTACAATATAAAATTTGGTGCCCTAAGAGTGAAATAATTTTTAAAAATGTTTGCAAATTTGTTATTACTAAAATATGTATGTACCAAACACTGTGTCATTTAGACTTGTTCTTCTACGGACAGGTAGTCATCGGAAATGATAAATGGCAGCAGCTCTCAGGATTCAGCTTGTATTCATCTTGTCATGCAAAGACAGGATAGAATTTTTCTACATTATATTGTAACTGCTTTTTATTATATCTTTTTGTTAAGTAAATAATACTATTCTGATTCATGTTGTAAAATTCACGTGTTTCAATTTGCTTATTCAAAGCAGTGTCACACACAAAATTCTCATATGAAGAATCACTTTCTGTAACAGTCAAAATAAAATTCTATAGTTCTATAATCATAGTAGCCTCTATATTCAAAGTGATGTCGTAAAAAACCAGACTCTTGTTTATTCCAGCAATTGAAGCGTACACCAGGTTCTTCCTCCCAAAACAATTTAAAACCACGACGATGCCAGTCTCATAAAAAACTAAAATCACGTTAGGTTTTTTCTTGCAATCATGCCATGTAAGGCATTGATTACCTGGCCAGGATGGTCAGGTAAGGCATTGATTCCCATTGATCACATTTAGCATAGTGACAATTGGAACATAGAAACCTCTAGTATGAGTTTCACAAATCTCTTCAAGACAGGTAGTGCAGTCTTTAATTTGCAAAGAGTATCCTCTGTGCAATTCACATGGGCTGCTTGATCTACATTTTTATCATTATAGTCATTGACAAAAGTACAATTCATAGAGGATGACTAGCTGCTCAATGTATACTAGTATAATGGACATGTCTAACACATTTCGATGTTGACTCTCAACTTCCAAGAAAATGATGGGAAAAATGAATGTCTTCTAGGAGGAGGAGTGACGCCACATTACCTGTTTAGACACGATTTTGCTACTTATTTCTTGTTGTTTACAAAAATGGTCGTCTAGGTAGTGGTTAAAGCAATTTAACAATATCATTTTTTTATTTTGATTAATATGCCAATAAATTTAGTAAATGTATCTGGGCCACGACGTAAAAGTTTCATACAACAGTCCAAAGATAGAGAATCAGTTTCTCGTATATCGTTAAGCATTCCGGAGAAAATATTTTCCTTTGAAGAGATAACAATAGAAAATTTTTCATCTAGAATTAACCATTTTTCCAATTTTACTAGATTCCGTAAGATTTTTAGTTCTGAAATCCAGTCATTTTTCAATCCGACACTCTCACTACCAATTATAGACTAACTAAGAATTTCGTTAGCAACAAACTTACCCCTTTTTTATAGAGTGATTCAGACTGTTGTCTTCAGTATGTTTCACTAATCCATTTAATCCGTCTTGTAATCTTTGTATATGAATCATATTAACTTTTGTCGCGAAGCATAAATACTGTTCTTCCTTACTTGAATTTGCTTAATAATATAACATATCTTGCAAATATCTTGTCCCATCCTAGGGTTAGTCGGTAACCCCTTGTAACTTCTTCACCAGCTTCAGGAAACTCTATGCTCCATTTCGCCATTGTTAGCGCCTTCAATATCCAATAGCGTAAAAGCATCTATTACAATATCCTCGATGTTTGACACACTGAACTCCTTTTTAATACTGAAGCAATGTCACGCAAGATTGCACCATTCCAAAGCCTATTACACAATTACAAAAAGTAAACACCCTAATTACGTAACACCTGCTGGCCGTTTTTAAAAAAGGGCTGCCGTAGGAATCCTGGGGGTGTCTCTTCTCAACTGTAAACATTCCCTGTGACGTAACACCTGCTGGCCGTTTAAAATAGGACTGCCGTAGGGATGCTGGGGGTGTGTCTACTAGAACCCAGGGCTGTCGAAAGAACCCTGGGTAGGGCTTTTGCAGGAGGAATTATGGCTCCACTACCATCCTGAGGGCTCTAGGAGGGTTTTCATCCTAAAAGACATAATTTCTAGACCTTTGAACCAAGCTGAACAAAATGGCAATCTTGAAATTTTGATTGGATATGTTTTAGGAAATGATGGGCGTGGGGATGGGGAGGGGGACTGGTTGCCGTCCTATCACTTTTGACATTTTCAATTAAATGAGATCCTTTCGAAGTTTCTACGACAACTCCTTCTATACGAAGTGCCCAGGTCTAAAAAAAATAAAGATAAATAAATGAATAAATAATAAAATTATGTCTTTACTTAGGCAGCGCTAGCACTATGATAAAAATCACAATATATTTTTTTTTACCGGACCAAATTTCTAAAAAAAAGTTTCTTATAACTAAATTTTAACGAAACTTATTTCATGGTGAATAAATTCTCTACTATTTATTTTTCCAGATTAAGTATAAGATTTACTTCAATTAGTCATATCTTGGTCGCGTAAATTCTCACTGTTCTATTTTTGTTTGTCGAGTCATTCTTCTTTGCTTTCATATTTTGTCCAGCAAATATATTTTTTTTATTTGATGTTTTGTCGAGAAATCCTCACCATTTATTTTTTGTTGTGTATTTTCCCACTCTTTCATTTTATGGCGAATAAATTACAACTTTTTCATTTTTGTTCAGCAATTTTTCAATTGCTCTCGTTATTTCCTTTGCTGGTGCGAAGCTTTAATTATACCATATTTTCCCTACAGTTAATTCTCACTTTTCCCTTCCCCCCATCCCCGATATTGTCGAGTGAATTTTCACTCTACATTTTTTGTCAAGTAAAATACTTACTTTTTTTGTAGAGTATTGTCTATTTTTCACCTTTTTCAAGTAAACTTTATTTTCATATTTTGTTCAATTGATTTTATTTTTTGCTCAGCTACTTTTCGCTTTTTTCAATTTTTTTTGAACACTGAATTTTTATTTGTTGGTTTTCCTTAATTCTCTTTCATTTTTCGTTCACGGGGACACTTTTGTTATAAAAGGGTACTGATTTTGTATTTTTTTTTTTTTTTTTTTTTTTTTTTAGAACAAGGGGCTGAGGGATGAGAACCTCTTTAGTTTATTCGTAATTTTAGATTATTTTGAGAATTTTTTTCCTGAGAAATCAAGTGGCTTGGGTTCCTGTGCCTAAAGCAATGTATTCCAAGTAATCTATAGATTTAGATAATTTCCTGTGCACCCATTTGAAACCAAATATTAAATACAAATATAAAAATCAATATTATTTTGGGAATGATTTTTTGTTGAGAAAATCAAGTGGCTTGGGCTCCTTAGCCTAAAGAAATGTATTCCAAGTAATCCATAGATTTTTAGAAAATTTCCTAGGCATTCATTTGAAATCCATCTGGTTTTTCTTATTAATATTAGATCACCTAACATAAGAAAGTTAGGTTTTGTCATCAGAAATAAGGTGAATTTTTTTCCTCGACTGGGCTCTTTGATTCTTACAAATGATGATTCATGAAGGTCATAAAGATTTAATGCATGTGTGCAATTTCATCTGATTGTCGTTTTGCAACATTAGATCAGTTAAAACAAAACTTAAACAGCAGCATTAGCGTTCCTGATATTAAAAGTTCTGTTTCCACAATCCTAGAAAAACACTGATAGAATTTTACTAGAATTCTGTTTCTGCGAGCTACCAAAATGGTGTCACTAATAAGTTCCTAAAAGAAAAAAAAATCGAAGGATACAGGTCCAAATTTAGCAAAATAACTCCATCTAAGAAATAGCCTTGGACAGCCTCTGCATTTTACGGTTTTGTATTTCATTTAAGGGCTGAGAGATCCAACCAACTTGAAATGTGGAGGTTGATTCATTTTTGACAGTAAAGATAAACAAAGCGTTCCTCTTAAATAATTCTATAATTATTTGAAGTTTGAAATACTGCTTTAAATCCTTAATCAAATTTAAAGATTTTTATTTTTCATTTTCCCGCCCTGTGAGTGTATTTTCACGCAATATCAGTAAGAAATTCTGTCAGTTAGCAGCTCTTGTTCTATGAGCTAAAGTAAGATTTTAACAACAATTGGGGCAACAGATGTGGGTCAGAAAAAAAACAAATACTGTACAACTGAAATTGGTATTATTTATTATTTTGATAAAATAAGTAGTGAACAAGAATTTTCATGATACCATGGCCTCCTCAGGTACTTATTACCTTTAGTTTAGATCCAGTTAATTTTTTTTGCGTTGAGACTAGTTTTCACGCTGTTTATAATAATGCTTCTTTAACTTTCGCGACTCTTCATGCAACAAAAATAACTAGACATCCAGTTTATTATAGCGGTTTTTGGAAGGAACGGGTTTTCTTTTGGCTATGATGTTTTAAGTTGGTCTAACCATAAAAGAAAAATTTATAATCTTATTATCTTGCATTCTTGACACCTTCATTTTCAATGATCAATTCACAATTATAAGTGACTTATCTTTTATTTTTGGCGCTGTGCTTCAGGTTCCGCTCATTGACACTGAAGTAAATTTGCCGTTCAATTTGACGTTGCAGCAGAGTTTCCAAATAATTTGAGCTGCATGCAGGATATACACAAATATCTTTGGTACTGTTCTAATATCTGTACAACACGCTAGGCATTGTCAGCGAAGATGCTTAGTAAACTAGTCAAAGAAGATTTTTCAGCGAGATTTCCTATGTTGAGGATTGCAAACAGTGATTTATCACTGCGTTTACAATATTTAAACTTTTGTTTTTTGGGGTTTAGGGGGGAAGAAAACGTACCTAGGTTCGGTTAGGTTAGGTTGGGTTACGTATTTAATATATGCTATGCTTTTTCACACACTAGGCATTGTACAGCGAACATGCTTAATAAACTAGTCAAAGAAGTTTTTCAGCCGAGATTTCCTATGTTGAGGATTGTAAACAGTGATTTATCACTGCGTTTACAATATTCAAAAACTTTTGTTTTTTGGGGTTTAGGGGGAAAAGGTACCTAGGTTCGGTTAGGTTGGGTTACGTATTTAATATATGCTATGCTTTTTCTTATTCTTTTTTTTTTTAAATTTGGTGACCCGATACTGACAAAAAACCATATGGAGGTTATTCAACAAAAATGAATTTTAGGACACTTATTTTTAGGACAAGTTTTTGAGAACGTTTTGATAATTTATGGTGTGTAAATTCCTCTTTCTAACTTAGCTTAGCACTTCTCAACGAAACTAAAAAAAAAACTCAAAACAGAATTGTCAAATTCAGAAAAACCATATTTTCCTGGGGTGGGGTGGGGGTGGGTGGTATTTTCTGCAGGGGAAATTTTCAGGGGGGCTACTTTCCGGAGAGGGGGTTATTTTCCACAGGGGTATTTTCCGGTGGGGGGGGGGGGGTGAACGCCTAGAACCTGTCCAATATTTGCTGTGAAAAATATGCTTTATTTAGTAGTCATTCTTTCCTTAAATCATTCAAAGGGAGGAGTGATTAGGAGGAGAGGGAGGAAAAGGAAGGAGTGAAAGACGGATGTTTATAAATTATAGAAGATTTGAGTGTGTAACATCGGTGAATAGAAATAGATAAGAAGTGTTCTAAAAACCCATGGATAATTTTTTGTTGTAATTTCTATTCAAGGCAATTTTACCTTATTTATTAATTTAGATAATCATAATAATTGGTTAAGTAGCATATCAGCAAGGAATGTAAAAGTTGAAACATATTAGGTGTTTTCCATGGACTATATATAGTATTTAAAAGACAAAAATATTGCGGACTGAACAGAAATATTGAGAGAAGCAGCGATTGTCAATAATAGAACCATAAACCTATTCAAGAGAAAAGTTTACTATTCCACAATGTATTTATCAGATAGTTGTCCCGCTTTTCCTACGAAATAATTTCACCCGCGCTTTAAACTCTCTTGTATAAACTATTTTCAATCGCACTTCAAATGAATTAGCTTTTCCAGCTTAAGCATGACTTAAAAAATGATGGAATTTCTTATAGCATTAATATTCTACTTGAATCCTCATACAAGCTGGATGAATCTTTACCCGTTAATTAAATAAGAAAAAACAAGTTTATTTAAATGAAAATAAGGAGCGACATTAAAAGTTAAAACGAACAGAAATTATTCCGTATGGAAAGGGGCTGTCCCCTCCTCAACACGCTTCGCTCCTTGTTTTATTGTTACGCCATACGCCAAAGTGTTTTATTGTTTTATAAATGAAGTTGTGAGGCAGAGTCAAACTTTAGCGTACAGAGCGAGGTGTTGAGGAGGGGACAGCCCCTTCATAAAACGGAATAATTTCTCTTCGTTTTAAGTTTAATGTCGCTCCTTACTTTCAGTCAAAAAAACTTATTTTTTTTATTTAATTTCTGAACATTTTGAAGTAATGCAGCTTCGATTTTGGCTCACCGCACAGAATTATTAAAACGAAATTTCATATTGATTTTCTCTTTTTTCTTTTGGCTAAATGGCTTTCTCGAAATTTTGTTCTGACGTAACTTACGAACTAAACTTACAAAACGAATTTCTATATTAGTATTTTTTTTTATTACGTATACTAGAGAGTTCTCTCCTAGTCAATACCTCGTGTCTTTACGCTAAAGTTCGAATTTTGTTCGAATCACAAAACCCCTGAATCACAAAGGCCATTTAATTAGAATAGAATATCTCTTTTTGGAAAGTACTAAGAAAAAATTTAGCGTTAAGAGCAAGGTATTGACTAGGGGGCGAACCCCCTCATATACGTAATAATGTCTGTTAGTTTCAAGTTTTAATGTTGCTCCTTACTTTCAGTTAAAAAAAAACTTGTTTTTTTTTTTAATTTAATTTCTGATCGTTTTAAAAAAATGATGGGAAATCTGGTGCCCCCTTCATAGAAAGATCCCTTCCCCCAAGGAAAACTCCTTCAAGGAAAGATCTTTCCACGTAATCCCTTCTTCTGATCCCCTGCCCAGAAAAAATCCCTCCTGAAAAACACGTTGTATATACTTCCAATAACCAATACTATATGTAAACATTGGGCAAAGTTCACAATCCGCAGAGCCCTTCCCCCGGAATTGTGGGGGACTAAGTCATCCTCAAAGCCATATTTGTATTAAATTTTTGACTATGCTGAACAAATTGGCTATCTCAAAATTTTGATTGGGTGACATTGGGAAAAAATGAGCGTAGGAGAATGCCAAGTTGCCCTCCATTTTTTTGGTCACTTAAAAAGAGCACTAGAACTTTTAATTTCCGATCGAATGAGCCCTCTCATGATATTCTAGAGCTAATGGATTGATATGATGACCCCTGGAAAAAAAACAACAACAATAAACACGCATCCGTGATCTTTCTTCTGGCAAAAAATACAAAAAATCCACATTTTTGCAGATAGAAGCTTGAACCTTCTACAGTAGGGTTCTCTGATACTCTGAATCTGATGGTGTGACTTTCATTAAAGTTCTATGATTTTTAGGGATTGTTTCCCCCTTTTTTCGAAAATAAGGCAAATCTTCTCAGGTGTGTAACTTTTGACGGGTAGAAAACTAAACTTGATGAAACTTATATATTTGAAATCAGCATAAAAATTTGATTCTTTTGATGTATCTATTGGTATCAAAATTCCAAATTTTAGAGTTTCGGTTACTATTGATTTGTGTCCAGTTACTATCGTGATGCAGAGAGCTAGCAAGGTTGTCTCTTATGTCATTTACTGGGCATAATGAAAAGAGTAGGTCCCAAGCTACTACCCTGGGTTTTGCTGTTTTTATGGATATTAGGTGGGAAGTAAACCCGTCAAGAATAATCCGCAGTGACCGACCAGAAATAAAAGCTGTCGATCACTCTTAACTGACATCCGCGGACAAAATAAGGCTAAAGTATCTTTAGCGGGCCACGATGCCATACTCTGTCAAAAGGTCAAAAAAACCTAGGCACACGTAGAATGACAAGAGCCTGGACGTTGTACCATTTTCATAGAAGTTTGATCCACTCCTTGTGCTATAACACGGGACAGCGAGCGTTGAACTCTTCCGGTGGAATCCATACTGGCGGTCACCTAAAAAGGCCATTCAACTCTTAGGTACTGACGAATTGCATGATTTGAAAACACTTTATAAGCTTTTCCAATGCAAGAAGAGAAAGCTAATGGGCCTATACAAGCACAAGTTCGTTGGATCGTCATCTGGTCTAGGTATAGAAATGATACGGGGCAGATTTCCATTTATGTGGAAAGGTTTCAGAGCGAAAAAACTGCCAGAAAAGTTATGACAAAACGTTTAACTAATTCGAAAACTGTAGGATGTAGAGACCATAATTAGGTATGCTTGAGGACCTGTCAATTTGGTCACATTAAGACGCTACAGAATTTTAAGAACTTAAGGAATAGTACAGACGATGAAGGATAGTATCGGTTTGATCAGGGAAATCAGGAGCTTCTTTTTACCGACGTCGTCAGAATTGAGAATTTGGCAAACGCCAACAGCTTTGCTAGCACGAGCTTCGATCTTTGCCCGTGGATCTTGCACGATAGTCCGCCATTGATTTTTAGGGAAGGAATTGCAGTTCCCTTTGACCACGGAAAGTCCTTTTGACAATTTTCCCACCAGTTCTAGCAGAAGCCTATTGAAGCTTTTAAGGTACTGAGTTTCTCCCCTTACTGAGCCCGAGATGCCGAATAATATAACTGCACCTTCACATGATTTCGTGAAATTAAATCTGTGTCCTTTTGCTCTTTGAGGGTAGTCATCACTTGTGTGCTTTTTGTTTAGCTCAGGCAGCCTTTTTGCGGTCGACGTTGAACCATGGTTTGTCCTTGCTAAACACATGGGTATGTTGGGGTTGGATATAGCTGGCGATAAAGTCTACTATGACCAGGTTGTACTTTTCTGTAGCTTTCTTGAGCCCTTCAAGGAGGCTGTCTTGCCGTTGCTGATCAGCAAGCACGTTTCTTAAAGCCATCAAAAAATCCTCCTTACATGCCAGATTTTTTTTCTCGTGCTTATTGGTCGGGGAGGAATACAAAGGTTTGACGGTCAACGACGCCAACATGGTCACTTGTGAAGGAAGATTTGTAAGGTGATTTGTAAGGAAGAGATCAAGACCATATGATCCGTCTGTGTCATAGCGGGTATTGAATTTAACAAGTTGTTCTATCCCATATGAAAGAAAAAGATCAGACAGGGCTGACCCCACGCCCTTATCAGTATTTTTCCTAAAAAGCCAAACGATAAAATGGATTTTTGAAGTCGTCGTGGGGGATGATGATAGACTTGGATTATTTGCCCGGAATGTAATCGAGGGAGTTTTCAATGCAGCTAGCAATCTGGAAGACTAGAGGGTTATATGTAGTCCCACTGATCAAAGACTTGTTTGGATTATGGTCACCATATGTCCTTTTTGACCGATCGATCGATTTGTATTTTTATGGCAAGTAATCATCTTTGGGTCAAAAAACGAATGACGGGGACACAAGTCTTAATTTAAGAATCCTCTGAGGTTCCATAAAACCAGCCTCTTAGCCCCAAGAAGCCAAAGGACCATAATTGAGGGGTTTCAGGGCGATTCTTTCTTAAAAAAGGGAAAAGGGTTTTTAGCTATAAACTGATTCAATTGTGCATTGCTTTTTCCTGTTTTTAAGACCCTTTATGAGGGGAACTTCAGGATCCTTTTCGAAAAAAACAAAACAATTTCTCCTACAAAACCTATGCGTTATTATGAAATTGAATCTGAGTAAGGCTATATTACCAGTCAGGAAGGTTTATCCTAGAATACGAAAAGCCCTGATTATTTTGTTGTGACACACCTTGGTACATCAGCCAAAACACAACTTCGTGAGAAGATTCATATTCTTAGAGTTTTTTTTGCGCATTTAGCGACTTTTCTTCCTGTCTTCATACCTGAGACACGGACTTAAAGCCAGTTTTAGCCTTAAAGGCCAAGGAAAAAAGCCTATATTTTCTAATAGGAAACCTAAATATGGCGTGAGTACCTTAGCATAAAACCCAGATAAACTGTTTTACCTTCTGAATGCATATTTTTATATATTGCTTTATTTTTTCATCCGATCGTCGCTTAAGGATTAAAAAGGAAGAGCGTCAGAGCTTTAAGGTAAAGCAATTTATATCAGAAAACTCTTTTTACGCTGGACACAGGATTTTCTTCCCTGGAAATTCTCCGTACTTCAAGTTAGATACCGTGTTAATAGGCTAATGGACACCATGTGGGTTAAATGACACCGTTCTTGCGGTCAAAGACCGCAAGAACGACAATTATGACCAAACTAGAATTTATCGTACCTATTTTGGCTGGTTTTTGCCTAGTTTTAAGCTATTAAAGAGGCGTAGAGAAACAACTTTATCAGTTGTGTGTGCAACCATCACTGAGGATCATGAAAACCAACTCTAGCTTATTGCTTGCTATTGCAGATAATAGTTGTATCTGATATTTTGTGCATAATGTCTAAGTAGTTACCTCTTGTTGTTTTTTATTGCTTTTTTAAAATTAAGCTGCAGCCTTAAAATAAATTAAAAGCAATTAGTAACAACAAAATACAGTAAAATAACAGAAACCATGTACGATATAGAAGACACCTCGCTGACGTTTAAAAGCAGCAGGAGAACACAAGAAGAATTTCACTAAGAAAAACACAGCAAGATTAATCTTAGAACATGTAAGCTTAAGATCTAATCTAGGTCTGGTTATATTTCTTTTCAGCCCTAAAATATGCCACACTGATGCAATACAGTGACTGGCTGGGAGGGGGGGGCTAGCCAGTTTGGAGGGGGGGCAACTGTTGTTAAACATCAAATGCTGTCAGAAAGTTCATAGACTGCGCTTGCAGCCAATTTACGCCTCAAGCACGTACGAAGAATTTATTTTGGAGGGGGAGGGTTGAATAATAGAAAAATATTTCAGAATTTGGATAAGAAGTGCACATAAATTCGGAGTAAAATTTAGGGATTGTGGAGTGAACCCTATGAAGAAATGTTAATCGATCCCTCTTTATATAAGATTTTTTATACCATATTTGCAGCACTCATTAACAATGGACTGGCAAAATAACTGGCTTATATAATATCTTTTTGCCTTGTAAAATTGAAGCAATGTCTAGAGGTGCTGGTGGGTTAGAGCGGCTAAATTTTTTTATCCTCAAAACTTTATACGGTAATGTTTGTCCAGAAGGACTTCGGGTGCTTCCTAAGGATGAACCTAGCTTCTTTTGTGTTTCCACAACTCCATGATGAATTGTGTTCTTTCAGTCCTCTCAAACATCACAGGAAGAGTCGAAATTCTTCCCAGCATGATTAAAAGTAAACCTCCCCCTCCTTCAACATAGCTTATTGTAACTGTATGGTTTTTGTGTGTGGTTGACAGTAGCTCTTGGCGGTTCACCAAATGGTGTGCCTTTTTAATCTAACTCCTATTTCGCAGGTCAGAATGCTTAAATCTGAAATGCACAAAAAAAGTGTTTATTCGTAAAAAAAGCCAATACAAACAGAATAAGAATAAAAACACTACTCTGTATCGGCTCCTATATGTGTAATCAACTTTCAAAAACCATAAATCCGCTTTTCATAGTTACATTGTTGTATGATAAAGAAAAACGAATACATATACCAAAGTTCAGTGCGCCAAAGTACAAACAGGACACTAAAGATGTGTGTGGATCAAGTTCACACAATTTGATTACAATTGATTTCGACACGGACAGCCAATGAAAATTATTCTCTTTGAAAAGGAATGTTTTTCATTGGCTCTTAGTGATTACAAATCACTTACAAGCGAACACAATAAGCTGTATTTAACTTGGGATAAACTGTAGAGTCTCGATAAGCCAAGTCTCTATTTTTATGGTGTTTTTCTGCGTTTTGCTTGTGAAAATTCACCCTTGAAAAAATCTGGATCCTTTTAGAGTATATTATAAAATATCTAAAATACTACCTGATAAGTAGTTTTGAAGCTGATTTGAAGCTAAACATGAAATATAACTCGGGTACAATTTCCAAATTTTTTCGGTGCAGTAATGCCATTGCATTTTGTATGTTCTAGGCGGTTGTGACAAAGACCTACTATAACATTGTAAATGTGAAATCGTATGCCCGAACCATAACTATAGGGTACATTTCACCTATGCAAATGACCGATATACTTAGAAAAGGGCCTTGATAAAGTTATGTAAATATACCACATAAAACAGCACATCAAAGTAAGCGCCATTTTTTTTTTTTTTTTGCTTTATAGCACCTCGTAATAAGTGAGTTCATCGAGATAATTACTTACATGAAAAATGGTGTCAAAAATGCCCTTCTCCCTGGTGCTTGCCTTAGACATGACCAGAGGCGTCTTTATTTTTCAGTCTGTGGAGAGGGCAATTTTAGTTAGCTATTTCTTTAATTTTTTTCACTGAAAATATAAAAAAAAAACGTATTCACAAAATATACGGGGATCTAGTTGAAGACCACCTCCTCCAATTGATGCCAGTGGCCATGGCTAGTTCGTGTTTTAACGCTATTGAAAAAGATCTAAATATAGAATTGTGTCCAATGGTGGTCGTGTGAACCCCCCAGGAAATACCCCCCATGGGAAATCCCCCCGGAAAATACCACTCGTGGAAATAAACCCCACGGAAAAACACCTCCTCCCCCCCACGGAAAATACCACCAATGGAAAATAACCCCCAGGAAAATAAACCCCCGAAAAATCACCCCCCCTGCCTAAAAAAAACCGCGGAAAAACAACCCCCCGGAAAATTCTACCCTTCGGCGGCTGGTTGGTCTCCAACCCTCTGGACTTTAAAAAAGGACTAGAACTCTCAATTCCTGATCTAATGAGCAAACCCTGAAGTTTGTACTTTCAGGTGGAGGTGTGATGAGGAACGGGGCAGACCCCCTCCTGCATGGAATAACTTCTGCTCATTTTCGGATGTAATGTTATTCTTTAGTTTCATAAACAGTGGAGACCAGAAATATCTCAGAAAACATAAGGGAGTAGATATCTATTTCACATTTTAGATACATTTATTAAAGTCTGTTTGTTACACCCCCCCCCCAAAAAAAGGAAAAAAAAATTGCTGGAAAGGACCTTTGCTGGTTTTTTGCTGGGAAACTTTCCACCGAAGAGGGGATTACCAGCATGATTTTAAAAACAATCAGAAATTCCACTTTAAAAATGAAAGTACACTAAGGAAAAATTTTCACCCGAGATCGTTCACAAGAAATTTTCTGGTTGGAATTTTCAGCTAGAATGGAATTATGTGTAGGGGGAATTTTCCTGGAGGGGGATACTTTTACGTGAAAAGAACTTTCCACAGAGGATTTATTTCGTGAGGGAAGGAATTTTTCATGGAGGAGGAGCCGGATTTCTCAGTATTGTTTAAAAATAATCAAATAATAAATTTTGAAAAAAAAGTTTTTTTCGACAGAAAGTAAGGAGCAAAAATCAAAACTTAAAACGGACAGAAATTATTACCTATATCAAAGGCGTTGCCCCTCCTCAAGAACTTGCTCTTTACGTTAAAGTTTTGACTTTTTGTCCAAATTCTTTAAGAACGACTCCTGAAACACAATGACCGTTAAATAAGAATAACAAAGCTTTTTCTTAAATTCGTCGTATTATTAAGGAGAGGTGGTAGGTCTATGTATAAGGGGGGCAAAGACACCCAAAGAAGTGCCCTTTAAATGGTCTAATGTTCTAAGCTTCACTGAGCCTTCAGATGCAAAAAACTAAATGATTGTTTGGGACTTGCTGTCTCAATTCTTCGTAGTCCCCACATATATTTTCAGTCTACATCTTTTATTATTGGTGCTGAGGTGGGGGGGGGGGGTAGTGTTCTAGTAGTGACCAAGTTAATTCAGGGTAATATTCGATGAAATTGTGTGCAGTAAGGTATAATTTCAAATAAACTGTTAAAAACTGAAAATGAGCAAAAAATTAACATGAGTAGGGCTGACGGCTCCCACTCCTTCTCAAGACCAAAACAAAACGTGCAAAGCTAACTATGCTTTCAAAGTAAAGCCAAGCCTTCTTAAAGTTTTTGGTTGCCATATGTTCTTAGCTAAATTTTGATGATTTTTGCCAATATCTTTTCTTTATTCTTTTTTTAAATTTGGTACCCGATACTGACAAAAACTGCAGAGGTTCATATGGAGGCTATTCAACAGAAATGGATTTTAGGATGCTTATTTTTAGGACAAGTTTTTGAAATACTCATGGTGTGTAAATTCCTCTTTTTCACTTTGCTTAGCACTTCTCAACGAAACTAAAAAACAAACTCAAATAAAATTGTCAAATTCAGAAAAACCTATTTTCCACGGGTGTGGAGTGGGGGTGGGGGGGGGGATTTTTTTCTGCAGGGGCATTTTCAGGGCGCTATTTTCCGGAGAAGGGGGGGTATTTTCCACAGGGGTATTTTCTGGTAAGGGGGGGGGGGGGTGAACACCTAGAACCTGTCCAATATTTGTTGTGAAAATTATGCTTTATTAGTAGTCATTCTTTCCTTAAATCATTCAAGGGAGGAGTGATTAGGAGAAGAGGGAGAAAAAGGGAGGAGCGAAAGACGATGTTTATAAATTAATAAGATTTGGGTGTGTAACATCGGTGAATAGAAATAGATAAGAAGTGTCCAAGACCCATGGATATTTTTTTTTTGTAATTTCTATTCAGGGCAATTTTATCTTATTTATTAATTTAAATAATCAAAATAATTGGTTAAGTAGCATATCAGCAAGGAATGTAAAGTTGAAAACATATTAGGTGTTTTCCATGGACTATATATAGTATTTAAAAGACAAATATTTTGCGGACAGAGCATAAATATTGAGAGAAGCAGCGATTTTAGTAGAGAAGCCATAATATCTCCCACGCCCACACCATATATAGGGCATAGCCTCCCTAGGGGAAATGGATTTCTGAGAAATTGATTGCGTAATCGATTGGGAATTTGGAACACCTGTGCTGTCAGTCATTAATCAAATTGTTTCCAGGCAAAGTTTAATAATGTCTGACAGGTACTGTCAACATTTCTCCAGGAATAGAATTCCAAGTCATTAATTCTTTGCCTCGGAAACAACTCTTTTGGTCGAACTCCAAAAGATATTAATAACCAAGCGCCATGGAAACAGTTCTCCAAGAAACATCTTAGCGATGAATTGTTTTAGCGCGGGGAATCAGGTTTCTTATTAATTTGAAATGCGTTAGCGCAGAGATGCCAAAAACAAAGGAACACGCTGAAATTACGTTTAGGGATTATTTGGGCGAAACTGTTTTAGACAGGTTATGGAATTATTTCGGCGAAACAGTTAGAGACATTTAAAAGATGATTTTTGAAGAGATTTTAGAAGAGAAATTAATGGTGAAACTCTATGGACTTTATAATACACAAGTTTCATTTGAACAGTGTTGTGAGGTCCTCTACTAACCCAACCCAAAGGGTTCCGATCCTCCTACCCCAACCCGAAGGAAGCACCGGTACTCAAAGTTCCCCCCAAGCTCCCAAAGAGCCCCAGCCCCCCAAACGCCCTCCTCAGACCCTCAAAGGCCCTCCCCTGGTCCTCAAGGGCCCACCAGCCCCCAAAGGCACATCGAGCTCCCAAAGGACCAACGGGGGTCCCAAAGGCCCCTCCAACGGTCCCCAACTGCCCCCCCGGACCCCCAACGTCCTCCCTGGGTCCCAAAGGTCCTTCCCCGATCCCCCGTCGTTCGTTGATGTGTGTTGTCTGAAAACCTATGATTTGGGATGTGTAGTTTGCTACTTCAGGCTTTTCTGAGCTAAGGTTTCCTAGTATTTCCTAGGTGAATGTGTCTGAAAACAATAGTTTGGGATGAGTAGTTTGCTTTTTCAGGCTTTTATGAGCTAGGTTTCTTAGCCTTTCCTTGGTGTGTGTTGACTGAACTTATGATTTGGGATATGTAGTTTGCTATTTGCTAATTTTTTGACTTTCTGAGTTGGATTCTTAGTCTTTCATAGGTGTGTGGTGTCTGAAACCTATGATTTTGAGATGTGTAGTTTGCTATTTTCGACTTTTCTGAGCTAGGTTTCTCAGCCTTTCATAGATATGTGTTGTTAGAAAATTATGATTTGGGATGTTTAGTTGCTATTTCAGGCTTTTCTGAGCTAAAGTTTTCTAGTATTTCGTAGGTGAATGTTGTCTGAAACCAATAGTTTGGGATGAGTAGTTTGCTATTTTTGACTTTTCTGAGTTGGATTCTTAGTCTTTCGTTGGTGTGTGTTGACTGAAACCTATGATTTGGGATATGTAGTTTTGCTATTTTCGACTTTTCTGAGCTAGATTTCTTAGCCTTTCATAGGTGTGTCCTTTCTGAAAATTATGATTTGGGAGGGTGTAGTTTTGCTTTTTGGACTTTTCAGAGCTAGGATTCTTAGTCACTCGTAGGTGTTTGTTGTCTGAAAACTTCGAGTTTGGGATGAGTAGTTGGCTATTTTGACTTTTCTGAGCTAAGGTTTCTTAGAGGTATTTCGTAGGTGAATGCTGTCTGAAACTTATGATTTGGGAATATGTAAATTACATTTCGGGCTTTTTTTGAGTTGGATTTCTTAGTCTTTCATAGGTGTGTGGTGACTGAAACTTATGATATGGGATATGTAGTTTGCTATTTTTGACTTTTCTGAGTTGGATTTCTTAGTCTTTCATAGGTGTGTGGTGTCTGAAACCTATGATTTGGGATGTGTAGTTTGCTATTTTCGACTTTTCTGAGCTAGGTTTCTTAGCCTTTCATAGATATGTGTTGTTAGAAAAGTATGATTGGGGATGTTTAGTTTGCTGTTTCAGGCTTTTCTGAGCTAAAGTTTTCTAGTATTTCGTAGGTGAATGTTGTCTGAAACCAATAGTTTGGGATGAGTAGTTTTGCTTTTCTGAGTGGTTGCTATTTTTGACTTTTCTGAGCTTCTTCGGATTTCTTAGTCTTTCGTTGGTGTGTGTTGACTGAAACCTATGATTTGGGATATGTAGTTTGCTATTTTCGACTTTTCTGAGCTAGATTTCTAGCCTTTCATAGGTGTGTCCTTCTGAAAATTATGATTTGGGAGGTGTAGTTTGCTTTTTGGACTTTTCAGAGCTAGGATTCTTAGTCACTCGTAGGTGTTTGTTGTCTGAAACTTCGAGTTTGGGATGAGTAGTTGGCTATTTTTGACTTTTCTGAGCTAAGGTTTCTTAGTATTTCGTAGGTGAATGCTGTCTGAAACTTATGATTTGGGATATGTAAATTACTATTTCGGGCTTTTTGAGTTGGATTTCTTAGTCTTTCATAGGTGTGTGGTGACTGAAACTTATGATATGGGATATGTAGTTTGCTATTTTTGACTTTTCTGAGTTGGATTTCTTAGTCTTTCATAGGTGTGTGGTGTCTGAAACCTATGATTTGGGATGTGTAGTTTGCTATTTTCGACTTTTCTGAGCTAGGTTTCTTAGCCTTTCATAGATATGTGTTGTTAGAAAATTATGATTGTGATGTTTAGTTTGCTATTTCAGGCTTTTCTGAGCTAAAGTTTTCTAGTATTTCGTAGGTGAATGTTGTCTGAAACCAATAGTTTGGGATGAGTAGTTTGCTATTTTTGACTTTTTCTGAGCTAGGTTTCTAGTCTTTCGTTGGTGTGTGTTGACTGAAACCTATGATTTGGGATGGTTAATTTGCTATGTATTTCGACTTTTTGAGCTAGATTTTTCTTAGCCTTTCATAGGTGTGTCCTTTCTGAAAAATTATGATTTGGGAGGTGTAGTTTGCTTTTTAGACTTTTCAGAGCTAGGATTCTTAGT